>CAUYUJ010015581.1:35000-120000 GCA_963575745.1 Prorocentrum cordatum | reverse complement strand
CCGTACGTCGACAAAATGTTGCATCACTTTAGGCGAGCTCTGAAATGTGTACTTCAACACCCCGCCTCCCCCCCACCCCCATTTTAGATTGGGGGCATGCCAGAAAGAGCTGCTCTGAAATTCCCCTGGCGATCGACAGAATATTGTACCGCCGACCTGTTTCGGCAACCCCAGACCGCAGCCAATATTAGATGGGGGTGGGGGGGGAGGTTCAGACGTAAGCGTTTATTTTAAAACGGTGTCCGCTGTCTTGGGCACCAGGTGGTGCAACATTTGATCGACGTACCGTATGGAAGCTGCAGGCAACAAGCAAACGTGCGTTGGCCGAAAGTTCGGTCGATGTAAACCGACATTTAGATGCCGCGGGCGGCGTTTCGGGGGGGACGCGTCGATCTCGGCCAGGAAGAGAAAATCTGAAAAAAACACAACAACAACAACAACAACAACAACAACAACAACAACAACAACAACAATTACTAGCACGTGGGGACACTCCGTTCTCACCAGTGCCAGGGTTTTCATAGGAGGCGGGCAATACCCCCACTTTGTGGGGGGGCCGGTTCAAGCTCTACCAAATTTCCAAACGACTCTTCGCCACCACCCACACCCAGCTTCCCGCCCTATGACGTTCGGACACTTCACTTCGTGGCATGCGGACGACCGTGGCTACTATTCAGGGCCCCGCGGCCGACGACGACGGCGTGCGCGCGCGAAGAAAAAACGAATGTGTCCCGCATGGTATTATTTGACAGGGATGATGGCCCTGGCAGGTGCGCAACCGTTGTTGCAGAAGTTCGAAAAAGTTGCTCGCAAAAGCCCGTTTGACAGAAATGTTTAAAAAGTGTTGGGTTTCCTACGAATCCGCAAGAGCGCGCGGGATGAAATTTTGACAATTTTTTTTGAAAAACCATTGGTTTTTTGATGTTTTTATGTTAAAATCGCTACGAAAACTAAGGTTTTGGAAGGATTTCGTCTTGCGCGCGCGAATGTCCACTTTACCTTATTTTTTGCAAGGGATTCTTGAAGTTTGGATATGTTAGAACAAGAAATGTCCACTTTAGCTTATTTTTTGCAAGGGAAAACCGATCGTAACAACACAACCGGATCCGGACCAACCCGTTTTGCCTGAGACTTCCTCACGAAAATGATGAAAACGTGGCTGCGGCCTAGGCGCGGCGGGGGGGTCGTGCACCAGGGGCCCCAACAATAATTATTCTTTAGAAGTAATAATGTTCGACGACGACGACGACGACGATGACGACGACGACGACGACGACGACGACGACAACAGCAACAACAACAAAACCAAAAAAAAATATCTCGGCAAGATCTGGGGCCCCAGAGGGGCTCCAAAACCCCTCCTGCTCGCCCTGGCAAGCGGCGCCGACGTCGAGAACTTCTGCCCACGCGCACCATCGGGGCGCGATCGCTCAGGCGGGCTGCCGTGCTCCCACGCGTGCTCGCACCAGCGGACTGCACACTGCTTTCTCATGGCCTCGCCGGCGTGCGGCGCCTCGGCGGTGAGCGCGGGTGGACCGCGGTTGTGGGCGCCAGGTTTTGGTGGGCCTGCCTGGCTGCTGCCGCGGTTGACATACAACGCGCCCGCCCAAAGTTGTTGCGTCGACAAGTCGACGGGGCCACCCCGGAGCCCCATCATTTCACTGTTACTCTCGCTGTCGGCGTGGGAGCGCAGTCATCGGCAGAACAAACGCCCTTAAGTCAAGATCGCAGGCACACCCGTTCTCGACATTGACACTGGGGGACGCATCAGTGGTCTCAACGCACGCCTGGGCGCAGGAGTCTCCGCTTCGTGGGTGTTTTTGTCACGACAATGGCAGCAGGTCCAGCGGTGGGCGCTCCATTGGGTTCCGGGGTTTGGCGCCGGGTCTTCCAGTGCCTTGGCCCCACGAAGGGCCCCGAAGCGGCTGCACCCCTCAGACTAGGTCTCATCGATTTGGAGGGCCAAGAGTTCAATAGAATCTGGGAAGCCATGTTGCTTGTTTCTAACACAAGAGAAATGGCAGAAAAAATGGCATGATTATTCAGGCGTCCGAGGGCAGTTTCTCCGTGGATGCTGGACCTTTCCTCGACGGGTGCCCCCAGGCCGAGTGGTGACCACACCGCGTGGTGAGTCAGTGGGGCCTCGGGGCCACCGCGCGGTTTTGGGGCGCGAGTCGTTTTTTCAGGACGTCTCGAGCGACCAGGGCCGCCGGGGCCCCAAGGCCGTGCGGTGACGGGCCGCGCTGTGAGGTCGTTGGGGGTTCCGAGGTCACCACGCGGTCCCCGTCGCTCGGAGCGCGCCGTGGGGCGCCGTCCACCCGACGGGGTGCCGGGAGGGGGCCTGGGCTCCGGCGGGGAGGCCGCGCGCGGTGGCCGGCAAGTCTGCGCTCGAGTGGCTTTTCCGGGTGGTCCAAGGCTGCGCCCCGCGGACAGGGTCGGCGACGACACAAGGTATGGTCACGCCGGGGTGTGGCTTGCGATCGGCATCGTTGGGACCTGGGGAGCACGACACCGTCCTCGTCGGGCCTCCTCGGGGCGCGGCGGAGAGCTGAGACGAGGTCTTCGCCCGCCCCACTGGGTGCCCCCCCAGAAGCTGGGTGCAAACCACACCTTTGCGGCACACCCGTCTGAATCGGCGGCAGGAGCCCATGATTGGCAGCCCCCAGGTTGCGCCCCCGAGAGTTGCACCCCACGTGTTGCCCTTCTCAGGTTGCACTCCATGGGTTGCACCAGGTGTACTCCACCCCATGACCTGCACCTCATCGTTCGCTCCACATGATGTGAGGGGGTGGTGATGAAACCAACCACCACTACCACCACCTTCCCCCCCTGGGTTCCACAACAGGAACAGAACGATGACCGGTAGAAGTCCAGGGCCGAAAATTTGTTGTTTGGTCGTTTCCCTCCCCGCGCATGTTCCTCCCCTCCCTCTCGGAGGAGGGGCTAGGAGGAGGAGGAGGAGGAGGAGGACCTTTGTAACTTTCACCCCATACGTTGCACAACATAGCTTGCACACCACTGTTTGGAGCCCAAATGTTGCACACCTTTCTATTGCAAGAACTGGCCGTTCAGGGCCCACGTGCTGGCATTCATATTCATTTCGGCCAAAAGCCCTTGGTTGGGGTCGACGGAGGTCTTTTCACATTTTGTCCAGAGGGGTCCCCAGTTTGGGATAATTTTCCAAGGCAAGCGAACTTGAAACGCGCTCCCTCAGAAATCGCGTTCTTCCCCCCATTCCGTGTGTGTTTCCCTCTCCGTTTCGTGTTATTTATTTGGGCGTCCCTTTCTTTGTCTTACCATCGCCTTCCGTGGCCTCCTCTGAGAAAATCCGGGGTTCGTCAGGGGGTGGTCTCCTTTCAAAACAGCCGAAACCTTCCATAACCCCCCGGAGGGGTTCCAGAAGGTTTCGGGAGGGTTTGGGCAGGGCTTTCGTCGCTTTGGGGGGGAATCAGCCCCCAGCAAACCTGTCGCTCTCCAAGCCTCCCCCCCTGTCTTCTTTCGTCGCCCCCCGTATTCTTTCCCCCCCCCCGCCTCCGTCCCTTTTCTCTCATGCCCCCTCCCTCCCGCCCCATCTCACTCTGGACGCCTTGTGGAGGAGGAGGAGGAGGAGGAGGAGGAGGAGGAGGAGGAGGAGGAGGGGGAGGAGGAGGAGGAGGAGGAGGAGGGGGAGGAGGAGGACCAGTGTAAACCCAAGAGCCTTCAGCGATGTTGGAGTACACCCTCCCTCCAAGCTCCCTTTTCATAGGCCCCTACAACGGTTCATTTCCATTGAGGGCTCTGCCCCGTTGGAAGGTAACCGTTTGAAGACCCAGAAGCATGCCAAAACATTGCTCTCGGAATTCCAACGCCACGGATCAACTTGACTGTGCGTCTTGACGATCCTGGATCGCGCCAGAACGCTGTTCTTGGGATTTCAACACCGCGAATCAACGTAATTGTTGCACCCGCAAAATCCAGAACCCTTCTAAAACACCACTTCTGGTACGTTGATCGTGGGATTCCGTGAAACTTTTGAAAATTGACATTTTGATAAGACACCGCCATCAATCCGTGAAGCTTTTGCAATTTGTTTGAACAAATGCGCGCGGCGCTAAAGGCGAGAGCCACATTTTGAAACGGGTGATCCTCAATCCGTGAAACTCTGTCAAGTGTTTGAAACAAATGCGCGCGGCGCTAAGGCGAGAGCCGCATGTTGAAAACGGATGATCCTCAATCCGTGAGGCTCTTGCAAGTGTTTAAAAACGAATGTGCGCGGCGCTAAGACGAGAGCCACATTCTGAGAACAACCCGCCCTCAATATGTGAAACTGTTGCCGACTTTTACGCTTCAGAGTCATAAATGGTGAGGAAGTCTCAGGCGAAACGCCCGGCCCGCCCTAAAATTGGCTTCGGGGTGCGACAGGGAGAAGTTATTTATGAAGACAAGGACTGGAGGAGGACGAGGAGGAGGAGGGGAAGAGGGGAAGGGGGGAAGGGGGAGGGATGAATGACCGAGTGGAAGGATGCAGTGAGCTCCCGGCGGGACAGCCGCTATCCTCCCTGCGACTCCTCCTCGCCTCGTGCATGCGCTCGCTGCTGGCGACGCTTCCCGCGGCGCTCAAAGGGCTGCCCAGCGGCCTTCCACCTCTCGCGCCGTGCTGCGGAGCGCGCGGGCGGCGCTGGTTGTGACAGCGTGCCCGCGCCGAGGTGGAATGCGCCCCGGCGCTCGAGCGCTGGGGCCGCCCAGGGCCTTCGTATCGGCTACACTCGGGGATTCGTAGAGGGAGGGTTATCCCAAGGTGGGGCTGGAGAACGAGCCCAGCTGGATGCTCCAGTTTAATGCGTTTCCTTCTTCCAGGAGCCGTCCGGACCGAATTTTCCTCCAACCCCACTTTTGTCCCAACGACACCTTTGTGCCCCCCCGATACACGTGACCCTGAGATCCTGCCGTCGCAATTTTTTCACAACGGGCGTGTTCGCTCGATTTCGGGCCCCGAGGCCCTCACATATCGATCTGGCTCGAAGAATGACGCAGACAGACGGGGCCCAGGGGTCCGGGCGTGATTTTTTGCGATGCTGCCATGTTTTTGCCTCGTCGGACCTCAGGGGGGGGTGACCTTTCGCTGGAGCGGCCTTAGGGTGCGAGCCGCAGGGGGCCCCTGGATGGCAGAACGCGATGCTGTGGCAGCGGGTGGCGCGCCAGGCGGTGTCCCCCGGGGGGCCTCGCCTTGGGCCGCGCACCAAAAGGTCACTGCTGCCGAGGGTCACTCCTTGCATGCAGCCGGCAGTAGTTGCGGACTGCGTGCAGCCTTGTTGACGGTGATCGCTCGAGTCCCGAACGTCGGCCTGTGATTCGCATGCTTCCTTCGTAGAAGAAGAAGAAGAAGAAGAACAACAACAACAACAACGAACAACAACAACAACAACAACAATTACTAGCACGTGGGGACACACCGTTCTCACCAGTGCCAGGGTTTTCATAGGAGGCGGGCAATACCCCCACTTTGTGGGGGGGCCGGTTCAAGCTCTACCAAATTTCCAAACGACTCTTCGCCACCACCCACACCCAGCTTCCCGCCCTATGACGTTCGGACACTTCACTTCGTGGCATGCGGACGACCGTGGCTACTATTCAGGGCCCCGCGGCCGACGACGACGGCGTGCGCGCGCGAAGAAAAAACGAATGTGTCCCGCATGGTATTATTTGACAGGGATGATGGCCCTGGCAGGTGCGCAACCGTTGTTGCAGAAGTTCGAAAAAGTTGCTCGCAAAAGCCCGTTTGACAGAAATGTTTAAAAAGTGTTGGGTTTCCTACGAATCCGCAAGAGCGCGCGGGATGAAATTTTGACATTTTTTTTTGAAAAACCATTGGTTTTTTGATGTTTTATGTTAAAATCGCTACGAAAACTAAGGTTTTGGAAGGATTTCGTCTTGCGCGCGCGAATGTCCACTTTACCTTATTTTTTGCAAGGGATTCTTGAAGTTTGGTTATGTTAGAACAAGAAATGTCCACTTTAGCTTATTTTTTGCAAGGGAAAACCGATCGTAACAACACAACCGGATCCGGACTCCCCCGTTTTGCCTGAGACTTCCTCACGAAAATGATGAAAATGAGGCTGCGGCCTAGGCGCGGCGGGGGGGTCGTGCACCAGGGGCCCCAACAATAATTATTCTTAAGCAGAAATAATGTTCAACAACAACAACAACAACAACAACAACAACAACAACAGCAACAACAACAATAACAACAACAACAACAACAACAGCAACAGCAACAGCAACAGCAACAGCAACAACAGTAACAACAGTAACAACGATAACGACAACAACAACAATAACAACAACAACAATAGCAACAACAATAACAACAACAACAACAACAGCAGCAACAACAGCAGCGGTAACAACAACAGCAGCAACAACAACAAAAGCAACAACAAAAACAAACACAACAATTGAATAAGCAAAAACTGTTGGATGTCCGTGCGGATTTCTTGCATCTGTGCTGGGCTGCCCTGGCGGCGCCGCCCCCGGCGCACATCCCTCTGTGTTCCTTCGTGGTGATCGCGGGCCCCATTTTCTCGAGCTCACCCCCTCTCTTACTACTCGCCCCCTTTGTCGTGGTCGGCCCTCCTGGATTTCTCTTCCCGCCCACCCCCCCATTTTGCCCAGCCCCCCTCAAGGGAGCGAGGGATAGAGGGCGGGAGGGAGTGAGGAAGGCAGGGAGGGAGGGAGAGGAGGAGGAAGAGGAGGAGGAGGAGGAAAAAGAGGATGAGGGGGAGGAGAAGAGGGGACGAGGAGGAGGAGGAAGAGGAGGAGGAGGGAGGAGGAGGAGGGGGAGGAGTGGAGGAGGGAAGGAGGAGGAGGAGAGGAGGAGAGGAGGAGAGCAGGAGGAGGAGGAAGGAGGAGGAGGGGGAGGAGGAGGAGGAGGAGGAGGAGGAGAGAGGAGCAGCAAGGAGGAGGAGGAGGAGAAGAGGAGAGGAGGAGGTGCGACCTCCCCCTCCCGACGCCGCACGACCCGCCCTCCCTGCTCCCCATGCGAGCCTCAAGGCCAAGCCGTTCGCAGAGGGGGACCTTGCCGTGGAGGTTGGCGCGGAGGGCAGGAGTCCCGCCGTGAGCAGCGTGGCGGTCGCGGTCTCAGCTGGGCCCCGCGGGGGGGAAGCCAGGAGGAGGAGGAGGAAAGGGGAGAAGGAGGAGAAGGAGGAGGAGGAGGAGGAGGAGAAGGAGCAGAAAGAAAAGGAGGAGGCCGAGGAGGAGAAGTAGGAGGAGGAGGAGGAGCAGGACGAGGAGGAGGAGGGGAGGAGAGGAGGGGAGAAGGAGGGAGGAGGAGGAGGAGGGGAGGAGGTGAGAGGAGGAGGAGGAGTAGGAGAGGAGGATAAGGACGAGGAGGACATGCGAGGAGGAGGAGCAGCAGAAGAGGAGTGCAGGGAGGGGAAGGCAGAGTAGGAGGAGGAGGAGGAGGAGGAGGAGGAGGAGGAGGAGGAGGAGGAGGAGGAGGGCGAGAAGGGATGAGGAGGATGAGGAGGAGAAGGACGGAAGGAATGAGGAGGATGGGGAGCAGGAGGAGGAGGAGGAGGAGGAGGAGGAGAGGAGGAGGGAGTAGGAGGAGGAAGAGGAGGCTTAACAGGAGGAGGAGGAGGCGGAGGAGGAGGAGGAGGAGGAGGAGGAGCAGGAGCAGGAGCAGGAGCAGGAGCAGGAGGAGTGCGCGGGGGAGAGGGTGATAAAGGCTTTCTCGGCTGGAAGACAGCCGCTGTATTAAAAAACCTGTCCAGACGAGCAGGAGGGCCTGTCAGACTCACACTGTCGTCAAGTATTGTCCGCACGCTGCTTGAATCTGGGAGCTCACGGTAGACCCCCGAAGAATATGCAGAAAGGAAGAGTGAGAAGTCCTTGGCTGGCGCCCAGCGGCGCAGTGCAGGCCAGCGGACCTGTCGGAGCGCACGTCTCGCGCAGCGCGTCGGCGTAATTGTTGCTTGGAACCGCCCGCTGTGGGCCGTGGCCAACGCCCCTCTCGGCCATCTCCTCCCGTGTCGGCAGACAGGGCTCAACAGGGCGGTGCGTGCAGACGGGCACAAGACAGTTGTGTGCAACTCGCCCGATCACGAGCGTTCGCAGACCGATCGGTGGTGGCATCGCGCAGCATGATTTACGCTTACAGTATGTCTCACTCTCTCTCTCTCTCTCTCTCTCTTCCTTGTTGTTATATATCGCTCTCTCTCGTGTGTTCTATACACATATGTGTATATATCCCTCCCTCTCGCCTTCTCTCTCTCTCTCTCTCTCTCTCTCTATGTATATATGTATATATATACACATGTATACACATATGATAGCAGATGCATGTCTGAAGTCCCGCCTCTGTGCGAGACTTCAAAAGCTGAGCTGTATGGCGTGATGCGCCAACGCGGTATATCTGTATGAGTTATACCTGTAATTGATTACCGAACGATTCGCTGGCTATCAAGCTATCCATCTGCTTCTGGACGACCTACTAGTTCAAGGCACTCCATGGGAGAACTACAAGACAAGCCGCGAGACAATCACGGGACAGCCCACAGGACAACTACAGGACAACCACGAGACAACGGCGGACATTCGCGGGACAACCACGGGACAGCCCGCATCGCAACCACAGGATAATTACGAGACAACCACAGGGCAATTCCCGGGACAACCCACAGGACAACCCAATGGATTACCCATGGGACAACCCCCAGGTAAACCAACAGGATAACCACAAGACAACCACGGTACAACCCATGGGACAACGCACATCGCGACCTCAAGACAACCACGGGACAAGCCCGCGCCCCTCCGCGAGGCACGGGATGGCGAAACATATTGACCGACTTGGCGTTGGACTAGGTCGGCGCATCGTCGCCATCGCGAAGCCCCGCCTCGCCCGCACGCACAACTCGAACCGTAATCACTTTCCAGGTAGGGGCCACCTCGTCCGACAGTACAGGAATCACATCGGAAATATGCAGATCAGGATGGAAGGTACGAGGAAGAGGAGGCAGGACCAGCCTGCTCTTGTCGCAGTCCCCCGCCGAAGACTTCGTCCGAGTGGGTCGGGCGAAAAGCAGAGAGAGAGGCGTCCGTTCCTCCCCTGCCCCCTCCCCTCTCCTCCCCCCCCCCTGCCCTCCCCCCCCACAATCCCCCATCTTCTCCCCTCCCCTATCCTCTCGTCCCCTCACCCCTTCCCTCCCCCTTCTCCTCTCCACAACTACACACTATGAGTCCCCCGAAGACGCCGGTGAGGTGTCCTGGCCTCCTCCGCGTATTGTTCTTTTACACATCACATGATGCCGCCCAGCTAAAAAATCATATGCGTTTTTCCCCCAACCATCCTGTGGTGTTGGGTCCTCGTTTTGAAGAGACAGCGCCCCGCGTTCTCCTTCCTCCCTCCTCCCCATCCTCCCTCCTCCCATCATCATCAGCATCATCATCATGATCATAATCATAATCATAAGTATAATCAGCATCATAATCATCATCAGCATCATAATCAGCATCACAGTCGTCCTCATCATCAGCAGCAGCATCATCATCATCATCATCATCATCGTCAGCATCGCCATCATCATCGTCGACGTCATCCTCATCTCCATCATCACCATCATCGTCACATCAGTGGTATCATCGGCATCAGCATCATAATAATCATCAGTAGCATCATCATCAGCAGCATCATAACCATCATGGCCGTCGTCATCACCATCATCGTCATCATCACCGTCATCGTTACCATCATCGCCATTACCTTCAGCGTGCCGCTCACACGCTTCGTGGTTCCATAGGGAGCTCCAGCTAAGGCCCCAGTGGCACCGTCCGCATGTGGGCGTCAGCCTTGTTCTGGCACACCCCTCACACGCTTCGTGGCCCCATAGGGAGCTCCAGCTAAGGCCCCAGTGGCACCATCCTCAAGTGGGCGTCAACTCCGTTTCGACACCCTCCCCACACGCTTCGTGGCTCCATAGGGAGCTCCAGCTAAGGCCCCAGTGGCACCGCCCGCATGTGGGCGTCAGCCCCGTTTCGACACGCCCCTCACACGCTTCGTGGCTCCATAGGGAGCTCCAGCTAAGGCCCCAGCGGCACCGTCCGCATGTGGGCGTGAGCCCCATTTCGACACACCCTTCACACGCTTCGTGGTCCTGTAGGGAGCTCCAGCTAAGGCCCCAGTGGCACCGTCCGCATGTGGGCGTCACCCCGGTGCGGACACATCCCTCACACGTTTTGTGGCCCCATAGGGAGCTCCAGCTAAGGCCCAAGTGGCACCGTCCGCATGTACGCGTCACCCCCGTTCGGGCACACTCCTCACACGTTCTGTGGTCCCACAGGGGGCTCCACGAAAGGCCCCAGTGCCACCGCCCGCATGCGTCCGCCACACCCATGTCGGTACCCCCTCACACGTTTCGTAGCCACATAGGGAGCTCCACCGAAGGCCTCAGAGGCAGGGCCCGCATGCCTCCACCACACATTCCAGCACACTACTCACGCGTTTCGTGGCTTCTAGGGAGCTCCACCGAAGGCCCGGGACTCTCTCGCACACAGACTCTTTCGCGATCAGACTCACTCGCGCTCAGACTCACCCGCACTCCGTCTCTCGTACTCAGACCTATCGTCTTCGTTCGCGTCGTGTACCCCGCCACACATTTCGGCACACTCCTCACACGGTTCGTGGCCCCATAAGGAGCGCCACCGAAGACGAGATTCAGAATTGCGGCACCCACACCTGCACAATGGTTGGGCCCTCCGCCAGGCGAATTCCAATCCCAACGTTTTCAACCCTTTCATAATGGCGCTCCCGCTGCATCGTTGGCACCATTTTCCCGTTCTCGGTCTTTCCAAAGCACGTGCCCGTTGCAGCGCTGACCTCATTTCATTGTTTCGGTTTTTACAAATCGTGTTCTTGCTGCAGCGTTGGCGTCGATTCTGCGCTTCCAGTCCTTCAAAAAGTGTTCCCATTGCAGCGTTGGTCTCATTTCCGCGGTTTCGGTCCGTCGAAATCGTGCTCCCGCTGCAGCGTTGATCTCCTTTTGCGTTTCCGTTTTCCAAACCGTCCATGGGCATTTCCCGTCCTGTGTCATGTATGGTGTCCCTCTGACCTTCTTGTCGAAACTAGTAGGGTTCTCGACGCGACGACGTCGGCTCTAGCCGTGCTGTTCTATGCCATGCTATGACGTGCTATACCATGCATTGCGCACTCTCTCGGGATCATTGCCCTATTCGACATCCGACTGTGCGAAAAGAGAGGAGACCTACGCAGGAGATCTACGCAATGATAAGGGATAGGAGGGAGTGGTAGGACGTCAGATATGACGCTTGCGCACCTAGCTTGTCCCTTCCACTCTCCTCTCCTCCCCTCCCCCTTCCCCTCACCCGTCTCCTTCCTCCTCCCCTCCCCTCCCCCGCTCCCTCCCCTCAACCCATCCCCTCCCCGACTCCCCCCTCCTCCCGATCCAGCAGAGCGTTGGGCCCAGGGTGGCGAGAGAGGATCCTGCAGGAGAAGCCTCATAGGGGAGAGGCAGGCGTGCTGCTGAGTGTGCCGCGACGACGTGCGGCTTGCCTTGCGACGGGCGCTCTTCTCATGACGGTGCAGGGCGGCACCGTGCGTGATGGGATAGTCAGGTCGGCCTTGCTGCTCTGAGGCTGTCGAGCGTTCTCGAGGCTCGAGGTTGAGGCTGTCGGGCGTTGTCGTGGGTTCTCCCGGAGACGGGCTAACGGCGATACAGGTACCGGCGATGTAGGTTTCGGTATTGTGGGAACGCGTGGCTCGTGCTACCATACACTTCGTTGTGTCCTTTTCGTTCGATCTATTCGCAGATTGGACTCGTAGGAAAGTGTGGTTCGAGATGTCCTGCAATATGGTTCCCACCATTACCGTTAAGCAACATCGCCGTGAGCCTGGCCTTGATTCTCGGCGGCTTTCCAGCTTCGGGATGCCCTCTGGCGGCGGTGCCTCGCCGAGAGCGTTCTGGGGGTTCCCAGATCTCCTTCGAACAGCAGCCAGAGGCCCGAGTTACAGGTGGCGGAAGCAATGAAGCAACATTCATGCAGACCATATGGTTTGAGCTCCCCCCCTCCCCCCAAATGCAATGTTGGTTTCGGATCTTCCGATTTGGGGCCTCCGAGTGGTCTTCAAGGAACGTGCCAAGTTTAAACTGCGGGGGAAGGGGGGAGTGTTGCTTAATTTCTTCCCTCTACCGCATGACCTGAAAACCACCAGGGGACCTGTCACGCATCAGCACGCGCAGCGGTTCGCATGAGTTTCCTACAGTCAAGTTGCCTGCTGGTCCATACATATTCCGAGCCGAAGTCCAAGCCCAAGAGGCAGCGGGAGGAGGAAGGGGGAGTCTGGGGTGTGGTTTGGGGCTGTGGCTCACTATCGTTTGGCACCCCCTGGCAGGACATAGATTGGGGAAGCCTGCACGGATCTTGCGCCGTACGGAATTCCAAGGCCTCGGTTCAGATGATGATGACCAGGATCCCGTCGCTGTCCCGCAAGAGCGCGGATTCCGCCGCTGGCAGAAGAGAACAGTTGCATTGTGTGGTGACCGTGCGGATTCATGGCAGGACTATAGCACATGAAGGAGGTGAGCAGGAGAAGGAGAAGGAGGAACACGAGGAGTAGGAGAAGGCTGCTTTTGAGTGTGCGGCCGCGGCGCAGAGGGACGGACTCCTGGGACGTAGCCAACCTTTGGGCCAGTGGCGAGGAGCCTTTGCGCTGTAGCGATTTGCGGACCAGTTTGTCGGAGCTGCCGTCAGCGATGCTTAGTCGTCCTCATGGTCCTCATCCTGCCCATGTGGCACACTGACAACAGTCGGGCCACCACAGCCACCCCTGTAAAGAATTCTCGGCGCTGCTGCACGAGCCATCGTCATTTGGGGAAGGAATCGGGTGGCCTTCCTCCTCATTACTCCTCCTCCCTTCTCCGCTGCTGGGGTTCTTTCGTGGCGCTACGAACGTTCAGGCTGACACGGCCACGTGCGCCAGAACCTCTCAGCAGGATGTATGCAAGAGCCGTTGCTTTGGGGCAAGCAGCGGGATGCCCATCATTCCTCCAGACGCTTCGTCCCTCTTTCCTCCCTCCTCCCTCCCATCCCACCTCCCCTGCCCCTTTCTCCTCCTCCCCCCACCTTCCTCCTCCCCCTCATCCTTCCTTCCTCCTCCCCATCTCATTTATCACCAACAAGCATCCAGGTGACGCACTCGGAGCTGCGATGGGGCGTTGAGGCGCCCACTGGATCACAAGGCGCCCAGCTCCCTCTCTTCTCTTGCCCCCTTATACCTCTTTCCACCTCTTCCTCTTGGGGGGGGCAAACAGGAGGAGGAGGAGGAGGAGGAGGAGCAGGAGGAGGAGGAGCAGGAAGAGGAGGAGGAGGAGGAGGAGAAGGAGATGGACAAGGAGGAGGAGGTGGAGGAGGAGGACGAGGAGAAGGAGGAGGAGGAGGAGGAGGACGAGGAGGAGGAGGAGGAGGAGGAGGAGGAGGATCAGGAGGAGGAGGAGGGAGGAGGAGGAGCTGGAGGAGGAGGGACGGGCAGCCGGCCTGAGCGTATCCCCCTCCCTTCCCTCGCCCTCCTGCAGGCGCGCAATCCCCGCCAGAGATGGGCGGCGGCGCCGAGGGCTCCTCCGCGCTGCTCAGCAACGGGGCACCCGCGCCCGGCCAAGGCGGCGAACGGGAGCCCACGCGTTGCCACCACCGCCACCCCTTCCCGTACAGCCCTACTCCTCGTATCTTTCTCCTCCTATCCTCCTCCGATCCTCCTCTTATCCTCCTCCGATCCACCTCCTATCCTCCCCCTATTCTCCTCCGATCCTCCTCCGATCCTCCTCCTATTCTCCTCACGTCCTCCGCCCCCCTACCCTCTCCCCTCCTCCTCCTCCTCCTCCTCCTCCTCCTCCTCCTCCTCCGCCTCCCCTCCTCCTCCTCCTCCTCCTCCTGCTCCTGCTCCTGCTGCTGCTGCTCCTCCTCCTCCTTTCTTCCTCCTCCTTCCCTCCTCTCCTCCTCCTCCTCCTCCTCCACCTCCTCCTCCTCCTCTCCTCCTCCATCCTCCTCCTCCTCCTCTCCTCCTCCTCCTCCTCCTCCTCCTCCCTCCTCCTATCCTCTATCTCCTCCTATCCTCCTCCTATCCTCCTCCTATCCTCCTCCTACCATCCTCCTATCCTCCTCCTATCCTCCTCCTATTCTCCTCCTATTCTCCTCCTATCCTCCTATCCTCTCCTATCCTCCTCCGATCCGCCTTCTATCCTCCTCCGATCCTCCTCCTACCCTCCTCATATCCTCATCCTACCCTCCTCCTACCCTCCTCCTCCCTCCACCTCCTACCTCCTCCTCCACCCTCCTCCTCCTATCCTCGTGCTCCTCCTCCTCCTCCTCCCTCCTCCTCCTCCTCCTCCTCATTCTCCTCCTCCGCCTTCTCTTCCTTCTTTTCCTCATTCTCCTCATCCTCCTTCTCCTTCTTCTCCTCCTCCTCCTCATATCCTCCTCCTATCATCCTCCTACCCGCCTCCTATCATTATCCGATATTTCTCCTCATATCCTCCACCGATCCTTCTGTTCTCCTCCTATCGACCTCCGCTCCTCCTCCTATCCTCCTCCGATCCTCCTCCTCCTCCTCCTCCTCCCTCCTCCTCCTCCTATCCTCCTCCCCTCATCATCAGCATCATCATCATCATCATCATCATCACCATCATCATCAGCATCAGCATCATCATCATCATCATCATCATCGCCTCCTCCTCCTCCTCCTCCTCCTCTTCCTCCTCCCCCTCCTCATCCTTCTCCTCCTCCTCCTCCTCCTCCTCCTCCTCCTCCTCCTCCTCCTCTTCCTCCTCCTTCCGTTGCCATTTGGCTCAAGATGAGAGCAGGTCCCATTAGGGCGGGCAGCTTCTCTTGAAGAAGCGATTCCGAGTGTCGTGCTCGGACGGACACCTCTTACCATGTCTTCTGCCTCTGCCGCCGCCGCTGGTGCGTCGCCTTCCAGTGACGATGCGATGGAGCACGCCGTCGAGTTTCAGCGACAGGTTCGCCCGCGCGGGCCTGATGGGGGTGCTGATCTTGTGGCGATTCTGGGGCGCATGGAAAAGAACATGGTCACGAAGGACGACATCCTCGGTCTGCAGTCGTCGGTATCGAAGAGTGAAGAGAACATCGCCCAGCTCACCAAGCGCATGAATACTCTAGAAGAGCAGGTGAAATCAGGTCTGAATACCGCTCAAGAAACGGCGCTGTTTGCTCGACTTGAGGCGAAGATCTGAGGCTCACTCTCAGTCCCAGTCTGATGTCGCTAGCACTCGCTCTGGCTCATCATCTGTCGCCTCTCACCCTCGTTGGCGGAGTAGGTCAGCTGGGCCGCCTCCCTCTGCGAGTTTCACTGGGTCTGGAAGTGTGGAGCGTGGGGCAGACCCCACAAAGATATGGATTGGTGGATTCAAGGCTCCAGTGTTGGCTCGTGTGATGACGAAATTCATGCAGGACACGGTCATCCCTCACCTGCCCTCGCACATCAAGCCCCCCTCCCAGATCATTGCGCACAATCTCAACAAAGCCTTCTGTGCGAAGTTTGAGAGCGACACCGATTCGAAGGCGTTTCTCGAGCATGTCAAAACGCATGGCCTGCAGTTCGTCTCTCCCCAGGGTCACATTTCTCTCCGCGCCCGTCGTGATGCTACCCCTGATGTGCGGCGTCGCAATATTATTCTTGGGCGTGTATGGCAAGGGGTCTCGCAGCATTTTGCCGCCAAGGGGATCGGACAGAACATCTCGCTCGCCGTCAACGGGCACAAGGGCATCCTGTTCTTCACCAAGAACGAGGAAGTCACCGTCTTGTGTTCGCTCATCGAGAACCCCGACACCTCTGCCAGCCTCAACCCCGACTTCGATGCGCTTCAGTCCTTGAAGATGGAGAAGGACCAGGTCACTGCTACCATGAGAGGTGCCATTGAATAGGAAATGTCCTCGCCTAACACGTCCGTCCAAGTGGATCGACCGAGTGGGTGCCGTCTTGCTCCTGCCGTACCTCGTACGCAACGTGGGCAACGGCGTCGGTCTGCATCTATTTCGAGTTCTTCCTCCGTCTCGTCTTCCGCTTCTTCCTCCTCTTCGGGCTCCACGTGCTCGTCTTCGGCTTCTTCGGAGGGCTTGCCTCCGCGCTGTTGCCGCACGCCGTTTTACCCTAGTTCCGATTTCTCCATTGTCACTTGGAACGCCAGATCGTTGTTCGGGGGCCTATCCACCAGTCACACCAAACTCAAGCAGAAAATCCAACAGATGCATCGGCTTTGTCAAGCCCACGATGTCGTCTGTATCCAGGAGGCTCGCGGAACCTATCACGACTTAGACTTAATTCTGAAAGAGTTCCAAGGTGTCAGCGGAAAATGTACCTTCTTTTGCGATCGCTCTGCTGGTGGCAGTCTCATTATTTTGCACCCTCGGCTCCGTGGGCAGTTTCTCGCTCTTCGCCATCGTACTCTCGTGCCTGGACGGGTGCATCTGGTTTCTCTTCACGGCATACATGGTACTCTACAGATATGTAACATACACATTGATCCTGGGGCGACGGTTTTGCAGCAAAAAGGAGAACTTCGGTTGATTCGCAGGTCCATGTTGGGGGCTGACGTGAGCACGGGGTTCCTTTGTGGCGATCTCAATGTTCCTGCTGACGGGGAAGGTTCGTTTTCTTATGATGGGCATATTCGTTATAGTAACAACAGCCGTGGGGCATTCTTCTCCGGTCTCTTTCCCGACCTGTGCGAGGTAGACCAGCACCACTTCACCCATCGTGTGATGGATGCGAGCGGCCCCAGGCCTGCTATTTCATTTCTGGCGCGGCTAGATCGGATATACTGCAACATCCCCAGCAGCGTGCTGCTCGACTTTAAGCCGCTCAGCCTTGTACGATGGGCCTCACAGGGAGAGTGGCCACTCTCCGATCACGCACCTGTACTCCTTCGGCTTAACGTTTCGCCGCCCAGTGGGTTTCGTGTCCCGTCCTGGGTTCCTCGGCATCCCAAGTATCGTGAGTTTTTTGGATGAAATTGCTGATGCTGCTGGCCCTCGGGATCCTGACCCTATCCTGGCTCTCGGTGAGACAAAAGCAGTTATCAAGGCGGCTGCGAAACGCGTTATTGAATTCTCGCGCCCTGGTGGACCTCTGTCTGTTGAAGAGAAGGTACATTGGGCTCTGGCGGCTCTACGTAGCCTTCGGCGCGGGCAACTTCTTTTTCTTCGGAAAGCCCTGGGGGCTTTTACGGACCTGCAGCAGTTTATTTGTTGGGAATCTGGCCTTTGGACTGACTTTCATGGACTTCACGGATTTTTGAGCGATCCCAAGACTGAGCAGATCCAGGGGCAGATTCAGGAGAATGAGGAGTCGGACAGGCCAATGGTTCAGAAGCATGCGGTTCGAAACAGACTCACGTCGCATCTCTGCGCCTGGGGCCGAAGGAGGAGGAGGATCTCGCTCTCTGCTATTTCCGACCCGACGGGTCTCCAGGTTTCTGAACCTAGTGCTGCGGCTAAGTTGTTGGCGGCGCACTGGGGACAGGCACGCGCCTCCGTCGAAGGTGAAGAAGCCAGACGGCAAGAACTCGTACCCTTCATCGCGCAGGTGCCTCCTCTCATGTTCTGGGAACTTGAGTTCGATGAATTTTGTCAGCATGCTCAATATGCTCGAGACTCGTGTCCTGGGCCCGACGGGATTCCTTACAGTGCCTGGTTTCGGGGCGGTACCTGCGCGATGGAACCTCTCTTTCAAGTGTACCAGGAACTTCTCGCTCGTCGGCGACTTCCCGATGAATTTAATCATGGCATCGCTGTTTTCTTGCCCAAGGGCGATGCCCCCAGCGATGCTGCGGATGCTGTCTTCCGTCCACCTGAGCAGACCAGGCCTATTACGCTTGGCAATTCGGATAACAAGTTGATCAGCCGTGCTATTAATAAGCCTGTCTTTCGTGTTCTCCAGGAGTGTTGTATCGATTTTCAGCGTGGTTTTATACCTGGGCGCAATTTCGCCAACAACATTGTTGCTCTGGAATCTCGGGCCGTGGACTGGTTTGTTCAGGACGGACTTCAGGCGACGGGTTACGTTACGTTTGATATCAAGGCTGCCTTTCCTACCCCACTCCACTCCATGATTATGTTCGTCCTCAAAACCATGAAGTTCCCGAAGACAATCCGCAGGGCGGCTGCCGCTCTTTATCAGCAAGTGTGGGTTTCTGTCTCCTTCTGCGGGGTGCAAGAACCTGGACGGTGGGTCAAGCGTGGGATCAAGCAAGGGCGCCCGCTCTCCTCCTCGCTCTTCGTGCTGTGCATCGATCCGATCTTAAGGATGCTTGAGCAGCGTCTTCAGCGCGTGCCATCGGTGCTGGTGCCTGTGCTGACGACGTTGGGCTTGTCTCGCAGGACGTGTATCGAGCTCTGGCCTTGGCACTTCCTGTATTTGCGTGTGCTGCCCAGGCTGCTGGACTCGAGCTCAACGTCACGAAATCTATCATTGTCCCTCTCGCCGCCCTCCCTGAACCTGAATATCGCAACCTCCTTGCCGTTGCCGGTTTACCTCCCTCCTTCAAGGTGCCGCATATGGCAAAGTACTTGGGTGCGATCTTGGGACGCTCCTGCCAGGAAATGTCTTGGGCAAGCTCTTGACACTAAATCTCTTGGGTTGGGTCTGGTGAAGAGTATCGCGCTATTCAATCAGAATGGTTTCAGCTGTTTGTCGTACGTGTCTCAATTCGTATCACCTCCCAAGGCTGTGTACGAGGCTGTCCGCGCAGCTGGGCAAGCGTTGGCGTGCGGCCCGCGGAATGCTCTTAGTCCTGCCACGCTCGAGAATTTAACGGCGCTGGGGTTGCCGTACCAAATGAGAAGGCTGGATCTGGTTTCGAGGGCCACTCTTTACCGTTTCGCTTGCAATTCGATCGAGTTTTACCGTGCGAAGACGCGGATCCAGGCGATGGCCGCCAGCGACGAGTGCAAAATATTCTGGGACAGGGATCCCTTGTGGTTGCAGTCGCCCATGCACGCCCTTATCGCTAACTATGATCAGTTGTGTGCCGTGCCGAAAGTACCCGTCCTTGGAACTCCTCGGATCCAAGCGGCGACGACGAAATGGCTCTACCATCTTGCCCCCGAAGGATATCGGGTCCCGCTCCTGTATCGGATGAAGAAGCTGGGGGTCTCCGCGAGGTGTTGTGATCTTGACCTAGCTCTGATGGCGTTCAGAAGATTAGAAAAGCTTGTTCCCTCTTGCGTTATCGTTTCTGAGTTGAAAACGTTCTCGAACGGCTGGTGCTGTTCTGCCAGGTTCCGTGGACCCACCTGTGGCTGCGTTTTCTGTTCGGCGCCTGGGGCCGACAAGTTTCTTCACTATCTCGAGTGCCCTGTTGTTCTGTCTAGTGCCAGTGCCGTCCTGCATCTTCCTGCTTTCTTTTCCACGCTCTCGGGGCCGCAGCGTGTTTCCATCTTCCCTTGGGCCGCCTCTTCTCAACTGGAGCTTTCGGCCTGTGCGATTTTCCTTGATCTCATCTTTCAGGCTTATCATGATTTGCGCTACGCTCCCAGCTTGTCGCCTCCGACGGGGGCTCTGCGGCTTCAAGGCGGGATGCGTGCCCGTTTGAAGCAGCTCAAGAGGCGGGATCATCGCCTAAGCTCGCTTCTGGGGTAGCTTTCGTGTGGTGGCGAGCTGCCTCGCTCGTGCCACCGCGGCCCGCCTGCGGCATCGCCAGGCGCGCCCCCGCCCTTGCTGCTCTCCCGGGAGGACGTGGGGAGCTTGCCAGGTATTGAATTAGGGTCGGGTCGGCCTAATTCTATGCCTTCCTTGGCCTCGTGCACTCCTCCACCTCCTCCTCCTCCTCCTCCTCCTCCTCCTCCTCCTCCTCCTCCCCCTCCTCCGATCCACCTCAGATCCTCCTCTTCATTCTCCTCCTCCTCCACCACCTCCTCCTATCCTCCTCCTATCCTCATCATATGATTATCATATCCTCCCCCGAGCCTCCTCGTATCCTCCTCCTATCTTCCTCCGATCCTCATCTTATCCTCCTCATGTCATCCTACTCCTCCTCTGTCGTCATCCCCTCCTCCTCGTGCTCCTTCTTTTCATCCTCATCATCATCAGCAGCAGCATCATCATCCTATCTTCCTCCGATCCTCCGCATATCCCCCTCCTATCCGCCTCCTATCCTTATCCGATCCTCTTCCTCATATCATCCGATCTTCCTCCGAACCTCATCTCCTCATCCTATCATCGTGCTGTCCTTCTCCTATCCCCATCCTATCCTCCTCATACCCTCCCTCTATCATCCCCTTGTCCTCCTCCAATCATCCTCTTCCTCTTATCCTCCTCATATACTCAACATGTCCTCCCTCGATCCTCCCCCTGTCTTCCTCCGATCCTCCTCATATCATCATCCGACCCTCCGCCTCATCCTACGCATCCGCATCCTCATCATCATCCTCATTATCCTCTTTCTCCTCCTCCTTCTCTTCATCATCATCCTCCTCCGCTTCCTCTTCCTCCTTCTCCTCCTCCTCTTCCTCTTCCTCCTCATCCTCCTCCTCCTATCCTCATCCTCCTCGTCTGTATTGTTATCCTCCTCATCCTCCTCCTCCTCCTCCTCCTCCTCCTCCTCCTCCTCCTCCTCCTCCTGTCATCCTCATCCCACGTCTCTTCCTCCTCCCCCTCCTCCTTCTCCTCCTCCTCCTCCTCCAACCCTCCTCATAGCCACCTCCGATCCTCCTCCTCCCCCTCCTCCTCCTCCTCCTCCTCCTCCTCCTCCTCCTCCTCTTCCTCCTCCTCCGACCCTCCTCATACCCTCCTCCTGTCCTTCTCCGATCCTCCTCCTATCCTCCTCCGATCCTCCGATCCTCCTCCTATCCGCCTCCGATCCTCCTCATTTCCGCTTCCTACCCTCCTCCGATCCTCCTCATCATATCCTCCTTCTATCCGCTTCATATCCTCTTGTTATCATTATCATGTCCTCCTTCTATCCTCCTATCCTTCTCAGATCCTCATCATATCGTTATCATATCCGCTTATTATCTTCCTCTTATCATTATCCAATCCTCCCCATATCCTCTTCCGATCCTCCTCATAGCCTTCTCATCTCCTCAGCCTACCCTCCTCGTCCTCCTCCTCATTATCCGCATGTTCCGTCTTGTCTTCCTCATTGTCTTCCTCCTCCGCCTCCCCCCCCCTCCTCATCATCACCATCTTCCTATCTTCCTATCCTCCTCCTATCCTCCTCCGATGCTCCTCATAGATTCATCATATCCGCCTCATATCCTCCTCCTATCTCCTTCCTCCTCCTATCCTCATCTGATCCTTTCCGTGTCCTTATCATATCCTCCTGCTATTATCCGTCGATCCTCCTCCTCCTCCTTTCCTCCTCCTATCCTCATCATATTATCCTCCTATCTTCCTCCGATCCTCCTCCGATCCTCCTCCTACTCTCCTCCTCCTCTTCCTCCTCATCTGCCTTCCCCTGCTCTTCCTCCACCTCCTCATCCTCCTCATCATCAGCATCATCCTCATCCTCCTCCTCCCTTCCTCCTCCTATCCTCCTCCGGTCATCCTCCGATCATCCTCCTATCCTCCTCCTCCTATCCTTCTCCGTTCCTCCTCCTTATCCTCCTCCTCCTCCTTTTATATTCCTTCTATCCTCCTCCTCCTCCTCCTCCTCCTCCTCCTCCTCCTATCCTCGTGCTCTCCTACTCCTATCCTCCTATCCTCCTCCTATCATCATCCGATCCTCCTCCCATCCTCCTCTTATCCTCGCCTATCCTCCTTCTCTCCTCCTCCTCCTACCCTCCTCCGATCCTCCTCCTACCCTCCTCCCCCTCCTCCTCCTCATCTTCCTTCTCCTGCTCTTCCTCCACCTCCTCATCCTCCTCATCATCAGCATCATCCTCATCCTCCTCCCTTCCTCCTCCGGTCATCCTCCGATCATCCTCCTATCCTCCTCCTCCTATCCTTCTCCGTTCCTCCTCCTCATCTCTTCCTCCTTTTATCTTCCTCCTATCCTTCTCCTCCTCCTCCTTCTCCTCCTCCTCTTCCTCCTCCTCCTCCTCCTATCCTCGTGCTCTCTTCCTCCTATCCTCCTATCCTCCTCCTATCATCATCCGATCCTCCTCCTATCCTCCTCTTATCCTCGCCTATCCTGCTTCTATCCTCCTCCTACCCTCCCCCGATCCTCCTCCTATCCTTCTCCTACCCTCCTCCTCCTCCTCCTCCTCCTCCTCCTCCTCCTCCTCCTCCTTCACCTCCTTCTCTTCATTATTTTCCTCCTCCTTCTTCTCCTCCTCCACCTGCTCCTCCCCCTCCTGCTCCTCCTCCTCCTCCTCATCCTCATCCTCCTCCTCCTCCTCTCCTCCTCCTTCACCTCCTTCTCCTCCTCCTCCTTCTCCTCCTCCTCCTCCTCTCCTCCTCCTCCTCTCCTCCTCCTCCTCCTCTTCTTCTTCTCCTCCTCCTCCTCCTCCTCCTCCTCCTCCTCCTCCTCCTCCTCCTCCTTATCCTTATCCTCCTTCTCCTCCTCATCCGAATCCTCATCCTCATCCTCCTATTCCTGTCTTACCCTTTATTAGAGTATACTCTTACTAGCCCCTCTGGCCGGCCGATAGCGGCCCCATCTGGGCCATCCCATCCTAATTGTAAGAAATCAGTACGAAGTCGTCGTTGTTTCTCTCAACATGGCCGCTTTTTTCGTCGACGATGCGAAAGGCGTAGCAGGAACAGGACGCGGCGCACACCGCGCGCGGCCGTCAATCCCGGCCCTCCCATCGTGATAGTAGAAAATCAATACGAAGTCCCCGTTGTTCTTCTCTACATGGCCTGTTTTTTCTTCGACGATGCGACATGCGTAGCAGGAATAGGACGCGGCGCACATCGTGCGCGGACGTCTGGGGCAACCCTAAGTGGGAGGGGCCATCCGACCTGTCAAAAGCCATACAAAGTCGACATGCTTCTTCTCAGTGGGGATGTTTTTTGTCGTCGGCTTTGCGAAATGCGTGGCAGGAAGGGGGCGCGGTGCACATCGCGCACGACAGGGCGAAATGTCGCTCTCGCTTCGGCGCCGCGCGCATGTTTTCTGAAAGTTGCGCTCCCGCTAAGGCGCGGCGCACATTTTTCGCTCGCCAATTCGTCGAGCGCGTAGGGCCCGCTGGGGCCTCCCAGGGTCTCCTGGGACATCCTGGGGCTTCCCTGGGGTTTCCCCAGGGCCTCGTGGATCCTCCTGGAGCCTCCTGAGGCATCCTGGGGCTTCCTGGGGTTCCCAGGGGTTTCCTGACACTTCCTAGGGCTTCCTGAAGCCTCCCGAAATTACCTGGGGCTTCCTGGGCCCTCAAGCCTCCTGGGGTTTCCTGGGGGTCGCTGGGGCTTCTCCTGAGGCTTCCTGGGGCCTTCTGAGGCTTCCTGGGGCCTCCTCGGCTCGTGCTGAAATGCCAGCGCAGTCTTTGAGACGCGCCAGGGATTCCCCATCGATAACCGCCATCGCTGCTGCATCAGCTGTGGCAAACCACCTTGCCGATCTGACTTCGGTCCCCAGTTTCGCCAGCACTGTTTCTTATGTCGTGGGAGGGCGGGTGAGAATGGGCATGCCATGCTTGACTCGCTCGAGCTGGCTAGCTTGACTCATACTCCTACTCCTACTACTCCTACTCTCTCCTTCTCCTGCCCTCTCCTCCTCCTCCTCCTCCTCCTCCTCATCCTCCTCCTCCTCCTCCTCCTCCTCCTCCTCCTCCTCCTCCTCCTCCTCCTCCTCCTCCTCCTCCTCCTCCTCCTCCTATCCTCCTCAACAGAATTGACTTCAGAAGCTGTTGACGCGCCACTTCGGTGTCGCTTCCCCTCGGCCCCTCAACCTCGCCCACCTCAGTGTCGAGGCAGACCAGAACACGGTCCGGGCCGGCGCGACTGGGAAGTTCCACGACGACCGGCATTGGAGAGTGGGTGCCCACGAGTTTTTCGCACGTAACGCGTTTTCCAGGATAATGTTGAGTAGAGTCGGACCGAGGTATAAGATCGAGGTCGGTTCGGGGAGGGTACCCTAGTGTTCTTCATGTTTGTTGGATATTATTGTGCATCCTGTGGAGGGTACCTTTCGATGTTTTTGTCTGTAGCCGACATAGGGTCTGGTGTTATTGAGGAATGTTCTTCTGGCCTAGGTCCGACTGTAGAGTCCATCCACAGGGATGGTCAGAGGTCGAAGGGATGGGGCGGCGGAAGGCTCGTTGGCATCGCAGCTGCCGCCGCTCGGACACCAGTAAAGAGCCCCCCGCCGAGGTGGTACTGACTCGCACGTGGCGCACTCAGTTGAGGAGCTAGTGTTCTGCGCGCCGAAACGTCAAGCGAGATCTTGCTTGACTTGCGTCGTTCCTGCAACTTCTGGTGCAAGCACACACACAAACAAACAAACAAACAAACAAACAAACAAACAAACAAACACACACACACACACACACACACACACACAAACACACACACACACTTTTCCTCCGACGTACTAGCGAGGTCCAGCCAGCCAGTGGTTACTCAGATGTTGGGGTCGCCAGCAACGAAAATTCGTTTCTTTGTAAAACAGCGTTGTTAATCCTGCAAACCACCGAAGACCGCCCATGGGATCCCATAGACGGCCACGGATCAGGCCAAGCCAGGCGCATGCAGGACAGAGTTCCAACGGAGGAGGAGGAAGAAGAAGAGGAGGAAGAAAAAGAAGAGGAGGAGGAAGAGGACGAAGAGGCGGGGAGAACGAGGCGGGGTAGGAGGATGAGAAGAAGGGAGGGGGAGGAGGAGAAGGAGGAGGAGCAGGAGGAGGAGAAGAAGAAGAAGGGAGGAGGAGGAGGAGGAGGAGGAGGAGAAGGGATGAGGAGGACGAGGAGGAGAAGGGCGGAAGGAAGGAAGGAAGGAAGGAGGAGGAGGAGGAGGAGGAGAGAAGGAGGGAGGAGGAGGAGGAGGAGGAGGAGGAGGAGGAGGAGGAGGAGCAGGAGCCCGCAATAATGTTGCAAGGGGCGGCACGCTCTCTCCCTCTCTCTCTCTCTCTCTCTTTCTCGGTCCCTCTCTCTCACTGTCTCTCTCTCTCTCTCTTTCTCTACGTTTGTTCTCTCTCTCTCTCTCTCTCTCTCTCTCAGGGCTCGACGAGCACCGCTGCGGCGCAAGTGTCCGCTGGCCGGCCCAGATCCCCGGCCGATGCCGAGGCGGGGGGGGGTTCACGCCGAGGCGTTGACGGAGCTCGGGCCGCGAGGAGGCCGTCGGGGCCCTTCCAAATTTCATTATTGGTCATCAAAGTCTTCTTCCCCCACCTGCTCCGCCTCCTCCTCCTCTCCTCCTCCTCTTCCTCCTCCTCCTCCTCTTCCTCCTCCTCCTCATCCCTCTCCTCCTCCTCCTCCTCCTCCTCCTCCTCCTCCGCCTATCCTTCCTTCCTCATCCCATTCCTCATCCCACTCCTCCCCCCTCCTCCTCCTCCTCCTCCTCCTCCTCCCTCCTCCTCCTCCTCCTCATCATCTCATCATCATCATCATCATCATCATCATCATCATCATCATCATCATCATCATCATCATCATCATCATCATCATCATCATCATCGCTTCTCCTCCTCCTCCTCCTCCTCCTCCTCCTCCTCCTTCCCCTCCTCTTTCTCATCATTTTCCCCCATTCCTCCTCCTCCTCCTCCTCCTCCGTCCTCTCCCCTCTTCCATTGTCGCTCTACTTCTCTTTCTCCTCCTCCTCCTTCTCCTCCTCCTTCTTCTCCTCCTTGTCCTCCTCCTCCTCCTCCTCTTCCTCCTCCTCCTCCTCCTCCTCCTCCTCCTCCTCCTCCTCCCCTCCTCCTCCTCCTCCTCCTCCTCCTCCTCCTCCTCCTCCTCCTCCTCCTCCTCCTCCTCCTCCTCCTCTATCTTCTCCTCCTCCTGGTCCTTCGATCCTTCCTTCCTCATCCCATTATACTTCTCCTCCTCCTCCTCCTCCTCCTCCTCCTCCTCTCCTCCTCCTCCTCCTCTTCCTCCTTCCTCTCCTCCTCCTCCCTCCTCCTCCTCCTCCTCCTCCTCCTCCTCCTCCTCCTCCTCCTCCTCCTCCTCCTCCTCCTCCTCCTCCTTCCTCTCCTCCTCCTCCTCCTCCTTCTCCTCCGCCTCCTCTTCCTCTATCTCCTGTCCAGAAGGTCCTCGTTCCGATGGTCAAACCGCCATACTGAAGGTTCCCTGGCAGGTATGCTGCGGCCTCGAGATCAGGGTCAAGTGCTTCTATGAAGAGTGGTGGTCGAGGAGCCTATGCAATGCCAAGCTCCTTCCTCGTGCTGCAAGGCCCCGCATTCGGGCGGACCCTGAAAGCAAGACCTCCAAAAGGGGAAGCGGTAGCGCATGCAGCAGTGCCATGATGCTCTACCTGAGGAGTACCAGGAGGCCTCTGCAGAAATCCCTGAGGAGCCCGAGGCACTGCCAGCGCCCACAGCACCGTTCTTCGTCGCGCTGGGGAGCTGGAGCGCGGCGCGGGGCGCCTGGCTGGGTGTGGGGCGAGAGGGCCAGCAGCAGCAGATGTCGCAGCGCTATAGTCGGGTGGTGGCCCGGTTTGAAGACGCGATCCTCAGCACCCACGAGGTCCCCAGCCAGGAGAGGCGGCCGCATTGTGGTCGCAGCGGAGGCCTCGACACTGTCCGGCGCAAGCCAAGCAAATACTTGGCAGAGCGCACGAACCACGGGGCGGAGAGCATGACACACATGGCGAGGCCAGTCGACTGGTATTGCATCGTCGCGAGAGGCAAGAGAGAGACACATACCAGCAAGGCAGGCTGGCACAGCAGATACTGAATACCACCACGGACATGGATGGCCAAGGCACCCGGGCCTTCCTTGCGGAGAGCAAGAGAGGGCGACATCCAGCGTGGAAGGATAAGGTGGTGAAAATCGTCGGCCTGGGCAGGAACCGGAGGCAGCAGTTCCTCGAGGAGACGGACATACTGACCACCACTGGGCAGGCCAGGGCCATTGGCGAGTCCAGGAAGCAATTCACGCAGTGGGCGCGGACGGCCTGGCGAGAGCATGCTGGGTGGCCCCGTCAACGTGTGAAGTAGGAGAAGCCTTTGCTCCAAGTGTTAACGGCCAACGCGCAGGCCATCAGCTAGCCCGACATCATCATGGGCGGCAGGGCGCAAGAGTGGGACGCCACGTGGCAGGAGGCGAGGGAGCAACCCCAGGCGATCCACGAGCAGCTCATGCACACGCTGAGGGCGGCTTGTGAGGAGGACTACCCCCCGCGCACTGCGGCGGAGCTCTGCGGGGCGATCGCCACGGCGAGGGCGAGGAAGGCGCAGGGCGTCGACGTGTTGGGGGCGAACGACGCGTTGCGCCTGCCGCAGGAAGCGCGCCAGGAGATGGCGAGCATCGCCAACGACTGCGAGGCCTGTGGCTGCTGGCCGCGTCAGTGAGTGCATGACAGCGATGGCGGCGGCGCCCGAACCAGCCAGTGGTGACAGAGTGCTCAGGATGACCCCGCTGTTGCCCAAAGTCTGGAGTGAGGCGAGGGGGGCCATTGTCTGGACGTGGTCGGAGGAGTTAGGAGCCTTATAGGACTGGACCATCCGAGGATCCTCGTCCATGAGGGCGGCGCTGCATCGCGCCCTGCTGGACGAGGTTGGACGCGAGCTCCGCACGGCCTCGGTCACTCTTCTGCTGTACCTGCAGATCTTCTGCGACATGATCAGCCTTGTCCTACTGATGGAGCTGGCGGTGCAGGTCTAGTACCTTGAGCTCGTGGTGGCCATGTGGGCGCAGATGTCCCTGGCGCTGCGCATGCTCCAGGACAGGATGTTCGGGGTGCGCGGGATTGATGCGCCCATCGAGGTCGGTCGCGGCAGGATCTGTCCTTGGGGGCAGTTTGGCGAAAGTCTACATCCACCGGGCGCTGGCCAAGGCGTACGCGAGGGACCCGTCAGCGAGGTTAAGGACGTTCGTGGACGACACGATTGCCCGCCGCGAGCACCCCAAGAAGGCAGTCTTGGAGCACACCCCTAGCGGTGGCGAAGGTCTTCGCGGACGGCTTCGCGGGCGAGCTCGGCCTGGCCGCGCCCAGGAAGACTTAGCTGCTCAGCTCAGACGCGGAGCTTGGGAAACAGCTCGAGGAGATCATGAAGCGTGAGAAGCTGGCCCATCCAGGCGGCCCAGCACGCGGTGGGCCCAGGGTGGGGCGCGTTTGCTGGGCGACATTGCCACGCGCAGAAGCAGCGCCTGCGCCTGCTGGCGGCCAAGAAGCTGTCGACCAAGATCGCGATGTCGCACAGGGCGCCAGCGTCGATCACGGAGGCGCGCGGATTGCGGGCGACGGGGGCCAGCGCAGTCCAGAGCGCTGGAGGCACGCGGACATCCGACGAAGGCCGCTGGAGGCAAGGTGGGCGGCCGCTGCCCCGCGACGGCCCTTGCGGCCACACTGGCGGCCGACTCGGGCGCGAAGTTCAAGCAGGAATTCGTGGAAGCCTGGCTCGCGCTCTAAGAGACTCCAAGGCCGCCTGAGGATCAACTGTCGAGGACCTCGCAGGCGGCGGATATGGATATATTCGGGCCCCTGGGGGCCAAAATATATCCATATCCGCCGCCCGCCGGGGCGCCGGGACGTCGGTTCCCAGGCGGCGGGCGTGGATAGATCCCCGCCTCGCAGAGACGGCCCCTGAGCTCCACGCGCGGGCGAGGAGGGGCCCGGAGCGGCGCGCGCCAAGGGCCTCCTTGCAGCTGGATGCAGCACTGGACGGGCGAGCGTCCGAGGCCCCACTGGCGCCCCGCGGGCCGCGCCGGTGCCCGCGGACGGGGGGCCGAGCACGGCGACCTTCTGGGCCGAGCTCGATCACGGAGCACTCGAACCGAAGAAGCTCGGCTCGCGCTCTAGGAGACGGCCCCTGAGCTCCACGCGCGGGCAAGGAGGAGCCCGGAGCGGCGCGCGCCACGGGCCTCCCTGCAGCTGGATGCAGCAATGGGCGGGCGAGCGCCCGAGGCCCCATCGGCGCCTCGCGGGCCGCGCCGACGCACGCGGGCGGGGGGCCGAGCACAGTGACCTCTTGGGCGCAGCTCGATCGCGGAGCACTTGAGCCAAAGAAGCGCGGAATTAAGCTGGGCTTGTTCCTCTACAGGAGGGATATTCAAAAATAATCCCCCCCCAATAAATAGGTTGGGGTCGATTATTCTACTATTGTTGACTATTCCAATATCCGCCTGTAAGAGGACATGCCCGACCTAACCACCGGACGGGGAACGTTGAAAAATGTGGAACCATAGGCGGAGCGAAGGAAAGCAAGGCCTGATTTGGGTATTTGTTTTCAGGCCCATCTGGCGCCCCTGACGGGGACGCGCTGCACGGGACCCACACCGAGCGACGCTCGGTGGAGGAGGACTGCAAGCCTTTCGGCGAGCCCATCGACCACCAGGGGCTGCTGCGCGACCTCAAGACAGACCTCGCCCCCTGGTTCAGGCGAGCAGCTGCAAGACGTGAACGCGGAGATGACTTGACTGACGGGGCGGGCCTGCAGCCGCTCAGAGGCGAGCTCCGGCGCATGGCACGCCGCCAGCAGTGGACAGAGCGGTCGCTAGACCTGGCGGTGGCTAGTTCAGGCCAATTGACGAGACGCCGACGCCGTTAGCGAGGATATCTCGTCAATCAGCTCCGCCCGCGCCGGCGCCTCGAATCAGAGAACCCAACGCATGGGGCCTGGGTGCGCCGCGAAAACAAGTCGGCATCGCATCTTGCATTGAAGCGCTCAGATTGTCTGGCTCCAATGGCCCTGGCGTGAAAACCAGCGGGCATTGCGGCCCCACGGGATCCTTGCCCAGGACCTGACTTGTCCGAGAATTTGATGAGGATAAGTTGCACGACGTTGCCCTTCCCTTTTGAGCGGGCTGCCTGTGCGACTATCTGGCGGGAGGTCGGTCGGCTGCGTTCGGGGGCGGATCGGGAGGGAAGCACGCGGATGACACAGAAGGAGGGGGCGCAGAGTTGCTGCCGCCGTTACCTGCGCGGGCGCGGAAGGATGCAGCTTGGGCGCGATGACTGTTGCGCCGTTCACGGGCCATCGTCAAATCGCGCCGAGGGCCGAACTTTTGGCCCTGTGCTGGGCCATTGAAAACACTGCTGGGGACGCGCAATACGCGACGGACCAGGAGGCCATTGCGCGCGCCTGGCCGAAGCGCAGTGTTCGACGGTCCAAGAATGTCAGTGAGGACCTCTGGCTCGGAGCCCGTCAGGCCCTGGCGGCGCGAGGAGGTGGCGAAGTCACGCTCGAGCGGGCCCCTTCACGCGCGGAGGAATCATTTCGAGCGCATCCGCTCCAGCCGCGACGACTTCTTGGCCACGGGAGACACGGTTGCTGATGCGGGAGGAGGGCGGCGGAGGAGCGCACGAGGAGGCCTGCACACACACGCGGCTGACAGGGCTGACCTGTAGAGCGCCACTGCAAGCGTTGTCCGAGCCCGCGCGAGGCGCGAGGCACGCCTTGGAGCTGCCCCTCGATGCCGATAGCAAAGGAACGAAAATGGAGGAAGGGCCCGGAGGTAGGAAGGCCCCCCTCCCGCCCCAAGATCGCGGTTCGGGCCCCTGCACACAGCCTCCAGAAGGCTGGGTGCAAGTGGCAGCGCCGACATCGTAAACAGTTATACTGCGTCAAAGGTATTGGGTCATGTTCTGCGATGTAGGATGTCAGGATGCGGCGCGAAAGCGCGCCCCATTTGCCTCGACCAAGCCTCGCGTGATACACCTGGCCAATATGAAAGGACATTGGGCCAAATACAGACCGCACTCGCGCACGTGTCGCGGCCAATTTGCGACGACTGATCTCAAACATGTGGAAGAGATCTGCGACGGGCCGGGCCGCAAGTGACAGGGGAACCTGTCCCGCAGCAGGAAAATGTTTTACCCGCGGCTGATAGGACCTTCGCGAACTGTGCTGGAAGCCTTGCATCTCGGCGAGGTATAAGAGACCGAGAAGCCGCATGCGAAGGAGTGTGGGGCGCAGGCGCCTGGGCTGTTGCCGCAGGGAACCTCAGCCAACGGAGGGGCGCCAGCCATGGATAGTGGTCTGTGTTGCCTCCGCGTCCAGCTCTGCCGCAAGACGCGGCTTGCATCTCGATTGCGGGCGGAGCATGTCTGCCTCACGGGTCCCTGATGCTTGTGGTTGAAGTGAGTTACCCACCCACTGTTGGCACTGGGCGCACGCATTGAGAATCCATTCCTCAAAACCCTCCTCCTCATCATCATCATCACCACCATCATCATCATCATCATCATCATCATCATCCTATGTGTCCTCCTCCTCCTCCTGCCTCATTATCCCCTTGCCTCATCATCATGTCGACCCCAGGTGCGATGGCGATTCCTCACATCAAGAATGTGCAGCACAAGAGGGGCTCCAAGGACGTGGTCGTCGAGACACATAGCAAAGAATATGTGCGGCTCACGACCGAGAGTGATAAGGAGGCCGAAAAGTGGCTGGTGTCTTTGCAAACGGTCGTGTTGGTCGCGACGTGTCACAGGCGATGTCAGGTCAGATCGCCCCATCGGATGGGTTTTGCCTGGGGGCTCGCTGGAAGCATCCTTCCCCGCAGGGTAGATCGCCCCATCGGGTGGGTGCTGCTTGGAGGCTCGTTGGAAGCATCCTTCAACTCATCCGCCCCCTCGCCCTCGTCATCCTCATCTCCCTACTCCTCATTCGTCTCCCCCCACCCCTTCTCCTGCCAGCAGGGCCAGGCCATCCAAGCTGGGCTCAGCCATGCTGGGCAGGGCCTGTCGGTCCATGCCCAGCTTGGACCAGCACGCGAGGTAGTAGGGCCTTACGTACATTGAAATTGGGTGTCCACTGGCGCCGCCACGTCGCGGGGAACAAAAAAATGCGTCTGCTTTCGAGGAGAGATCTAGGACGGGAATGATCGTGCCAGAGCGTTCCGCAACGCTCTCAGAGCGTCCCGGAGCCCGATACAGCATCCAGAACCGCCGGGTCTCAGAGATCCCCGACTTGCCCGAGTCCGATGTTGCCCCAGTCCTGACTTCGTCTTACGCTTGGCGCTAGAAAGATAGCGTACGATGTGGCAACACCGGCGCCCTCATTACGGCAGGTTCGTATCGGGTCAACCAGCGGCCCCGCCTCCAGCGTTAAACGTTGAACGCCGCCAGCGACACAGAGTCGGTCGATGTTGAAGGACCCGACGTTTCGGAAACGGCCTGTCGTTCAAGGTTGACCGCTCCCCGCGGTGTCAGGAGCCAACGCCGAAGTCGGCACGACACGAGCTTGCCGTACACTCTAGGCCTCCTAGATGGGGTCCGAGTAGATGGGGTCGGAGGATCGCACCGCATCGCCCATGTATCGACGATGCGGCTCGATATGGAGCCCGTGTTTCCCCACGCCGACGTCGCCGATGCATCGCCGTCGTCGCCGATGCATCGCCAATGCATCGCCGATACATCGGCGATGCATTGGCGATGCGGCACGATCCAGGTGTCGGAAACAATCAAGCAACACGCACGCGTAACATCTGGTGTGAACTCGTCCCCCCTCCCCCCGAATGCAATGTTGGGCTCGGATCTCCCGAGTTTGAGTGTCGGACCAGTGATGCGTAGACGTGCCAACCTTGGATTGCGGGGGGAGGGGGAAGTGTTGTTTTGTTTTCCCTCAACCGTCCTTCGACCCCATCCACTCGGACCCCATCTAGGAGGCCTCCATACACGTATCCCCCACCTCGGGGATCGCGTGCACCGAAGAAGCCCTGAGGCAGCGGAGCACAGCGCGCACAGCAGGGGACCCCTCGCGGGGGTGGACCGCCCCACTGGGACAGCGTGCACCTCCGGAGATCGACGCGCGCTATTGTTGCAACGCCAGCCGCACATCCTGGAGAGTTTCTCCCAAGGGCTTAGGCGACCTCCTCCTCCTCCTCCTCCTCCTCCTCCTCCTCCTCCTCCTCCTCCTCCCTCCCTCCTCCTCGCCTCCTCCTCCTCCTCCTCCTCCTCCTCCTCCTCCTCCTCCTCCTCCTCCTCCTCCTCCTCCTCCTCCTCCCTCCTCCTCCCTCCTCCTCCTCCTCCTCCTCCCTCTCCTCCTCCCTCCTCTTCCCTCCTCCTTCCCTCCTCTCCTCCTCCTCCTCCTCCTCCTCCCTCCTCCTCCTCCTCCTCCTCCTCCTCCTCCTCCTCCTCTCCTCCTCCTCCTCCTCCTCCTCCTCCCTCCTCCCTCCTCCTCCTCTTCCTCCCCTCCTCCACCTCCTCCTCCACCTCCTCCTCCTCCTCCTTCTCCTCCTCCTCCTCGGGTCGCCTACGGCCCCGGGGGAAACCGTGCAGCTCATCCCTCCTCGAAATCAAGCGCAAGTTTTGATCCGACCCCCTCGCCCCCGAACTTCCATGTTGATGGACGCGCGCAGCGCGGCCCGTGGGGTCGAGCAGAAAGTTGCGGTCGCCAGCGTCGGCGTCAACACTGAAAGTGGGGTCCGGGGGCGTCGCCGTGTCGTGGGAAGAGCTTGCGCTTGCTCTCGAGGAGGGCTGCAGCACCCCCGAGGTGGCGCAGCGCCATCAAGCTGGCCATGGAGGAGCACCGCCGCGCCGCCCAGGAGCAGTCCAACTGCCGCCCCGAGGCCCCGAGCGGCAGCCCGCCGGGCCCGGACGCGGGGAAGACCCGCCTCTGAGCGCCGGCCCGGCTCTCGGAGGAGCCTCGCCGGCCTGCCCGGGAGGAGGCCCTCCTGCCTCGCCAGACTGCCCGGCGTCGCCGCGGGGCATGAATGCGGGTCCCGAGGGGAGTTTGGGGTCCGACGGTCTTTCGCCGGGTTCGGGGCTTCGGGGCCTCTGCCACGGGCCCCAGGACCGTCAAAAAACGACTCGGGATGAGGCTCTCGTCCCGGGGGAAGGCCCCGGAGTCCAGGACCCGCTTCCCTCGGGATCCGTTTTTCCCCCATGCCAGCTTCTGCCGGCCAGGCTACCGGCCAAATTGCCCGGCTTACGTAACGGTGCTCCGTCCTCGTCGGGCGTTGCGCAATGGGCGGGGATCAATGGAGGAGGAGCAAGACAGTCGGCACAGACACGTGATCGTTTTCTTATTCATTGTGTTGCCGATCGGCGTGGGCCCTCGCAACCCCCGTTCCCCCCCCCATGGAGTAGATCTTGGCTGTTTGGGGCGCGTGTTTCGAGCAGGTAGACTCTACCCCATAGGCAGCACTGCTGCAAACAGTCGCATTGAGCAGAGGTCCAGAGCCAGACCCCCCCCCTCTCCGCCGAAGGTCGAAACGCCCAATAAGAAAATGTTCACCAGGTGCATGCCGGTCTCCCGGAAGTTGTGTGAAAACATGGGCAGTGAGGAGGGGAAGCAGAGAAGGTCCAGGAAGCACGGGGAAAGCATGAATCCTGGCATCTGTGTCGCGATCCTGGGCCCCGGTATCACGTGAGGGTGAAGCGCGAGGTGCACCTGCGAGGGGTCCTACAAGGGCCCCCATATTGGGCCCAAAAGGGACACGATAGGTGCACGTTGTTGCCTCCCCCCCTGACCCACGACGTCGTGTTTTTTTCACAACGTCGACCCCCAGAGGTCTGGACCCCTTCCCCTAGACCGGTTTTTCATCCTGAGCCGGTTTTTGACGGCCCCGAGGCCCACCGGAGGCCGAAAACGGCGAAAGACTTCCCGTCCTGAGTTTTGTTCACAACGCGACGGGGCCTGGGCCCCCCTCAGTAATCGCCCCCTCCCATTGTGCAACGCCCAGACTCGCAGTGCGGCTCCGACAAACGGAGCAGAGCACGGCTGCCTCTCGCGGAGCGGCTGCCCGCGGAACGCAGCGCAGCCGCCACCGAGGGGAGGCGCCAGGCATTTCAGTGGCTCGGACAACGAAGCTTCCCTCCCCACGCCTCCTTCCTCCTTCTCCTCCTCCGCCTCCTCCTCCTCCTCCTCCTCCTCCTCCTCATCATCCTCCTCCTCCTACTACTCTTCCTCCTCCTCCTCCTCCTCCTCCTCCTCCTCCTCCTCCTCCTCCTCCTCCTCCTCCTCCTCCTCCTCCTCCTCGGGGTCCTCCTCCCCACTCTTCCTTCCTCCTCCTCCACCCCACCCCCCCTCTTCACCACACGCCGCACCCTCCTGCTTCTTTCCTGCTCCTCCTCCCTCCGTCTCCGACCTCGTCGCTGCGCCTCTCCTGCACAGCGGCGCACGACATGCAACGACTGGCGTGCCCGAAGTGGTACCAGCACCGATCTGTGACGTACAGGCCCGGCGGTAGTTGATGCAAAATGTTCGGGCCTTCAGGATGTGTTTATGCTCACTCGCTTGCGTTGTTGCATGTTTGCTGTGATTGGTCCACCAGGGATCCCCATCCTCGCTGCGGGCGGGACACCGTTTGTCGGGGGATCTTGAGGTTGGCCATGCGGGCGTTCGAGTGAAGGCCAGGCGAAGATACTTGGTTTGATTTGATTGACCTCTGGGGGTCCAACGAGGTGGGCATCCGTTTTGTCGCATTCATCCCCGTCCTAATCGGTTATGCTTCCTCGGCCGACTGAACAGTTGGAGCTGCTGCAATTCCCAGGGCGATCCTTCGGACCAAGGAACTATCTCTTTTGTTCTCAGCCCAGTGGAGTGACTCCTATCCAGCGTTAAGTCGGGCCTGTCCCTCTACAGGAGGAAAATTCAAAAACAGTTTAAAAAATTGTATGGGGACGATTTTCTTAGTATTGCGAAGGCCTTACGGCCGGTGCCGCCGACCCTGAAGACGAAGCTGTCTGTGACGCCGTGAAGGCCGAAACGTCGTATATGCTAGAAATGTAAGTTTCCGATGGAAAAGGAATGAGTGTGGCCTCTTGGGCCCTTCTTGGGGGTGCTCTTGGAGGGGGCCTGGGACGTCTTGGAGGCTTCTTGGACGGTCTTGGGGCTATCTTGGGCGTCTTCGGCCGATCTTTGGGCGACTCGGGGTACTCTTGTGCCGTCTCGGGGGCCATCTTGGGCATTCGGACCTCATTTGGAGTGTTTTCGAGGTTTCGAGGCCGCCCGAGGAAAAACGAATATGCCCCCCCACCCACCCCCCCACCCTCCCCCACCCCTGGCGGGACCCCCCCCCCCTGGGGAAGGGATCAAAGGGAAGGGGCTTCCCTTCGAATCGACAACGGCATGACGGCAGGAGGGTACGGCCCAAAAAGAAAAAAGGGGGAAGGAAGAAGGGAGGGCGGCGAGGAACGGACGAGGAAGCCCCTCGCAGACGCCGACAGGGTCGGCGGATTTTTGGGCATTGTTTGAACATCTGTTGGGTAGTTCAAATGTTTCGCCCGAAAGGCCCCTGGTAGGGGGACAGGCCCGACCTAAATCCAGCGGGCAGGGGCTCTGTGGCCCTGGCCCACCGTGCTGGACGGACAGTCGGGGCATGCCCATGCGGGTTGTCGTGGCGCCGTTGCTGAAACAGTGCGTCGGCACAGCTTGCCTGCCCTCGGCCACGCACAGCGGTCGCGCCTTGGCCTGTCCAGGCCCAGGGCGCTTCCTTCACGCAGGTTCACATGGACCTAGCTTGAACATGCCTTCCTTGGATTGCTGGTCCCACCTACCAGCTTGGCCGAGCTTTCTGGGTAAAGTGGCCGACCTTGTCTATTCCTGGCACACAGCTCGCCTTGGCCTACATCAGCCTAGTTGTTGAAAAGTGGTTGCCTCAGCACGCGAGGACACAGCGTTCGCAAGATGCGAGCGAGCCCCGAGGCCACGAAGGTATGTAATTGATTAGCCACATCGTGACTTTCTCACAGGATCTCTAGACAAAGAGTGATCAGCAGCCCCAGCATGCACGTATGTATAGGAGCCTCGGGTTTCGCGCCACATGCATGTCCTCTGTTCCGGATGCACGTCGAATTACCACCTTCGGGGCGAGATCCCCGAACAAGGCGGGTCAAATAGGCAAGCCCGCTGCGAAGTAGTACGTAAGGATACTGCTAGTGGTGGCATTAAGCCATGTGGGTACATTGGCTGAATGAATGTGTCTATATACATCCACCTGGGTATATGCATGTGGTCGGTCTTGTCGTATTCGTGTCTTGGCGCACCTTGTCGTTATCGCCATCATCGGCGCCGACATTCGAATAATGTTCAAATGTATGAAATTTGCAGCTCGCTTTCTTGCTCGTCAGCACGATCCCGCTCCAGTTCTCTCCATCACAGCCGTACTTGTCAATCTTGCCCCAAACAGGAACTCTCCACGGTGCCTTCTGCGCCCAATGCAGCGACCTCGGCAGCCTTTATCTGTGCGATTGGGATCCGGTCGCCGCGTTGTTTGATTGCAGTGGCGGAAGGGAAGGGCAAGAAGGAAAGATATGAGTAGAGAACGATGCACCTGTGAAAGAAGGAAGACTCCTTAATGCGAAGAGCAACGAGAGCTCTGAACAGGCAGTGTCCAGTGGCCTGCGACAAACGCAGCCACCGTGCCAGCGCGGAATCGGAGTGCAGGCATGGTATTTCTACCGCTGTTCCTGAGCAGGCTTGGCAGAATCATCATGAGGCCTTTTTGGAAGCGGCTCCACGGTGCTATATCGTGGCACCGCCGTAGCGTTGCATTGTCGTTGCGTTGCGCTGGCAGGGTCTTGGAGGGCTCTTGGGGCGTATTTGAAGCTTTGTGGAGGCCCCTTTTGGCTCTCTTGGGGGTCTTCGGTAGGCATTCTAGAATGCCACAACGTGCCGAAGGCGCGGTGGCGGATTCGGATGAATGGCCGAATTTGGAAAGCTTATTTGGAGTCGGTCAGGCTTCTTCTTCGACATGGCCACTCAACAAGAACGAGTTTCGCAACAGCAAGTGCATGATTGCGATGTGATGCTAAGATGGCGTTGCATGGGTCAAAAATTGCAGCCGAACGCGCACCCCCAGCCATGAATGCCCGCGATGCGGGCTGCCAGATGTCTGAGCAATTCTTGACCAGGGCGAGGCTGCCTGCTATCGGGATGCCTGCAGCAAACCCCATCACCGTGCCAGCGCAGCACCGACATCTGTGCAGGACGGGTCTTCCGAGCTTCCCTGAACAGGCTAGGCAGAAGCATATGTTAGGGGCTGTTTTGTGAGGCGGTGCTTCGATGATGCGGCCAGTCATGGCCGTAACGTTGCATGATCGCTGCGCTGCCTCCTGGGGGGCTTCTGGGAGGCTTGCTGGGGTTCTCTCTGGACTTTACGAGACCCTCTCGGGGGCCTCTCAGAGGATGGCAAGGTGAGACAACGGTAATTGGCCTTCGGGAGGCCCCCTCGTCGCCACGGCCGGGCGCAGCTCGGATAGATAGTGCGTTTGGACCCCGGGACGGGTGCACCCGTTGTGAGTTGCCGTCGTCTCAACTCGCCTTGCAGCGAGCCTGTTGGGACTTCCTAGAGGGCCTGGCCTGCTGGGCGTCCGGAAGCCATCTCGGGCGCCGTCGAGTTCTTCCGAAGAGGCTCGGTTGCCGCCCTGAGCGGGCTGTTTTGGGGGATGTCTTGGGGCTTCAGAGGCCTTCCCGAGACCACCTGAAGCCGAAAATCGATCAGAAAGGAAAATCGAAGAGCCAACGTTTTTTGGCGCATTTGGCCGCCTAGGATCTTGCTTGAGAGCGCCTTTGGCGAATATGTTGGCAACATTGGAAGATCTTTGGCGACGTCTTGGGCAACATCTTGGGGCCTCTGGGTTTCATTGAGCCGTCCAGGGCTGGTCATTCTAGTCGTCTTGGGGCGATCTTTGGCAGTCCTGGACCAATATTGACGCCGAGAACGGCATTGGGAGAAAAACAGTGAGCGCTCTTCTAGGTTCTAGGCAAGCAAGGTCGAGAGACGTAGAGAAATCCTAAGCGGCCCGGGGGGGGCGTTGCTCTTTCAAAGCGGCAGAAGCCCCACCAGCCAGCAGGCAGCCCAGCAGGCCCGAGCATGCCGAGGGCACGGCGGCACACGTGCTCGCTTCGGCCCAGGCGGCATGGAGCTGCACAGTGCAGCGCCGGGCCTCCACCCCTGTCGACCGGGGTTGCGGGTCTGCCTCGCGATCTCTTCTCACTTGGCCCGCGATGCGAACGGCACGCGCGCGAGCGAGTAGGGTCAGCGTCGAAGCAGAAGCACGGCGACGGCGATGGAAGGAGCCACGCCTGCCTGAGCTGTGCCCGGGCCGATTGCTGCGTGCCTGCTCCTGGGTGCGAGTTCGAGTTTTGCCGTGGGCTTGCCCAGGTCGTGCGAATGTAGCGCAGCCCGTGGAACCACCCGACGACCCAGTCAGATACCGGGGGCGCCAGGAAACGTGACTAACATAGACGAAGGCCCACCATAACATCAGCGATCCCACGAAAGAGCCTCTCTCGCGCAAATCCAAACAGGGGCGCATCGTCTTCGGTTCTGTTCTCCACATCGGGTTGCCTGTAGGAGTCCTCACTTAATCCTTGAAGAAATGGTCCACTGCTCCTCCCTCTTTTTGTTTGCTGATAGATTCGTAAACAAATGCGCATGGTTTTATCCAAACTATCCACGTTGCTTCTTCTGCTATCTGGATGGCTTCGTCTGCTGGAGTAGACGGGAGTAGAGCAGAGTGCAAGTAGAGCAGACTCAAGTTGGCCACGTCGCGGGAGTCAGATGGTCTCGCCTATTTCCCACTCTCCCTCCCGCCACATGAAGATGGACTGTGGCACGGAGCCTGGGCGAAGGCGACAGGTCGCCCACTTGCGCAGGCCTCCAAAAATTGGCGAGTGACAAATATGCGCCGCGCCGAGGCGGGAGCGCCACTTGCGGCGCTGAGGCGGGAGCGACACCTTCGCCCGCCCGCGCGTCGACGAAGTTGCCCCGCGCCCAAAAGAGGAGCCCAGCTCTCTGGAAGAATGAGCGTGGCGCCGAGCGACAGCAACATCTCCGCCATTCGAGCGGGCCGTGCGCCGCGACCCGGTCCCGACACGCATGTTGCATCGCGGGCGGCAGAAGGCCAATGCTGAGACAAATCGCGCTGAGGTTGATGCGATGCTTGCTAGGTAGGATGAGACCACCCAGTTCCAGGTGCTATCGGCCGGTTAGGTGGGAGAGTAGGGGTATACATTATATATATACATACATAGACATGTACATATACATATATATATATATATATAAACATATATATGTGTGCATGCGTGTATGCGTGCATGCGTGCATGCATGCATGCATGCATGCATGCATGCATGCATACATACATACATACATACATACATTCATACATACATACATACATATACACATACATACATACATGCATACATGCATATACACGAGTAGGGTCGAGTAGAGTAGAGCAGAGCAGAGTAGAGTAGAGTAGAGTAGAGTAACATAGAGTAGAGTAGGGCAGACTAGACTAGTATAAAGTAGAGTATAGTAGATAAGGGTTCGTCAAACTGTTCGCATGGTTATCCCTGCTATCCGCATGGTTTCGTCCAAGCTGTCCGCATGGTTTCATGCGCAGTCCGCATGGTTGCTCCTACTAGAGTACAGTAGGAGCAGAGTGGCGTAGTGTACGAGTACGGGCTATCTGCACGGCTTCGTCTGCTAGATTAGAATCGGAGGTACTAGAGTAGAGTAGAGTAGAGTAGAGTAGAGTGGAGTAGAATAGAGTAGAGTAGAGTAGAGTAGGAGTTGGGTGAAGCAGAGCAGGAGTAGAGTAGAGTAGGATAGGACTGGAGCTGCGTAGGAGTAGGAGTAGGGTGAAGCTAGCCAGGCCGCGTGGAGTAGAGTAGAGTAGAGTAGAGTAGAGCAGAGCAGAGCAGAGCAGAGAAGAAGTGGCGTTGAGTAGAGCAGGAGTAGAGTAGAATAGAGTACAGTAGAGTAGAGTCGATTAGGCGGTGCAGCAGAGTCGGGTATCCTAGAGTTGAGTAGGGTGTGATGGAGCAGGGCAGAGGAAACGTAGAAGAGAGTAAAATAAAGCAGAGTGGGCATATTAGCGTAAATTAGAGTAGAGTGGAGTCGAGTAGAGTACGGCATGATTGCGCAGAAAAGAGTAGAGTAGAGCAGTGTAGAGTAGAGTAGCGCAGAGCAGATCGAGCTTCTGAGGGTAGGGTCGGATAGCGTAGAGTAGAGTATTGGAGAGGAGGGGAGAGGAGAGGAGAGGAGCGGAGAGAGAGAGAGAGAGAGCATATCGAATGGCATTCGGCTTATCCCGACACCGTGCCAGGGTTGTGGGTCTGAGGCCTCGTGGATGGTTGTTGGGATCTCGTCGAGGCCCCTCGGGGGGCGCCTGAGGGCAGTTGTGATGCCGTGGGGGGCGGGTTTGGAACAGTTGGGGATCTCGTTGGGGCCTCGTGGCGGCCTCTTGGGCCCTCGTAGGGACTCGTGGGGGCCTCTTGGGCCGTCTTGGGGGGGTCCTATTGGGCCACGTTGGTACCCTCTTGGGGGCCTCTGGGGCCGCGTTGGGGCGTCGGAAGCTCGAAAAGTGGAGAACCTACAAAAAACAATGAAACGGCTCCAGGGAAAAATGGTTGGGGCCTCTCGGGGCCCTCCTGGGAAGGCTCTTGGAGGCACCTCAGGACGTCTTGGGCGCTTGTTTGGCCGACCGAGAGCCACCTCTGGCGCCTTGGAACGATCAGTCAGCGATTCGGGGCCCTCTTTGGGGCCATCTTGGGGCACGCCTGGCCAGTCTCGGGGCCCTCTTGGACCCGACACCGTCACGCGAGAGAACACGACAAGCCCCAGAGGGCCCGCGCAAAGCCCCAGGAGATGTGTGATCTGGGGGCCTCAGGTCCCTCAGAGGATCCTCGGGACTTAAGGACTGAGACTTGAGGAATCAGGCAAAGGAACTGAGGACACTTCAACTCGTGACTCAGGGCACGGTGGCGGATTAGAGGAGAATGCTGCAGGAGGGGAGTAGGGTCAGGTGCAGGAGCAGAGTAGAGTAGACTAGAGTAGATGAGGGTAGGGTGGAGTAGAGGAGGGTGAAGTAGAACCGAGTAGAGCAGAGTAGGTAAATGGTAGAGTATAGTCGGTAGAGTAGAGTAAAGTAGAGTAAAGTAGGGTAGAGCGGAGTGTAATAGAGTAGAAGAGAGAAGAGAAGAGAAGAGAAGAGAAGAGAAGAGAAGAGAAGAGAAGAGAAGAGAAGAGAAGAGAAGAGAAGAGAAGAGAAGAGAAGAGATGAGAAGAGAAGAGAAGAGAAGAGAAGAGAAGTTTAGTGAAGTGAAGTGAAGTGAAGTGAAGTGAAGTGAAGTGAAGTGAAGTGAAGTGAAGTGAAGTGAAGTGAAGTGAAGAGAAGAGAAGAGAAGAGAGGAGAAGAGAAGAGAAGAGTAGACTAGAGTAGTGTAGAAATAGGTGGAGTAGCGCAGAATAGAGTCGAGTAGAGCAGAATAGAGTAGATTAGAGTATCATCATCCGCATCAGCATCACATCATCATCATCATCGCATGAGACAGACTGGCTGAAGGCAGTCCGCTGTCAGCGCGCCTAGTCAGACCAGTCCAGTCAGGTCCAATCCAGGCCAGACCGTACCAGTCCAGTCCATCTCAACCCAAGTGTAATGTCACGCAAGCTCAATCTGGTCCAAACAATTCCAGTCCAGTTTTTCCAAGCCAGTCCAGTCCAGCATTTCCCAGTCCAGTTCAGTCATTTCCAGTCCACGCTACGTCAGTCCACTCCAGTCCACGTCGTTTTAGTATTATGATACATTTGGCGTCTGCCCTGGTTGATATTATACATGTGAACGGACTTTCCGCCCACTTGGGGGGGGATTTTCACTCTTCACGCTGCTCCGTGGTCACCCTATCGTGACCCCTCCCTAACCTGGCCAGGACCCCAAAGACCTCGCGGCTCTCGTGGGATGTTCACGGATGAGCGCGGCCGATCTCAATCCCCATGTGTCGTTTGAGATTGCAAAATGTGTTGGGCATCCCTCCCCCCAAGAGCCCAGATCAGTTTTGATAAACAAAGGCGTTGCCAAAATATGATGTCGTTTAGTGTGCGAGTGTGTATGCGGCGTCCCACCCAAGGTGCATCAAGACAGACAGCAACAGCCCCAGACGGGACCGAGACGAGCTGCATGAGGTCTCCCCGTGGAGCACCGATTGGCACGCGACTCCTCCTCTCCGTCGCGAGACCGACCTGGATTTGGGCCCAGATTGTAAGATGAGTTTTTCAATTGCGCTTTGCACGCCAGATTCCGCATGACCCGTTCCGCCAGTGCTGCGCGTGCGCTACCAGTCAAAACAGCTTTCTAGGGACCTAAAGAGAACCACCTAGAGAGTATCATAGAGTACGCAGAGTCGTGCACAACCGTATATACACACAAGATGTTGCCGGTTCGCTTGGCTTCGTCTTTGGAAGATTGGTCGCACGGCGCCAGAGAGGCGCGCCGTGGCCGCTAGTCGCCAGCGCAGCGGTGCGCTTTGGCGATGACGCCTATGAAGCTCTGGGGCTGATGGGACTGATGGGGCGCAGTACCTTACAGAGCTCATGGGACTCTGAAGCTCCATTTGGGCCCAGGGACTCGTAAATCGAATTCGGCCATGGGAGCCACAGGACTGGCGAAACTCGTTGGGGTCATAGGGCCCCTGGGACTCGCTGGCCGAATTTTGGTTCTGGGCGTCATCACGCCGACGGGGTCGTGAGGCTCAGGCTCGCAGGGCTGCTCACATGGGCGCACGGGCGCTGAGCTCCTCACGGGCTCTCTGCAGGATGTTCGTGGCTCGTCTTGGCCAAGGTGGCCGCAAGGATCGCGGGGTTGCACGAGGCGCGAAGTTCAAGGGCCCGTGCGGTTCACGGGGCAGCAGGCCCCGCAGGGCTCACGGGGCGCAGGTTGCCCGTAGGGCCCGGGGGGGCTCACGTGGCTCGGGGGGCTCATGGGGCAATGAGCCCACGACGCTCGTGGGGGCTCAGGGGTCTCACAGGGCTCGTACCGGGTTCTGCGGCTCGTGGGGCCCATGGGACTCACGGGGCTCGGAAGGGGCCACAGGGCTCATAGGGCCAGTGGAGAGCCCGTGGGCCTCGCGGCACGGGGAGGGGGGAGCTCGGGCACAGGAAGGTCGATGAATGTGGTTCGAGGCGCCCGCGCGTTGCAACTATGCAGCAGGAGCAGGAGCAGGAGGAGGAGGAGGAGGAGGAGAAGGAGGAGGAGGAGGAGGAGGAGGAGGAGAGGAGGAGGACATGAGGCTCGTAGGGCTTATAGGGCGCATGAGGCTCAGATTGGTCGTAGGACTCGTGGAACCCGAAGGGCGCATATGGCTCACATGGCGTTATAGGGACCTTGAGGCGTATGAGACTTCAAGGGCTCGGGGTGCCAGCGGGACTCATAGGGCTCGCAGGGCGCAGGGCCCACGACGCCCATAGCGCTTATAGGGCTCACAGGGCCCATCGAACAAGCGGGACTGAGAGAACTCTCAGTGCCCATGCTCAGAGGGCCAGCGGCGCCGTGACGCCCATTGCGTCCATAGGGCTCATGGGCTCATGGGGCCCATAGGGCTCGAACGGCACATGAGGCGCATAGGGTGCATAGTTTGCATGAGCCTCTGGCGCTCCAACAAAGGAGGAGGAAGGGAACGAGCGTGGTGAGGAAGAGGAGGGAGAGGATAAGAGAAGGTAGGAAAGCGGCGGCCTCTATGACTGACTTATGTGGGTCTTTGGCGGGGCCTTTCGGGGGGCCTCCTGGAAGCGTTTATGGCCGTTGGGGGGGCTCACAACGCCTGTAGGGCCCACCTGATCATAGAGCCCGTGGGGCTCATGCCGTTCTCGAGGCTCTTAAGGAGCATAGGGCTCATGACCCTCATAGGGCCCAGGAGAAGAGGAGGAGGAAGGTGAGGAATGTGATGATGATGAGGAGGAGGAGGAGGAGGAAGAGGAGGAGGAGCAGGAGCAGGAGAAGGAGGGGAGGAGGAGGAGGAGGAGGAGGAGGAGGAAGAGGAGGAAGAAGAGGAGGAGGAGGAGAAGGAGGAGGAGGCGAAAGCCCCGGTGGCGCACGCCGCACAGCAGCAGCATCGGGCTCGTAGGCCTCATGCGGGTCATGGCGCTCATGCAAAGCCGGAGGTATAGGAGAAGAGGGTGGTGAGAAGTAGCGGGGAGAGCAGTAAGGTGGCGTATGGAAGAGGAGGGGAAAAGAAACAGTGAAAGAGGAGTGGAAGAGAAGCAAGAAGGAGCAAGGGGAAAGTGGGCAGAATGCGGCAAAGCAGATGGCGAAGAGGAGGGGGGAGCAGGGAAGGAGGGGCCAAAAGGAGAGAAGGAGGATGAGGTGAAGAGGAGGAGGAGGAGGAGGAGGAGGAGAAATAAGTAACAAAGCAGGAGGAGGAGAAGAAGGAAGTGGAGGGGGAGCGCGGGACTTTCGCCGACTCTGCACTTCCAGCATCGTTTCTCGGTGTCGGCATCCAAGGGTAATTTTCGAGTCCCGGGGGTGTCAGAAACTGCTCGTTGAGGCATGTGAGGCGCCCGTAGTTTCTCGTCCGCCCCTCTCTCTTGGAGGTAGCGGTGAAGTCTCGTGGGGGCCGTTCGGAGGCCTCTTGGGCCTGCGCTTGGTCCTCGTGGGGACCTCTCGGGGCAGCCTTCGGCCGTCTGGGACGCCTCCTGGGCCGTCCTGGGGCAGCTTGGGCGTTCTTGGGCCGTTTGGGGTCCCTATCTGGGTCCCCTTGTCTGAAAGATACGCAGGAGTAAGCTTGAGCAGCAGCTGTCTCCTGCCCGTCTGCCCTGCCCGTTCCACCGCCACCCTCGGCTCAAGGCGAGGGAGGGCGGGATTCTTTCTGACAGAGCCTGGCCGTGCCAGGCAGACCGCGCACACTACAGCGCGGCCGTTCATATCGTGGACAAAAGGTGTTCACTGACAATTATCGAGATAATTGACATCTACACACACTTTCTCTCGCTCTTCCTCATCGTCACCAGCGTGAGCGATCTTGAGGACGAGCTCTAGTAATCAGATTGGTAGCGGAGCCTGTGGTCTCCGACAACCACGGGCTCCCACCGGTCTCGGCCTGAATGGCGACTTCAGCCGCCAGCGGGCCACCTACGACGCGCGTCGACGTCCCGTCATGGAACGGCGAGGCAGACAAGTTGACGAGCTACAAGTTTGAGGTCTCCATGTTCACCAAGAGCATCAAGACTGCGGAGCGCTACGTGTGCGGCCCGCAGCTGGTGCGCGCCCTCGGGGCGCGAGTCCGGACGACGGTGGAGAGCTGCCCGGACATCGACACGGTCGACGAGATCGACAAGGATGGAGTTTTGATTGGTTGGAACAAAGTGTTTCAGTACGTATTGGAGAAGCTGGACTTCACCAGCCTGAATGATACGGGCCTCCTCGCGGAGGAGTTCTTCCTGAAGGTCAGCCGGAACTCGGGCGAGACCTTCCAGGACTGGGCCGCCAGATTCGAGAAGAAGGAGCGGGAGCTGTTGGTGCAGCTCCAAGTCATTGATTCCAGCGTGACGGAAGTGATTGCGAAGCCTCTTCGGACTTGGTGGTTCCTTCGGAAGTCCAAGCTACCCCCTGTTCAACGTGGAGAGATCACCGCCACTGCGGGTGGCGACCTCAACTTTGGCAAGACATACAAGGCGCTGCTCACGCGCTTCCCGGCGGAGGCACTGGCGGAGCTCGACGGCAAGCAGCACCGTAAGGCCTTCTATGAGGACACGCACGTCGACGACGTTGAGGACGAGACTGGTGGTGAAGATATTGATTTCACAGAGGTTGTCGAGCAGCTGATCACCCTCGCTGAAGAAGATGAAGAAGAGGAGCCAGCTGACGACAACCCAGCGGACAACGAGGTGTTCGCAGAGTTCAAGCAGGTGGGCAGGAGCTTCAAGGACGCCCGCGACCTGATCCGACGCCTTCGAGTGTCCCGCGACTACTACCCGGTCGTGTCGCTCAAGGACCCCGATCGCGTGCCCCCGCCTCCGAACCCAGGACGAGGCTTCCAGCGTGGCCGTGGCAAGAACGGTCGAGGCCGCGCTCGCTTCGACACGGGCAAGGGACGTGACATGTCCAAGATGAAGTGCATCGCGCGCGGCGAATATGGTCATCGAGCGGCGGACTGCAGCGAGAGGTTCAAGAAAGATAATACGAGGGATGGAGCTCGTGGGACTACTCACAACGGCTTCGTCCTGTCCGCCATCGACGAGTACCTCTACCTCCTGGAGCGCGACGGCATCTGTGCGATCCTCGACATCGGGGCCACGAAGAGCCTCGGCGGCCTCGAGAGCGTCGAGAACCTCATGTACGAGATGCTGGACCAGCACGGCCAGGAGTTCGAGACGACACATGACGAGTGCTCATTCACCTTCGGCGACGGCCTCCAGAAGAGCTCGATGGGCACGGTGAAGGGGAACGCGTTCCTCGGCGGCGACCTGACCGAGGTCAAGCTGTCTGTGATGCCGAACCGCGTGCCGATCCTCCTGGGCATGGACATTCTGACTGACTCGCTGAAGGTGGTGGTCGACTGCGGCCGGAACTGGATCGGCCTTCCGACCATGGGCAACAAGGTGTTCTTCTGCGAGCGCCTCTCGAGCAACCATCTGGCCGTCAACCTGACGACGCCGCAGTGGTGGAAGGAGGTGCCGCTTTCCCTGCCGAGTGCCGGGTGCCTGACGTCCGAAGCGACGGCGCCTGATGTTCTGGTCGAGGAGCTGCCCGAAGAGGCCGCTCCGTGCAGCTGCTGCCCTGCGGTACGCTAGGGACAGCGCCCCCTGATGGTGGCAGCAGAAGAGAAGTTATCTCGATTGCCAACTTCATCATCGGGGGGGCCACACCGACTCGGTCACCGCGAGTCCGAAACACCTACCAGAGCGACGGAAACCTCGGCGGCGCGGACACCTACCAGAGCGACGGAAACTGCGACACGGAGCGGATCGACTCGAGCGACAGAAACCTCGATTTCGTTCGGACGGACGGTCAGGTCATCCGACCGGCTCCCTTCATCATCACCGTCGATCGGGACATCATCACAGTCAAGAGGACCGTTAGCAAGCAAGCCTCAGGATCAAAATATGGAAAAGCAAAGCGATGAGCCAGCACAATACCATCGGTGTTCATCATCATGCTGTTCGCAGCCACCTTCGGCTCAGTTCATCAACTCGGCAATAGCCTCAACCAGCAGTCTTTCACGACCTCCATATTCTTCCCAGGCCGCCACTGGCCGCTTGGATGACATGCAGCGACGGTTCTTTGGCTGGGCAATCCTCGGAGCAACAGCCGCCACCTGTGCCTGCGGCCCGCCCCGAGTGGAGCCGCCCTCGCACGAGGGGATCGACAACTTCGGCTCCAGCGACCCCGACGCCAGCATCAGCAGCAACACCAGCTACTCCGGCGCTACCAGCGAAGTGGTACAACCCAGTGGGGGAGTGCGGCTGCTGCGGAGCTCTGGGGAAGACCAAACGCGGGTGCAGCTGCTTCGGGGGCAAGAGCCACCAGTGCCTCAAGACCCCACAGCAGGGAGCACCCGGGACACCAGCAGCGGCATCAGCAGCGGCAGCCAGCAGCGCCCCACCGAGTCCAGCGGGGGCTCGGCCAGTGACGAGACCTCCGAAGTCCGCGTGCTCCTGCTGCGGGACCCTCGGGAAGACGATTCGGGGGTGCAGCTGCCGCGGAGGCAAGAGCCACACGTGTACGAAGGCGACGGAGGTGACCATCCGGGAGCAGGCAGTGGCTCTACGCTGGCGGCGTCTGTCCAACAAGCTGAACTCCCCGGAGGTGCAGGGGGGCTGGAAGTTCACTCCGGAGATGCTCGACGACTCGGAACTGCCGGAGATGGACTCGAAGAGGAAACGCTGAGGCATCTCGACGACCAGGATCTCAAGATGTTCTACGAGAGCCACGACAAGGTCCTGGACGAGATCTACCAGACCATCGCCGAGGACCTGACGGAGCTCGGCAGGCCCTACCGCATCGACCTGATGGAGGTGTGCTGTCCGGAGGACTCGAGCCTCAGCAAGGCCGTGCAGGACCAGGGAGGCAAAGTGTTCAGGTGCGGCCTCTTCAATGGGATCGACATGGGAACGGCAACCGGGCTTCGACGCGCGCTTCACCTTCTCCGACGACTCCGACCGCGCCGCTTGGTTCTCAGCCCGCCATGTACAGCAGACTGCCCGATCCAGAATCTCAACCAGAAGACAGCTCAGCAGAAGGCCACGTATCTGGCGAAGGTGCGCAAGGCCCGACGGATCCAGCGGAACTGCAAGAGCCTCTGGGAAGACTCGAAGAAGATTCACGACTGCCACACCGAGCTCGAACAGCCAGCTTCCAGCCGAAGCTGGACCAGGTCGCCCTCGATCAAGGCGATGCGCGACTAGATGCACGAGACGATCATCCATGGCTGTGCGCATGGGCTTCGCGAAGCTCGTTCCGGCCTGCTGATGAGGAAGGCATGGCGCATATGCTCGACAGACCCGGAGTTCGGCGCTAAGCTCGGCAGGACGTGCTCCAACCGCCCTGGCAGGGGCGACAACCACACACACCGCTCCATCGAGGACGGACAGGTGGTGGCCCAGACGGCCTTTTACCCACCAGCACTGTGCAAGGCCTGGGCAAAGCATATCCTGAAGACGAACACCAGCGCGAGGTACGGCAAGGAGATCTTCACCAACTTGGAACAGATCCCAGAGGACGCTGAAGAGGAGATGGAGGAGGCCCTCGACGAGGACCTCTTGCAGGATAACCCCGAGGCCATGGACGACGAGTCGGTCATGAAGGGCCTGGGCATCTCCGAGACACCGACCAAGAAGGAGGAGCTGGAGATAGAGCAACGGCTGACGCGGCTCCACCGCAACCTCGGCCACCCGAGCAACAAGACGCTGTACAAGATCCTCAAGGCATCGGGAGCACCTCTCCAGGTCCTACGAGCAGCTCTTCGCCTCCAGTGTCACGCCTGCCACGCGGGACAACTACCAAAAGCCGTAAGGGTCGCCTCGGGCATCGAGTTGCCAGGCGTCCTAGAGGTGCTGGCCTCCGACGGGCTCGAGTGGCTCTCGCCGAAGCAGGACTCCTTCCTGATGACGTTGAACATCGACGAGGGATCCGGGCTCACCAGCGTCACCTATCATGGACAGAAGGGAGAGCGCAATGGCAACAGATCGACTCAGGAGGTGATTTCAACATGGAATGACTGGTGCGGACACTACCGCCGCCCCAGCCTTCTCCGTCTGGACCCCGAAGGTTGTCATCGTTCACAAGCAGTGGCCAGGTGGTGTTCGGACCGCGGCATCGAGTAGTGGATTGCCCCGGGCGAGGCCCACTGGCTGATGGGCAAGGTCGAGAGGCGCATCCAGCTCTTCAAGCGACTGATGACGAAGCTGGCAACGCTGGACCCCGACTGCCCGGTCGAGGAGTTGGTGTCCTGGGCCGTGAGCGCGATCAACAGCATGGACAAGGTCGGCAACCACTCCCCGTTCGAGCACGTGATGGGCGTCTCTGGGATGCCGGCCTCGAGCAACCCGTTCGCCATCATTGACGGGGACACCGGGGAGACTCAGGAGCAGAGGCGCCTCCTCGCGCGCAAAAGCTTCCTGGAAGTAGAGTATGCTGAGCGTCGTCGACACGCCGAACAGGCCCGCAACCGGGTCTATCAGACCTGGAATCCGGGGGACCTCGTCTACTTCTGGCGCAAAGGGAAAGGCCTTGACCCTCGCCCTGGGAAGAAGGGCCGATGGTACGGCCCTGCTCGTGTCCTTGCTCAGGAAAAACGACACGTGGACGGGCGCACCCGTCCTACCTCGGTCATCTGGATCTCCCACGGGAGCGTGCTCATCAGGTGCGCCCCGGAGCAGCTGCGCGTCGCCTCGGAGGCAGAGAAGATGATCGTTGAATTGCAGCGGCAGAGCAACCTTGGCAAGACCATGACGGAGATCTTGGAGACAGCCAAGGGCGGTACCTATGAAGACCTTCTCGGACAAAATCCTCCAGACCTCCGAGAATACGAGCCTCCACCGCAGCCGACGATGGAGATTCCCGCGACCGAGGGCCAGACTCTCGAGAACAACAGCGAGGCGGGACTCCCCTCAGGCGCCGACAACGACACACCCGGCGCTCCTGATTTCTCCAGGCCACCAACACCAAGCTCAGCGACGCAACCTGAAGTGGAACCGAGTGAACCAGATGTCCGACGGTCCCGGTCACCACCGGCTCGTGCAGCTGACCGGTCAGCAGCCCCATCACGAACGCCAGGGAAAGCATCTACCTCAGCGGCAGTCAGGACGGAGTCTCGAACAGCATCGCGTCCGCCTCCCGCGACCTCGACCTCATCGGCGGCCGGTGCCGCACCCCGAGGCGAGTCGAGACCTCGATGGCGCATGTCACACCGCGGACCAGAGCTCGATCTGCACGCACCGCCGGAGAAGCGACAGAAAGGCGCCGACGAGGAGATGGCCGACGCGCTGCTCGACAGCAACCACCTGGTCGACCTCTTCAAGGACAAGCTGGACATCACCCTCGGCATCGACGAACAGCAGACCGTCTACTTCGAGTACTTGCAGGACGAGAATACCACTCCAGACGGACGCCGAGGTTTGATGAGCCACATCCTGGACAGCTTCGTCGTCAACCAGCGCCGGAAGGACAAGGTGGAGCTGACCTGGTCCAAGATGAACGCCACCGAGCGTGAGGAGTTCGAGGCGGCCATCGCCAAGGAGACGAACAACTGGATCCAGCATCAGGGACTTCGCGCTGTCCCGATATCTCGGGTCAAGGACGCGGCGGACGTCATCCGGGCAAGGTGGCTCTTCACCCGCAAGTCCGATGGGAAGGCGAAGGCCCGGCTCGTCCTCCTCGGCTACCAGACGAAGGACCTAGGACAGGAGCCGACAGCCAGCCCCACCGCGTCTCGGCGCGCCCGTCACGTGATGCTAACAGTGGCCGCCGCGAACCGCTGGAAGCTCATCAAGGGCGACGTCACCTCCGCCTTTCTGCAGGCCCACGACCTCGACAAGGACCTCTTCATCGAGCCAGACGCCGTCCTCAGAAAGGCCTTCCACGTGCAGGAAGGGGAAATCCTCCAGGTCGTGAAACCTGGATATGGGATCGGCGAGGCGCCCCGGCACTGGTGGGAGACGGTCAAGCACGACTTTGCGAAACTCCGACTCCAAGCCTGCGAGTTGGAGCCCTGCCTCTGGAAGGCACGATGTTCCAGGACGGGCATGCTCATCGGTATGATCATGGCCCACGTCGACGACTTCATCATGGCAGGAGATACCTCCCACCCTGAGTGGCAGGACATGGTCAAGCAGATCCGAGGGCTCTACAAGTGGGGCACCTGGGAGGACATGAATGACGGGCTCACCTCTCTCGAACAGTGCGGCGTCACCCTCGAGGAGAGCGAGCAGGGCTTTTTCCTCCACCAGAAGTCGTACATCGACAAGATCAAGGAGGTCAAGGCGGCCAGCGGCAGTAAGCATCGGACCACCGACAGCCTCAAGGACTCTGACAAGACGGTGCTCAGGGCGTTCTGCGGCGAGATCTACTGGCTTGGCGTGAATACCATGCCATTTCTTTTATCGTGGGTAGCCGACCTCCAGATGAAGATACCAGCAGGTACCCACAACCTCTTCACGGCCGCTAACAACATCGTCAAGCTCGTCAAGCAGAGCCGCCACATGGGGATCAGGATCTACCGGCACGCCCTGGACGACCTCGCCATCTTCACCTGGTGCGACGCAGCCTGGGCCAGCCGCCCGGATGGACACTCCCAGGGTGGTCATATCACCGCTATCTCCTCCAAGGCGGCCATGGACGGGAAGCTCTCCGAGTTTACGGTCCTCGACTGGGGCTCCAAGAAGCTGCGCCGCGTGGCTCGGTCAAGCCTGGCGGCGGAGGTGCAGGAAGCCGGCGACGCCGAAGGCGAACAGAGCATGGTGCGACTGGTACTTGCCGAACTTCTACACAATATGTCTCCACTGCAAGATACCGCAGCAGCACTACGACGATTACCAGCCATCCTGGTGACGGACTGCAAGGCCTTCTACGACGGCGTGGTGCGATCTCAGTCGGCGGGACTGGGACTGGAAGAGCGGAGGACAGCCATCGAGGCTTTGGCTCTCCGCAATGCCTTGGACGAGGGTCAAACGGTCGTGCGCTGGGTTCACTCACACGCACAGATCGCCGACGGCCTCACCAAGGCAAGCTGGCAGGCATTCGGAGTGGTCCGGGCCTTCCTCGAGAAGCAGCAGTGGCGCCTCATCTACGACGAGCATTTCATGAGCGCTCGCAAGCGGGCAGCTCTTGGCAAGGGCATTTTCGACGAGACGGACCCGACCGACCCGGCCTCAGCTCGTCAGGTACTCGAGGAGCGTAGGTTGGCCCGCCAGGCACAACCACCAGCCAGCATGGAAGGGAACCCTTCCAGCTCGACGACCTCTACTGGGTTCTCGGCCTCCGAATCCCTGATCATGATCCAGAAGTTGCAGCAGGAGATCGAGGCCCATCAGAAGTTCGTCCAGCAGCACACTCGGAGCGCAGAGATTGCCTGCGCGCACGGTACAGGGCAGAACCTTTTTCCCCCTGTCTGAAAGATACGCAGGAGTAAGCTTGAGCAGCAGCTGTCTCCTGCCCGTCTGCCCTGCCCGTTCCACCGCCACCCTCGGCTCAAGGCGAGGGAGGGCGGGATTCTTTCTGACAGAGCCTGGCCGTGCCAGGCAGACCGCGCACACTACAGCGCGGCCGTTCATATCGTGGACAAAAGGTGTTCACTGACAATTATCGAGATAATTGACATCTACACACACTTTCTCTCGCTCTTCCTCATCGTCACCAGCGTGAGCGATCTTGAGGACGAGCTCTAGTAATCAGACCTTGGGGCTTTCTTGGGCCGTCTTGGGTGCAGCTCGGGCTGTCCTGGGGCCGTCTTGGGCCGTCTTCGGGCCTTCTTGCGGGTTCTTTGGGCCATCTTGAGGCGATCTTGAGGTATTCGTGGACCGTCTCGGACGGCGGTGCGAAACAAAAGTGGAAGGTTCAAAAATATGAGCTGCTCTCAAGGATTGGCACGAAGTTCACTCTTTCAGCCCCTCTTGGGGGCCCTCTTGGAATCTTCTGGGAGCGTCTGGGGGGGCTTACTGGTCCGTCTTCAGGCCGTTGCGGAAGTCGTGAGGCGCTCTTGGGCCGTCTCGAAGGTGCGTGGAAGCCTCTTGGGGAGCCATTGGGAACCCTCTGGGGGCCTCCTGTGGGCCTGCGATGGGGCCTTCCCGGCGCCTACGGACCGCCCCGTCTAGCATTTCTGTACCCGGGGGGGGTCACCCAGGGCTTTCCGATACGAGAGTGCACGAAGATTATATATATATATATATGTGCAAACATACATATACATATACATATACATGTACATATACATATACATATACATATACATCTAAATATACATATACCTATACATATACATATGCATATACATATACATGTACATGTACATGTACATGTGCATGTGCATATACATATACATATACATATACATACACATACACGTACATATACACATACACATACACATACACATACATCTACACATGCACATACACATACACATACACATACACATACACATACACATACACATACATACCTACATACATGCATGCATGCATGCATGCATGCATACATACAGACAGACAGACAGACAGACAGACAGACAGCCAGACATCTTTACATACCTACAGACAGACACAGACACGGACAGACAGACAGCCAGACAGAGACAGAGAGACAGACAGACAGACAGACAGACAGACAGACAGACAGACAGACAGACAGACAGAAATACAGACATACCTACGGACATACCTACACACATACAAGACTGCATTGGCGCTTCGCGCGTGACCGCTTGCTTCAGAAGAGCGGATCTCGAGGTCTGGACGGGCGACCTGTTCAGTTTTCAGATGTCTTTGGTGCCTGCAGTCAACGTGTTTGCCCAAAGCGCTCGCGCGCTTCTGCGCAGGAGAGGGGAGGATATAATGTTCTTACGCGCGAAAGTTGCCAGCACACGACGAAGCACCAAACTCTTGCGATGGCACCTGTCCATGAACGGCGAACGGGAGAGGAGCAGGGAGGAGGGGGAGCTGAGAGGGCGGAAGGAGAGAGGAGGGAGGGAGAAACGAGGAGAAGGTCCAGGGGAAAAACGAGGATAAGGGGACCCAGGGGAAGGAGAGAGGGAGAAACGAGGAGAAGGTCCAAGGGAAGGAGTGCAAGGAGGGAGGGAGAAACGAGGAGAAGGTCCGGGGGAAGGAGTGGGCGAATGAGGAAGGCCAGAGGAAGCCACGTCGAAGCTCTGGGGTGTATCCTTACCCGTTCCTTCCTCTTCCTGTCCTCGTCTTCTCCTCGTCCTCCGTTGGCTCAGCTCCTCCCGAGAGGAAAGCAGGGAGCGTCCGAACGCGCTCGCAGCGAACTCGCACAATTCCCAGACACGCCGACGAGGTCGCAGTGGCTCCGAGCAGGCTCGATCGGCGGGCCCTCTGCTTGGTGAGCGCTTCCCGAAGCGCAGGGCGCCTTCGCGAGGCCTCCGCGGGCCCTTTGGGAGCACCGTCGGGCGAACCACGGGACCGTCTTGGGCCGCTATGAACCCAGACTTCCTCGCGCTGTGAAAAAATCACGGCGGGAGGTTTTTGGTTGTTTTCGGCCTCTGGGGGCCCTTATCGGGCCTCGGGACTGTCAAGAAACGATTGAGGACGAGAAACCGGTCCCCGGGACAAGGTCCAGACTTCTGGGGGTCGACGTTGTGAAAAAAACACGACGTCGGGGGTCTGGGAAGCTTCCTTTTCTTGAAGCCCTCTTGGGGCCGTGTGGGCCCGTGTTGGGGCTCCTGGCGACACTCCAGACCTCCGCCTAGGGGAGGCGTGTGGAATAAATCGGGTCGTCTCTTGGGAAGTCTCTCGGAAGCCAGTCCGGGGCCGTCGAAGAGTCGTGCAGAAGGCGTTCGGTGCCACCTGGGGGGCCTTTTTGAAGGCCCGATTTGGGCCTTCTGGGAGCGCCTTGGAGCGTCGTAGGGTTTTTGTTCGGGGCATCTTGGCGTGAGCCATGGGCGGAGGCCCCGAAATGTGAGCTCGAGTCGTCTCTCGCAGGGCATTCAGGGACCTCGTGGGGCTCTTTTGGGCCGTCTTGGCTGCCTCTTGGATCGTTTTGGGGCCCTCTTGGCCTGTCGTGGGGCCATCTGGGCATCATGGGTCGTCTTGGGGGCGTTCAGGTATTTATCGACGGCATTCCGTCCGCACAAGCAAGGGTGATGAAAATTCACGTGTGTTCGCAGGGGCAAGGGGCGATTTGTGCTTCGTGAGGTGCTGACATGTATTTCAGCTTGCGTTTGGAAGGAAGGCCTTCTGAGAGTCGTCGTCGGGCATTTGTAAGGAGGCGTAAGGGGCCGCATGGGGCCTTCGCGGCGCTGTTTGGCCGCCTGACGGACCGTTTTGGGCTTGTGGGCTAAGCTCGGTCCAACTGTCCAGAAGGCCCCCCAGACCTTCCGAAAGAGCGTCCAGGGCGTCCTTTGGAGGGGGGTCCGGCTTGGGGTGGGGGGATTGTGTTATAATTTTAGAATAGGACTGTACATGTATTCCCATTCATCTATAGGGCCAGGGACGCCAGAAAAAGCGCACACCCACACACACACACACACACACACACACACACACCACACACACACACACACACACACACACACACACACACTCATGCACACACACCCAACGAATTTGGCCCTCCCTGGGCCTCCGGGCAACCCTTCAGACGACACGGGAGAACCTCACGAGAGCCCGAAGACGGCCCCAGACGGGTTCAAGGCGTTCTGGCGCGCTCCCGAAACGACCCCAGAGAGCCCCAATACGGTCACCGACGACCCCCAAGAAGCCGTCATACCCCCAAAGATCGCTCCGAAACGTCCCAAGAGGCCTCCAAGAGCACTCCCAAGAAGGCCCCAAGAGGCAAAATCATTGATGTTCTCAGGGTTTTCGATGAATTTGGGGGTTCTCCTCTTTTCGGTTTCGCGACGCTCCAAGACGGCGGTCTTCTGGGCGTCCGAAGCCGCCTGGGAGGCTCCCAAATCGCCCCATAACCATCCGAAAGGGCTTCCAGGCAGTCCAAGAGAGACCCAAAACGGCACAACAGGGGTCCAAGATGGCCCTGAGAGAGCCCCATGGCGGCCCAAGATGGCCCCAAGACACCCTCAAAAGTATTCCAAGTCGTGACCCGGTCGTTCGGGGAGACCGCGGTTGGAGGCAGGGTGGCCTGAGGAAGCCCCCAGAGGCCCCCAGAACACGCCCAGAAGGCCTCCAGAAGGCCTTAAGGAAGCTTGAAAAACTGTTGTGAGGCTCCTGGAGGCTCTCCAAGGAGGAGCCTCCGCAAAAAGAGCTGAGGAGGATGGGGAGAATGCGCAGGGTATGGCGAGAATGAGGACAAAGGAGCATGGAGGAAGGATATAAAATAGCATTATTCCCAACCATCCTGTGGTGTTGGGTCCTCGTTTTGAAGAAACGGTCCCCGCGTTCTCCTCTTCTCTCCTCTCCTCTCCTCCTCCCTCCTCCCCCTCCGCGTCAGCCACACCCACTTCGGCACACCCCTCACACGCTCCACCGAAGGCTCCAGTGGCTGCGTTCGCATGGCGGCACCGCGCCCATTTCGGCACACCCCTCACACGCTTCGTGGCCCCATAGGGAGCTCCACCGAGGGCCCCAGTGGCAGCGTTCGCATGGCGGCACCGCACCCATTTCGGCACACCCCTCACACCCCTGCCCCAGTTCGCATGGGCGGCTCACACCATATGGCTGCGTTCGCATGGCACACCCCTCACACGTTTCGTGGCCCCATAGGGAGCTCCACCCCAGTGGCATGCGTCCCGCACACCCATTTCGGCACGCGTGGCCCCGAGCTTGCTGCACATGGCGGCACCGCACCCATTTCGGCACACCCCTCACACGCTTCGTGGCCCCATAGGGAGCTCCACCGAGGGCCCCAGTGGCTGCGTTCGCATGCGGCACCGCACCCATTTCGGCACACCCCTCACACGCTTCGTGGCCCCATAGGGAGCTCCACCGAGGCCCCAGTGGCTGCGTTCGCATGGCGGCACCGCGCCCATTTCGGCACACCCCTCACACGTTTCGTGGCCCCATAAGGAGCTCCACCGAGGCTCCAGTGGCTGCGTTCGCATGGCGGCACCGCGCCCATTTCGGCACACCCCTCACACGTTTCGTGGCCCCATAGGGAGCTCCACCGAGGGCCCCAGGGCTGCGTTCGCATGGCGGCACCGCACCCATTTCGGCACACCCCTCACACGCTTCGTGGCCCCATAGGGAGCTCCACCGAGGGCCCCAGTGGCTGCGTTCGCATGGCGGCACCGCACCGATTTCGGCACACACCCCACACGTTTCGTGGCCCCATAGGGAGCTCCACCGAGGGCCCCAATGGCTGCGTTCGCATGGCGGCACCGCACCCATTTCGGCACACCCATCACACGCTTCGTGGCCCCATAGGGAGCTCCACCGATGCCCCAATGGCTGCGTTCGCCAGGCGGCACCGCGCCCATTTCGGCACACCCCTCACACGCTTTGTGGACCCATAAGGAGCTCCACCGAGGGCTCCAGTGGCTGCGTTCGCATGGCGGCACCGCGCCCATTTCGGCACACCCCTCACACGTTTCGTGGCCCCATAGGGAGCTCCACCGAAGGCCCCAGTGGCTGCGTTCGCATGGCGGCACCGCACCCATTTCGGCACACCCCTCACACGTTTCGTGGCCCCATAGGGAGCTCCACCGAGGGCCCCAGTGGCTGCGTTCGCATGGCGGCACCGCACCCATTTCGGCACACCCCTCACACGCTTCGTGGCCCCATAGGGAGCTCCACCGAGGGCCCCCTGGCTGCGTTCGCATGGTGGCACCGCACTCATTTCAGCACACCCCTCACACGCTTCGTGGCCCCATAGGGAGCTCCACCGAAGGCCCCACTGGCTGCGTTCGCATGGCGGCACCGCACCCATTTCGGCACACCCCTCACACGTTTCGTGGCCCCATATGGAGCTCCTCCGAAGGCCCCCGTGGCTGCGTTCGCATGGCGGCACCGCACCCATTTCGGCACACCCCTCACACGCTTCATGGCCCCATAGGGAGCCCCACCGAGGGCTCCAATGGCTGCGTTCGCATGGCGGCACCGCGCCCACTTCGGCACACCCCTCACCCGGTTCGTGGCCCCATAGGGAGCTCCACCGAAGGCCCCAGTGGCTGCGTTCGCACTGCGGCACCGCACCCATTTCGGGACACCCCTCACACGTTTCGCGGCCTCATAGGGAGCTCCACCGAGGGCTTCAATGGCTGCGTTCGCATGGCGGCACCGCGCCCATTTCGGCACACCCCTCACACGCTTCGTGGCCCCATAGGGAGCTCCACCGAGGGCTCCAGTGGCTGCGTTCGCATGGCGGCACCGCGCCCATTTCGGGACACCCCTCACACGCTTCGTGGCCCCATAGGGAGCTTCACCGAGGGCCCCAGTGGCTGCGTCCGCATGGCGGCACCGCGCCCATTTCGGCACACCCCTCACACGTTTCGTGTCCCCTGAGGGAGCTCCACCGAAGGCCCCAGTGGCTGCGTTCGCATGGCGGCACCGCACCAATTTCGGCGCACACCTCACACGTTTCGTGGCCCCATATGGAGCTCCACCGAGGGCCCCAGTGGCTGCGTTCGCATGGCGGCACCGCACCCATTTCGGCACACCTCTTACACGGTTCGTGGCCCCTTAGGGAGTTCCCTCTCATTCGCTCAACCTGCTTTGCGGTACTCGTAACTGCATATGGTTGAATCGCCAGGATAATTTTATCGGTAACGGCGATTCCGGAAAAGGTAACAATGAGTTATTTCTAAATTGTCGGCTTGATTTTCCTGCCATTCCGCCTGCATACCAAACTTCAAGGACCTAGGTGCACGGCGCGAAGCGCCACTGCAGTCGTTGTATACATATACGTATGTATTCTGCATTAGCCACGTATGGGTAGGGAGACCATAAGGAAGACCATACGGGAGACCGTACGGAAGACCAGACGGGAGACCATACGAGAGACCGTAGACCTCGCGGGAGACCCTGAGAAAGGCCATACGGGAGACTACATTTGGGACCGGATGGGAGACCATACCAGAGACCATGCGGGAGACCACACGGGAGACCACACGGGAGACATGCGGGGGACCATGCGGGGGACCATACCAGAGATCATACGGGAGACCATACGGGAGACCCTACAGGACATCACCATACAGGAGACTACCATACGGGATTCCATGCGGAAGACCATAAGGGAGGCCATACATACGGGAGACCACGGGCCAGCGATTCCGGTCCGCAGAGGCTCACACCTGGTCTGAACAATTTATATATTAAGTTTACAGACAAGTCGCTTAGGGGAGAACATCAGAAAAAAAGGTCACAACATCAAAGTTACGATCGTGACACAGGGCATGTGCGCCGAATGTGTTCCAAATTCTTTGGACGAGGCACGCTCGTACACAGAGGCAGATGTTGCACTGCATCCTACCATAGCTAAGTGCCCTTATTGAAAGAGGCGAGGGCCTGGTTTCAGGGAGTGTGTGCTCATGCATGCGGAACCTCACGCGGATTCGATGGCGAATTCGCAGAGGTAGTGTTGCGCACCGAATGTTAAATCGCACATTGAGCGCGAGCACATGTTTATAAATGATATGTGTGTTGTCGTGTATGTTCTCACTGACGAGCGGCCATGAATACTGGAATGCCAAGGTAGTGACTAATTTGGCTTTGGCCTTCTCGGATGCCAACTTGCCGAACGAGAGAGTCTTCGAATCCCTCGGCACGGTTGGCCTCTCTCGATGCTGCCGTCGCACTGCAGTTGGCCCGCAACGTCAGAGCAGCCATGAGTTATGATCAGTTTGTCTCCAATTTGTGAGCGCCCCCTGAGGCCCTTGCCTGCAAGGTTCCATCAGCCCCAGAAGCGCATTGGAAGATACGTCACCGCACATCACACAGACCTGCCAGAGGAGCTCAATCCAGTTCTGATGTTGCAGGATCCCCGTGCTCCTGGAAGATTCACCCTAGAAATGGCGTCGGGGAAAGCATCGCATCCAATAGTTCCGGCAGCACAGGTCGACGCTTGCACATGATGCATTGGTCTGGTCATTTCAAGTTGTCATTGGTAGATTTGCCTAGTCAGCAGCCTTTCGAGCTCCACACGGCGGTAAGGCGGCGGCGGGACGCCCTGGAGCACAGCCAGGCATTAAGGGAACGCAGCAGGAGGGCCAAAGGGGACGCAGGAGGCAGGCACAGTCAGACCATTTCCACCATTGGTGGACATGAAAGGCAGCAAATCAGCGCCCATAACCCCAATTTGGGTCCAGGCCTTTCCGAACTGTTTCCCGGCCCGACGTCCAACACGCTCGCCGCCCGAGATCCCGCAGAATCATTCTAAGACAGCCCCAGGAGAAATTGAAGCCATTGCAAGAAGCACCGAAGAGCTCTGCGAGAGCGCAAGCGATTCCACGTGAGTCCCAAGATGTCCCTAATGTGGCCCCGCAGGGCGTCTCTTGGGAGCCAGGGGTGCCCAGAAAATTGAAAAGCCATGCGGCGTTCAATGTTTATGGCTCTGGATTGGTTCTCGCGCTGGAATCGTATTGGGTGCATCTGGGGAGCAAGTCTGCCCTGCAAAACTCCCAGATGGGCGTGGCAAAATCCTCGAAGAGGGGTGGAGGGCTTCAATTTAGCGCCGATGGCAGCTGGGGCATCGAGCCGCACCCTTGCTTGAAAGATCTTGTATGGTACAACCCGCTGGATTAAAAAAGTGGAGACCGTGGGGATCGAGAAAGACACGGTTGGCCTCCCATTAGGCCGCGGGGCCTTGGGACAATGTTGGAGTTGGGGCAGATTTGGGAATTCCAAATGAATCTCTCACCCATCTTTTTATATTATCACGGCCGAATGGGGTCAGCGTCTGAAAGTGCGATTCCATCCAAGACTTCCTCAAAAAGATTCCGATCGCTTTCCGGGGCGATCTGAAAATTTGCCATGGTATCTGAAAATAGTTAACGATTTCGCGTGGGACTTCATGCCGATTGAGGGTGGCGATATCGCCTGAGAACTCCTTACAGGGTATTTTCCAGCCGCTTTTTTTTTCACGCCGCCAGAGAGTGGCGATTTCGTGAGGGCGGTCCTAACAACCACGCGCCTCGTCCACCCCTGCGGCGCCGTTCCTCCGTTCGGGTCACGAGCCTGTCTGGGAGTCATCTTGGGATCGATCGAAGGTCGAAGCTCGAGGTTTTATCGATTGGCGAAGACCCAGGGGTTGTTCCCTCGCATAGTGCCGATCACCACTTGAATCCAGGGGGTGGTATGGGTGGCAACGAGGCGATCGACTCGTTTGCTCATGATTTCGATTGCTTCCCTGAACGAATGAGTTAGATGAATTTGGCCAATCAACATGGAAGCTCGCGAGGCTTCATGAACAGCTAGGCTGCCATTCATTGATTTATGCCTCACACTACAACTTGAAATGGAGCGCCGGAGTGCGGCCATCAGCTTGAAACGAGCAGCTCCCACATCAGGAATGGAGGTTGAAAGTGAGCCTGGCCAAAAGAATTGCTACCTATGTCTGTTGTTTGACATGTGCTGTGCTCCGCGATCTTACCTACAGTATGTGTTCGATTCGTCTTGGTATTGGTCGTGAAGTGTGGTGTCTGCTCTGTAACTGATCCCGCCCATCAGGTTGGCAGTGTCACGCTGCATGAGTTCAGGGCCTCCCAGATTTCTACCTTGGTGCAGGCCTCGCGTCGTTGCCCAATCGTGTCCTTCCGCCTCTTCAAGGTAGGTTATCTCCCACTTCGTCAATGGGTTCGCTATGGTTACTTCGAATGCGCGTTGCCTCCCCACTCCGTTGATTACATGAAGTAGCCCGCCTTAGTTGGCCTGGGGCATGCCACTCGTTTTGACATGTCGGCGAGGATGCGGCAGCTAAAGTCAGATGCCACGGTGAGCTGTTTGTTTCCCATACAGTGCTTGCACTAGAGGATTCTCATTTGTCTCCCAAGTGATTGGGCGGGGGTTCCCGAATTTTCGCCGAGTGGCCGCCCGTCGAAGCCTCGCGGCCTCCCCGTTCATAGGCCAGGTTTTTAGGTTTTCGCCCGATGGCCAGCAAGGCTGGGTTTTCGCCTGGTGGTCGCCCACCCGTCGCCGACTCGTCGCCGCGCTGCTGCCACATCGGTTGCGCCACGCACATTCTCGTTCCTAAGGAACACCAGACTCTGCGCCCATGCCCGGGCCAGACTGGACGACTATAGTCGCCCCCACGTGTGAGTCTGGGGTTTGGTTGGTCCGGTTGGTCCGGTCCGAGTGGTCCAGTTGGTCCGGTTGTCCCGTTGGTCCGGAGGGTTTGGCTGGTCCATGTTGGTCTGCTTGGTCCAGTTGGTCTGGTTGGTCTGGTTGGTCCTGTTGGTACGGTTGGTGCCGTTGGTCCAGTTGGTCTCGTTGGTCTTGTTGGTCCGGCTGGTCTGGCTGGTCCGGTTGGTCTGGTTGGTCCAGTTGGTTTTGTCGGTCCAGGTGGTTTGGTAGATCAGGGTGGTCTTGGAGGTCCGATTAGTCCGATTTGTCTGGGTGGTTTGAAAGGTCCGGGTGGTTTGGGTGGTCCGTGTGGTCCAGGTGCAGTTGGTTTGAGTAGTCCGGTGGGGGATCCCATGGAGTAGGACCGCTAATCGGACGAGCGGGTCGGGTCGGGCGGGCGGGACAGTAAAGTGTAGCACCGCATGGAAGAAGACCACAGGGCACCAGTAGGAGGTGCTGGCAGGGCTTGTCGGACGGGGCACTGATGTGCAGGACGCCTCTCGGGTCGAACGGCTATGCTTGATGGTGAAATTAAAGTGTGAATGGTGAAATCAAAAAAGCTTGAACGTGAAGCAGACACTACATACGCTAGGACACCACGTAGAAACACGATGCACAAAGACGACGTGAAAACACAACGTAAAACCTCCCCAGGGCGCTCCCGCGGCGCTCCCTCGGCGATCCAGGCGGCATTCCCACGGACGATTCGTTCTGTTCTGTGTACCGTCTTTCAGGTAGTGCTTTCGAGTGGCGTGGCGACGCAGGGCGCTCCTGCAGCGCTCCAGCGGCTGGCCCCCTGCACACTCCGGCGACGCCGACGAGAGACGCGGGCGACCGCAGTTCTGAGTCCCTTCCCGAGGTTGTGGGTCGATCACGGAAACGCATGACGCGAAAAAACTACGCGACAAGACTACGCGGAAAGCTAATTCCACGCGGCGAAATGCACTACGCGAAATACTTGTTTGATCCGCGGGTCGAGAGCGCACCTCTTCCGGTCAGAACTACGCGAAATACATTACGTAAATGTTCCACGCAAGCATTGCACGCGAAAGGGTGACGTTAATACCATATACGAGAACATTTCTCAAATTCACCACGCAGGAGCACTACGACAGCACACTACGCCAACACGCTACGCCAACACACTACGCAAACGCACTACGTAAAATACACTACGCGAATGCACTTCGCAAGCGCACTACGTACATTACTCTATTGAGCAAATACACTACGCAAATACACGATGCAAATACACAACGTAGATACTCTACGTAAATACACTACGTAGACTATTTCACACTTAGGCGAGACTCTCTTGCCGTATCTCAAACAGTGGGTTCGGAGACAATTCACTTACCCAAAGAAGCCCTTCTTCTGTCAGGTAAACGTCGGGATATACCAGTCTTGCAGCCGATGCCGCAAAAAGCCGATTGGCAAGAGAAAACGATATGTATTGAGCTTTGACATATTCGGGTGGCTAAGGTCACGCAACCGTGCAGCACGATTTCAACAACAACAACAAAAAAAACACATTACTATTGAAACCGAAATCACCAGATTGCAGTCCACAGCGAGTCAGGAGTTCAAGATCAAATTTGGCAATTGCGAGGCCATACCCCGAAAATTCGAGCAATGCAAAATCATCCATGGTTGGACCAGTGATGGGACACACGTCCTTGCATATCAAAGACTACCTCACGATCACATGGTACGCTAATGAAGTGGGTAACAAAACCAATTACCCTTTGACACCATATCAAGCCGTGGAGGCATCACTGCACAACACTGTCAAGGTGCAGCCTCTTTTGGCCCCAGGTGGAGACACGACGGAGGGGCCCCGGCTGGCGAGGCGTGTTGCGACCTACAGGGCTTCGTAAGTGAGCGTGGCTTACATCGATTGGCGGCTAGTTGCGATCGCAAGTGCTCTCTTCTCTCCATCTGAATCCCGCCATCATGCCAGCGCAGTATCATAATGCATGCAGGCTGGTTTTTCCGAATTCTCGGGAACAGGCTCGCTTAGCACCAGGTGGGGGTTGTACGGAAAGCAACGCTCTGATGTTGTGGCGTGGTGCGGCCCTAGCGTGGCATGGCCGTCGGGATGCTTCTTGGGGACTAGTTGGAGTTTCTTTTTAAGGGTTCTCTTGGGCCTCTTAGGGGGCCCTCGGCGGCTTCTTTAGAGCTTCTGAAGCTCCTCTTGGATGCCTGGGGGATGTCGTGGGCCAATCCGGTCGGGTCTTCGGGCAGTTTTGGATCCCTTTTGTGGGCGTCTGGGCCGTTTTGGGAATTCTCGGACCGTCTTGGGGCTCTTTTTGCGGCCCTCTGAGGTTGTTTTGGAGCTCTATTTGATTTTATTGCGATGTCAAATCGAAAAGCCAGGTTGGCAGAAAAATGTGAATGTTTCCAGCCTCCCAGGGCATTGCTAAAGGGTTCATTGGGCGGTTGAGCCTGCAGGGCTGGTTGAGCGCCCATTGAGGGCATATTCAGGCATGCTGCAGACTCTGAGGGGTATCTTGGGGGTTCTCTGGGGTCTCTTGGCCAGCATAAGCCAGTATTGGAGCAGCTTCTAGCCATCTTGGAGCGGTCTTGAACCATCGTGGGACCGTCCTGGGGCCGAGAGGAAAGCCGGGAATCAAAACGTAGGGGCCCGATGTTCTTCGACGTTGTGCGACATGAGTGGTACGGCCCTTAGACACTCACACACACACACACACACACACACACACACACACACATTTTCACTTACAGCCAGCAGACAACATAACACCCCGCTAGCCGCCAGCACGGTGGCGGATCGTGCATGATGCAAGGTTCGAACACGGCCCGAGACGCATCTTTGTGCCATGTCATTTCCGAGCGGCATCGTCCAGACAATTCCCCCGAGCATTGAAACGGATCCGAAGCAATATTTGGCGAAGGTGTTTGCACCCATCGCTGGATAGAGGATTGCTGTTATCATCCTGTCACATCTCACCGACGCGTCCAGATCGCTCACATCTGCTACCCCCGCTTTTGATCGACATGAATTTCTGCACACTTTACCAGCCTCTGGTCGCCATGCTGACCGATGGAACGACACCAGTGTACCCTTCGAGGCCTTCACGGGTTCACCCCGTGGCAGCCGATGTGTTCTCCAGAACATTTCCAATTGTTGGCGCTTCGGGTAGCCCCACCGGCCCATCCAGATACGATGCCCAGGGGAGTTGAGGTTATCAGGGAAGTGGGGGAGCATGCAGAAGAACAGAGGGTGGGGGAAGCTGTCATATAGAGGGAGAGGATAGAGGAGGAATCGTCGTCGGAGAAGGAGGAGGAGGAGGTGGAGTAGGGCAAGGACGAGAAGGACGAGAAGGGGGAGAAGGAGGAGAAGGAGGGAGAGTTGGGTACCTCGGAGATCATATTGAGGCCTCGCATGGGGTCTCTCGGGAGCCTCTTGGAGGCCTCTTGGGGCCGTCTGTGCACCTCTTGGGGCGCTCTTGGGAACTTCAGGGGCGCGCTTGGGGCCATCTTGGAGGACATCGATAAAAAAGAGGGGAGCTCCAATTAGCATCACCCCCCCTCGGGAGCACCGAAAATCGCCTCCTGGACCCTTCTTGGAGCGCTCTCGGGGCCGCCTTGGGGCTCTCTTGGGCCTCTCCTGGGGCTCTATTGGGCCATCTTGGAGCCATCGTGAGGCCTCGGATGGCCATCGGAAGCGACAAGGCGAGAAAGCAAAAATCATTGACTTGCCTCAGGTTGTTGAAGGATGTTGGCTTCCTTGGGGGCCTCCTTGGAGATCTCGGACGCCTCTTGGAGCTTCTTGGGAGCCATCTCGAGGCATCGTGCGCTATTGAGCCATCTTGGAGCTCATCTTGTACTCTCAGGGGCCCTCTTGGAGCCGCCTTGGGCCATCTTGGACGCCCCAACGCTTCGCCGTCCCCCCCCCCGTCTAGGTCCAGGGGCGGGGGTAGGGGGAGGGGTCAAGCTACCCACCCGGCTCACTCCCACCCGCCCTCCCTACACATAAGTAACACCCGAGCCTGAGCATGTTCAGCGGTCGTCTTTGAATGGACAGCTACTGGGAACCAAAGCCGTCCCCAGGTGCGCGACGCTTGGGCGAGGTGCGCCACGCGTGCCAGGGGCGCCACGCGCGCCAGGCATCCTTGGGGCCCGAGCGTGCCAGGCACGCCTAGTGCGCCAGATGCGCCACGTGCTCCGAATGCGCCAGGTGTACCGCACACTCCAGCCGCGCCAGATGCGCCATGTTCGGGGCACGTGCAGAGTGCGTCAGGTGCGCCTACGCACGTATTAGCACACATCTGGAAACATGTCGGCCCCCGCCGTCCTTGTCGAAAACTAATGCCCATCGTTGTGTCTGGTGGGCCTGCGCACGGCAGGGAATATGCTGGCACCCCCGCCGTCCCTGTCTCTGCGGGCCTCACGAACATGACTCAAGACTTTGCCCCAAAGTGTACTTTGCATTGTTTTTTGACAGGGATGATGGGGGGCCGCATCGGGTTGGCCGCGCATGCTCCAAATGTGGAGTCAGAGTGCGGTTTGTTTGGTTTTTGACAGGGGTGGTGGGGGGCGGGTCGGCATGGTGTCCTCATTGTTCCTGGTTGGACGCCGGTCGCCTGGAGGAGGGGGTGTGTATCAATAAGGAACAGTGATAAACCCGTCCTTGAAGGGGAAGAAGGGGGTTGGAAGAGGAGCCTCCCTAGACCATCTACGCTCACAAGGCTGGTGGGATAATCGTGGATTGAGTTCCGTATGGCGCCGAAGTGTATAGGACAGTCGGCCCCAGCACGTATGTTCCTCGTCGTGAGTGTCGTCTCCGTCGTCCTACTCATCGTCCCCCTCGCCCATCACCCACAGCCGTGATTTCCCCCTTGCTCCTCCGATCGCCTGTTACACCAGTGGTCGAATATTGCCTTCTGATTGCTCCATCGCTCCGTCAGTCATGGTCGAACACCTAGGTGATATGTACTTCGATTGATCAACGATTTCGGAAGTAGCCTCCTTCGCTCATGTAGGAGTCTTCGTTAAAGTTCCCAGCACATCATGGAGGCAGGGATTGAAGACGTGTGTGTGGGGGGGGGGGGCCCACCTTTGCGGTCAAGCTGAGCCCGAATAGTGGACGTTGTTTGGCATCAGGCGTTCGCGAAGGTTGGCCTAAAGCACGACAAGCTTTTCGCCGCGGTCGACGCCGCTGCGTTGAGCCGAACCTATTCTTTCAAGGAGCACGAGTTGCAGGAGCTGGATTGGGAGCAGGAGGAGACAGGCAGAGGCAAGCAGAAGGGAAATGGCGTGGAAGAAAAACAACAGCACGTGAGGCGGGGAGAGACGCAAGAGGTCAGGAAAGCAGCGAAGAGAGGGAGGACGAAAGGGGAGAGAGATGGAAGATTGATAAGGACGGGACCATGTGGACAGGCTTCTGCCCCGTGGGGCGGGGCGGGCTGTTGTCTTTCTGGGTCAAGGTTCGAAGAAGGAATGTATACTAATGTTTGGCGGTTGAAAGATGCCAGGGGGAGCGGGGACAAGAGGGGAGGAGGGAAAAGGTAACAAAATGGAGAGGGGATGAGTGGTAGCGGAGCAAGGAAGAGAAGGGTGAGTTGGCGACGGTCCCCAGAACGGCCGTCGCACTTCTGATGTGGTGGCGGTCTCTGTCCGCACATCGTGTTTTCAAGAGTTCGTTCCCTCCTCCTCCTTCTCCTCCCTTCCCCCACCCCCCACCCCTATTTTCCACCCACTGGACGACAGAAGCGGGTGCTCCAGATGTCCGGGCTCTTGGGCCTCAAACAGAGTTGGTTCCATCGCATTGCGGAGAACAGTCGCTTGGGTAATCTTGTTGTGGACGAAAACGTAGAAAGGAGCAGCTGTCGGCATGTTGCGTTTGTATTTCTCAGCTGAGTAATGGTTACGGCATTTCGGCATTCCGTTGTCACATGCGTTTTGGGCAAGAATTGTTTTCCGGGTGTTGTTGGGATGTTGTCGTCGAGTTGTGTTTCCGTATTTGGTCCAGTGTCAGCTTTGGTATTGTTGTTTTCCAGGGGTGTATCCGTTTGTGTTACCACGAATTGTATGTGTGCGGGAGTTATGTTGTCCCTTTGTTAGGGGTTGGGTGCGCGCAGTGTTTCCACTTTTTGTGGGTGCTGGTTTGTTCTGGGTTGGTTTGCCATGGGCAGGGCAGACCACACGATAAGAAATTCTTTACGCTTCGCGTATCCCCACCAGCCCATCTCACAGCAGCAACTCTTGCGAAGCATGCCGACAGTCGTGTTTTTCAGGCGTGTGTCCGCTTGGCCCCGCATATCTCCCCTGTTCCTCCTTCCTCCCGCCTCCTTGTACATCCTCCTTGTGGGGGGAGCGGGAGAAGGACGAGGCGGAGGAGGAGGGAGAGAAAGCGCTCCTCGTGATTTGAGTCGTTTGGGGTTTCTCGTCCTGGTGTGAGTCGTTCGGGCCCTTTTTCCTGGTGTGAGTCGTTCGGGCTCTTCGTGGTGTGAGTCGTTCGGGCTCTTCGTCCTGGTGTGAGTCGTTCGGGCTTCTCGTGGTGTGAGTTGTTCGGGCCCCTCATCCTGGTGTGAGTCGTTCGGGCCCCTCCTCCTGGTGTGACTCGTTCGGGCTCCTCGTGGTGTGAGTCGTTCGGGGCCCGCGTCGTGGTGTGAGTCGTTCGGGCTCCTCGTGGTGTGAGTCGTTCGGGCGCCTCGTCCTGGTGTGAGTCGTTCGGGCCCCTCCTTGTGGTGTGAGTCGTTCGGGCTCTTCGTGGTGTGAGTCGTTCGGGCCCCTCGTCCTGGTGTGAGTCGTTCGGGCTCCTCGTGGGGCCTCTTGGGGGCCTCTTGGAGCCTCTTGGGGCATCTTGGTGGCCTCTTGGGGGCCTCTTGGGGGCCTCTTGGGGGCCTCTTGGGGCCTCTTGGGGCCTCTTGGGGGCCTCTTGGGGGCCTCTTGGGGGCCTCTTGGGACCGCTTGGGGGCCTCTGGGGGGCCTCTGGGAGGCCTCTTGGGAGGCTCCGGAGGGCCTCTTGGGGCCATCTTGGGGCCTCTTGCGACCTCCTCAGAAGCGCAAATGAGCGCTGCCCCCTGAGAAGGACAAAATGAGGCCAAAACCTTCGTAAAATCAATGATTTTGCTATGAGGGAAGATGAGCGCGGCCCCCTCAGGACGCCAAAATGGGGCCAAAACCTTCGTAAAATCAATGATTTTGGCTTCAAAGAAGAGCAGAGGGGCCAAACTCCCTCCCCCCGTTGGGGCCAGAATCCTCGTGAGGGTCGTCGTTTTTTAGCCCTCCCAGGAGTCGTAATTGACCCTCCTGACGACCCGCGGGGGTCCCTCTCCAGGCCCAGGGGGAGGGGGTAGGGGGAGGGGTAAACCCCTCCCCGAAGGGGAAGAAGGGTTGAGAACAGAGCGGGCTCTCTAAACCACTCACGCCCAAAGGGCTGGTGGGATTTCACATCTAGTGTGTATATATATATATATATATGTCTAAACACATGTGTAAATATCATTGCGGGCCTCATGCTTGGACAAGACGGAGTGCGGCGAGGTGCTTCCCAGACAGCCGAGGACGAATCCCATGTGTTACGTGTCATTGGGCCCCATAGTCGCCCCAAGAGTGTTTGCACAAAGCGATTCCAATTTCCTGCCCTGACTGCCACATGTTTCGCCGCTGACTCCCTCCTCGCAGCCACGCGGGGCCCCAGGCAATCCCCACCGTCCGCACCCCTCGCTGGCCTTGCCTGCCGCACGTCGCCGCCGCCGCCGCGTGGGGCTCATTACACTCTCCACATTTCGGGCCCCCGCTGGCCTTGATTGCTTTTGTCGTCGCAGCGTGGGGCCTCGTGCATTCCCACATCTCGGCCCCTCCACTGGCCCCGACTGCCGCGCGTCGCCGCCTCGTGGGGCCGTGCGCATTCCCCAAGCTGGCCCTGATTTTCCCACGTCTCCGCCGTCGCCGCCTCGGGGGGCCTGGACACTCCCCACAACTCGCGCCCCGCACCAGCCGTGATTGCGCCCTGTAGGCTGCACCCCGAAGAACGCACCGCATATGTTGAGCGCCATTTTCTGGCCCCCACAGAACTGATCCCATCGATCGCAGCAAGAGAGTTGCACATGGATTGCACCCCACACGCTGATCAGTGATCAGATTCATTGTCTGGGCCCCCCGCGCCGGTAGCATTCGAAAAGGCGTTGATCAACACATGGGATACAGAGTTCTCAGTTTTCTAAGGCGATTGTGCGATTCGCACGCGTGTTCCATGGGCTGGTGAACGGCAATAGGTAAGCGAGCAATTGTGGTGTGAACGCGCTGGACTCTTGCTGCAGATGATGCATGCTGCTTGCAGGGGTAACGCGGTCGGCCGCCGTGAGGGCCAGGGCATGCCAGCATTGGACAGACAGGCTTCCATCGGAAGCAACGGACCGTGGGATCGTTGTCTCACGACACTTGCACATTGAGATTGCTTGCAGGACATCCTGACAGCATACGAGAGCGTCGGCGGGAGGGGGCCATGCGAGCAAGCCAGTTCGGGGCGTGTGCGGTTCTACGCGCTCTCGTTCCCATCTCTCCAGCATCGTACGACGATCGCCACGGCTTGTAGTCTCGGTAAGACGGATCGATGGCGCACTAGCGATTTGCGCTCAAGTTCTGTCTTCCTCGTCTTCAGTCGCTATGTCTTCCTTGCAATCTGCTGCTTGCACAGGAAGCCCGTTCCCATGTCGGAGTCAACGGCACAGTAACAGGTATTCATTAACGCGTACGTTGGAACGTTGCCGAAAGTTGCCATTTGAGGGTTTTTTTTTTGGCATTGCAGCGTTGCCCACAACGGGGAGTGTTGGGTTCGCCGGGTCACTGGCCAAAGTACCCGTTAGTGGAGTCCCCGTTGGAGGGACGTTGACGGAGTGCGGCTGCATTTGCGCAAGCGTGCAGGGGTGATATCCCCCGCGGCACACGCGTCTGCAGCCTGCACCTGCGGGAGCCACCTGGTCAAACCCGTCCAGACCCTTCCCAACGTCTGTCGTGGCCAGCTTCTCCAGCTGCGTCCAGCCGCGGCCACGAGGACCTCCCCAGGAGCCCCCCCCCAAGCAACATCAAAACGTTGGCCAGCGAGGACCCCAAAACCAGTTGGTCATTGCAGTGGACGTGTAAGCTATGTGGTGCAAGCGATGTGGTGTCAGCTATGTGGTGCAGCGTACGCGGTGCAAGCTAGGGGCGGCCAGGAGGCGATTGGGTGGCAACGCGGTGGAACCTCGCCGGACCCACGCAGCGCGGCCCACAAACGGCCACGGACGGCACCGTGGTGAGACCTCGCCGGACCCACGCAGCGCACGAGGCGGCCATGAGGCGACCACGGGCGGCAACGTGGCGAAACCTCGGCGGACCTACACAGAGCACGAGGCGACAAGAAGGCGGCAACGCGGAAACTCCGCACCGTAACCATCAACTTCTTTCATGACATCATCAAGAAACCCTAAATATAAGCACTGTCTGGGGAACCATAGATACCGGAGACCATTGATTGCTATCTCCTAGCGATAACGGACGTTACCGGGCGGGGGGGGAGGCGTCGGAGGGGATTGGTAGCGTCACGATTCGCGCTTGCGCCGTCTGAAATTCTAAGACATGGATAATTCCCAGCCGGCGCCGGCCCGAATCGCTACGTTACCAGGGGGGCGAGGGGGGGCGAGGCCAGTGACAGGCATCATTGCAAATGATCCGAATAATTGACTCATCCAGCTTCTCTTTTGCCCTTGAGGTGGAGAGGTGGTGGGATGGGAGAAGATGGGAGGGGAAGGTAGGAGAGTCGAGGAAAATCGGGGGGCAGTTTCTCTTGCCCCACCCCGCTGCGATGTCGATTACCCCTGGCAGCCGATGGATGGCTCGGACTTGACAGCTGCGACAACGGCCGAGAGGACAGTCGAGCAACGCGCCTGGAAGGTCACCGCGTTGCTCCCCCTTCTCTTCCTCCTCCTGATAAATTTCTTCCTCACTCTCCTCCAACTCATCTTCCCTCCTCATTCTCGCATTGTCCTCATCCTCTTCCTTCCTCCTTCCCATCCTTCTCACGATCCTCCATGATGTCCCTCCTCCTACTCATCCCACCTCGTCCGCCTTCCCATCTTTCACCTTCCTCCCACCTTTAGCCTCCCCTTCTCCTCCATCTAGGTTTCCATGGTTTGCCTCTCGCGCAGACCCTGGGAGGGGGTGCGTAGGCGCGCCCACCAAGAACCTCAGCAAGGCGATATTCGCGCAGAGGTCGCGGGGTGAACAGCGTCGGGGGGCGCGTAGCAAACACAACCATGTCGTAGACAAGAGATCTCTCGGAGAGGCTACTTGCCCTCTGGAAAGCTTTGGCTACATGTGTACATGTACAACATGTAACTGCACACAATTATATGAGTACGCGTAATTCTGTATAAGTCAGAATAATAGGATTAGTATGAACAGTAGTAGTATTATCATTAGAAATGTTACTCATCGTAGTCGCATTAGTATTAGAAATAGCATGAGTATTATTATTATGATTCCAGAATGTGTTTAATAACGTAGCACCCCGCATTTGCGGATAAGAGTGAGGGGGCGGGCGCGGGCGACGCGGGCGTCGAGCCGGCGGACCTCGTGGCCCTCACCTTCCCTGTCGATGGCGCCCTCCTCCTCATCCTCCTCCTCCTCCTCCTCCTCCTCCTGCTCCTCCTCCTCCTCGTCCGCGTCCTCATCCTCATCGTCCTACAACAGCCCCGCCGCAGGCGCCGATGTGCTGTTGTAGAGTCAACGTGGGCCGGATCGGGGGAATGGCACGAGGGCGCTTTCCCAAACCGATGCGAGCAAGCCCGCCGCAGGCGCCGATTTGCGTGCTCTGACAAGTTCCGCGCGGGAGGGGTCGCTGGGTGCCCACCCGGAACGAATGCAAAAACAGCCCGCCGCAGGGGCCGAATCTTTGGCTTGTTCAGTGAACGTAATTTGGATCGCGGGTGGGACGCGGGCTCTCCACTTCCACTTGTAAGGAATTCAAAAACAGCCCGCCGCGGGCGCCGAAAATTTTGATTTGTAGAACGCGGTTTGGGTCGCAGGTTCTCCACTTGGAACGAATGCAAAAGAAACCTGCCGCAGGCGCCGAAGTTTTGGCTTGTTCAGTGAACGTAGTTTGGGTCGCGGGTGGGTCGCAGTTCTCCACCTGGAACGAATGCAAAAGAAACGCGCCGCAGGCGCCGAAAATTTTAAGTGGGTCGCGGGGTGGGTCGCGGGTGGGTCGCGGTTGGGTCGCGGAGGGTCGCAGGTGGGTCGCGGGCGCGGTTTGGGTCGCGGGTGGGTCGCAGGTTCTCCACCTGGAACGAATGCAAAAGAAACCCGCCGCAAGCGGCGAAAATTTTGGGTGGGTCGCGGGGTGGGTCGCGGGTGGGTCGCGGGTGGGTCGCGGGTGGGTCGCGGTGGGTCGTGGGTGGGTCGCGGGTGGGCGGGGTGGGTCGCGGGTGGGTCGCGGGTGGGTCGCGGGTGGGTCGCGGGTGGGTCGCCGGGGGCGTCTCGGGGTGGGTCGCGGGCGGGTCGCGGGGTGGGTCGCGGGTGGGTCGCGGGTGGGTCGCGGGTGGGTCGCGGGTGGGTCGCGGGTGGGTCGCGGGGTGGGTCACGGGTGGGTCGCGGGTGGGTCGCGGGGTGGGTTGCGGGTGGATCGCGGGGCGGGTCGCGTGTGAGAACCCGCATCGCGGAATTCCGTTTCAGCCACGCACCCAGGGACAGTGAATGACCGTTCGGTTCAGCCCCCGCATTCGAAGAATCATGATAATATTCATAACAAGCATAATCATAATAATAATGATGATGATCATGACGATGATGATGATCATAATAATAAAGTTCATACTTACAACGATAACAATAATAATAGGAATAAGTATATTAGTAATGATAATGGTAACGATCATAAGATTAATACGAATAATAACATTCATAATAGTAATAATAATCATAATCATAATCATAATCATAATCATAATCAGAATAGTAATATTAATAATCGTAACAATAAAAATATTAATAGTGCTAATAATAATATGTAATCTGTATGTATGTGTGTATATATACACACTCCTTTTCCCTATCAAATGATAGGGGAACCCCCCGGATGGGCGTCACCTAATTCGCCACCCCCCTGAACGGGTCAAGACAACCCCGAAAATGCTTGAAATTACCGCCAAGCTGGTCCGACCAGCCCCAGAAGCCTTCCAAGACGCCCACAGATCGCTCTAAGATGCCCCAGTTGGTCACAAGACGGCCCAAGAGGCCTCCAAGACAAGACGCCCCACACGGCCCCAAGACGGCCCAAGACGGTGCAAGAGACTCCCAAGACGGCCCCGGAGACCCTCAAGACGGCTCCAAGAAAGGCTCCACGACAGGATCCGACCCGACATTTCGGCCCCTCGGCTCCAGGATACCCCCCAGAAGGCTCGAACACAGCCCCAGGAGGCCCCCAAGAGGCCCCAACAGGCCCCCAGGACGTCCGCGAGAAGCCATCCATGAGGCCTCCACGAGCAGAGACGACGTATACACTTCGGACGCGCCAGGCTGCGGTTGATGTTCCGTAGCCTTTGACCCCCAGGATTCCGCTGATGTTCCGCCTCGCCATAGGCTGATTGAGATCATGGCGGACGACTTCCACAAATCGCCGCAGTTCCTCACATACTTTGTTTGCTGGTGCTGCAGGTGCCTCCATCACTGGCTTCATTGACTTGCGTCCTGCACTTCCAGTTACGTGCGCGGGTGATACTGACTCCCCCGAAAATTGGTTCGGCCCGTTGAGTGGCTCCGCGCCCCGGGACATGCTCTTTCCTTACGAAAACCCACACCCACGACAGCCCCTCGAGGCCGGCGTGCCCAGAGGGAGCCAGACGCCCCCCATCCCGGGCCCGACAAAGAACAAGCAACCGTCGACGTGAACCAAAAATTGGTGCGGCCCGTCGGGTGGTTCCGCGCCCCGGGACATGCTCTTTCCTTACGAAAACCCACACCCACGACAGCCCCTCGACGCCGGCGTGCCCGGAGGGCGCCAGACGCCCCCCATCCCGGGCCCAAAAAAGAACAAGCAACCGTCGACGTGAACCAAAAATTGGTGCGGCCCGTCGGGTGGTTCCGCGCCCCGGGACATGCTCTTTCCTTACGAAAACCCACACCCACGACAGCCCCTCGACGCCGGCGTGCCCGGAGGGCGCCAGACGCCCCCCATCCCGAGCACGAAAAAGAAAAAGCAACCGTCAGCGTGAACCAAAAATTGGTTCGGCCCGTCGGGTGGCTCTGCGTCCGCGCACATGCTCATTCCTTACGAAAACAGACACACACACACACACACACACACACACACACACGCACACGCACGCACACGACGGCCCCTCGGCGCCAGCGTGCCCGCAGAGCGCCAGACGCTCCCATCCGGGACCCCGAAGAAAAAAAACAGCCGTCGACGTGAACCACAAATTGGTTCGGCCCGTCGGGTGGTTCTGCACTTCCAAACATGTTCAGTCTTTACAAAAACACACACCCACGCAGCCCTGAGCCGTCGAGCTCGCGACAAACATCAAGTTTACACCCCTATGGCAATGAAAGTTCACGAGCTCGCCACATTATGTGACCACATAGCGCGGCGAGGTACCAGACCCGCGCTCCTGCGCCAAGGATGAGGATGAGGGACAAGATGTTGTGGCGAAGCGAAGCGAGCCAACAATATCTTGTATATATATATATACACAAGACTGCATTGGCGCGAAGTCTTCGAAAGCTCGGGAGGTCCCTGGCCATTCCTGGGCCTTTGGGAGCTCCCGAAAGGCGCTGGGTGGAGGGCGAAGGAGGGAGGAAATCTCGAGGAGCCTGGAAACGGAAGTGGATGTAGGACGAGTGGTGGAGCGGCAGAAGGAGGAGGAACAGGACGACGACGACGACGCCGAGGACCCAGAGGAGCAGGAGGAGGGAACAAGGTGGCGCCGTCGGGGGGGTTCATGTGCACGTACACGCTTGCAGAAATGTCCCGCAGTGAATGACGACGTTTCGTAGGCCCGCACACTGGCCGGCTCGTGGCCCAGGCGCCCCGATGCGCAATGCGAAGGAATGGCAGACCATGCGAATGAATGCCAAACAAGCCGACACAATGTCAAGCAACGCCGCAAAACACAAAGCAATGCCAAGCCTAGGATGACATGTTGCAGCGGGTCGCAACGGGGCACGCGAAAATAAATTCATTGGGGAATGCACCGAATCTTAGGTTCGCAACAGATTTCCGGGAAATGCGGTTGCGAACCCGGGATTCAGGTCAGTTTGGTGAAACACGTTTTGCGGGCATTGTTGGAGCCTTGGCGGGCCGGCTCGGGGCCCTCTCCAGCCGTCCTGGGGCCATCTTGGGCCGTATTGGGGAGCTTGGGCCCTCCCGGGACCTTACGGGGGCTACGTGGGAGCTTCCTGGTGGCCTCCCATGGATCTTCGGCATCGTTGTACAGGGGGCCCGGACCCCCCGGATCTTGGGGGTTCGGTTTTTTTGGTGGGGGGGTCCCACCCACCCCGCGTGCAAAAACATAGGAAGAGGAATAAACACATACATATATATATATACACACACAAGTGTACAATTATATGTATGTAGTATAATGACTTGAGTTCCGACTGTTTTGTTATATTCACTGCGGTTTTATTCAAACGATTGTACAACGCAGCCCGCCAGAGTATTTCTGAGTTGGTTACAAGACGATCCGCCGACATTTGTTTATGGTGAGTTCCAACTGGTTTGCCTTCGTTGTTTTGCCTCGCCGCTTTTTTTCGATACGTCAGTTACTGTTTCAGTTGTTTTCCGCCGCCCGCTTATTTTCTGTGTTTCAGTGTTTCCGGTGCGATATTGTGGGACGAATGTGCGCAGCGTTGAGGCGAGAGCTGCATTTTGAAAACGACCTGTGCCCCACTTCTGCAATTGCTTAAGAGAAGGCGCTAAGAGAGCCCCACAAAGGCCCAAGAGAGCGCTAATCAGGTCCAAAAGAGTTCTCCACGATCCGCAAGGCATGTCAGACTGGCCCAAGAGGTCTCGAGAGCTTCCTCACGGGCCCCCTGGACCCAGGACACCCCCAGGGGGAGCCCAAAAACAGCCCTCAGACACTTCAGAAAGAGCTTCAAGAGACCCCTTCACTCCAAGCTCGCCCACTTCATATTCAATATCCACCCGCGCCAGCCATCCCTGCACAGTTCTGATATTCCAAATGATGGCCCCCCTGCACCCGAATGTAGCCCCCAAGGGTTCGTGAGCGTCCTTGGGGGTTGGGGGTGTTTTTGCGGAACTCCTCATTAATTTGCTCCAGATGGTTCCAAGAGCGCCTCGGAGAAGCCTCAGACCTCAGACAACCCAAGAGGGCAGGGTCACCTTGCGGTTGTTTGAAGTGGCTCCTCGGAGAAGACTAGAGCCTAGCGCGCGCTTCCCTCCAATCCCTTTTCCACAATACCCCTTCCCTAATCTTGGGCTACCAGTGGAGCTGACGGTAGTGTGAAGTTGTTTCACGTGGTTGGTTATGCTAGAGCATGTTGCCAGCCATACGGGTATGACGACGTCGTCTTCGCCGCGAAATGGTTTCTTGAGAAAAGTGGTGGACCCAATGGCATCTCGGTGCGAAGGCCCTCTGAGGCCGTCTTCGCGCAAAATGGTACCATGCGAACGGGGGCCAATCCAACTAAACGAAATCAAGGTAGGGAGGGGTTCAAGAGCATGGGACGCTGAACGGCCGTAGGATTCTGCGCTTGACTACGCAAAACAGGTTGCAAAAGTACTCACGTGGCTGACCGTCCCGAAGCACGTTGCCAGCCATACAGGCGGGCGCCGTCGCAGTTCTTGTTCGTCTGTTCCCTACCCGCTGTGAGAAAAGGTGTGGATGGGGGGGGCGGATCATTTGGTACCCAAGCCTTGGTTGTAAACCCATATACTCCGCGAGGAGTGGTGAGAAGACTGCGGTGCAGAATATGGAGGAGGAGGAGGAGCGGGAGAGGGGAAAGGGGAAAGAGAGAAAGCGGAGGTCAGGAGAGGGGAGATGAGGGATTAAAGCGGATGAGGGGGGGAGTAATGTGAAGGGGGTTGAGAAGAGACGGAATGGAGTAGAGCCAGGGAGACGAAATGGGGAAGAATTTGAGCGCGTAAGTGAAGCGCGCACGTGGTTCTAGTTCAGGGTTGAGCGAGATTCCCCATGAAGCCCCCATGAAGCCCCACCTGCCCAGGCGTATCTGACACTCCGTTCCGTGTGCACTTCCCACCGCACTCCTCCCCGTGGCGCGCCTCGCCCCCCTCCCCCCCGCGGCTGCACGACGGGGCCCATAGTGCACCAGTTGGTGGCGAGGACTGATCTGTGAGGGGGCCCGTCGGGTGTATGTTGTGAAACCTTGGTTGGGGCTTCGGTGCCTGCCCAGCGGTGCGTGTGCGTCGTTGGCTGTAGCACGGGCCTTGTCGTAGCCAACACGTTCCACCCCCCCCCTCACCACCACCCCTATTCGTTAAAGGCTTAACGACTTCTGCCGTCTTTCGACTCGCGCTGGAGCGGCCGCGAGTTGCTCCACCTTTCCATGGATCAGCCTGGATGTACCTCGATTTATCTGCCCGTTACCTCGATCTGTCCGGCTCGATCCGCACAAGTCGATTGGCGAAAAGTCGACAAGCCTTTAGGGACCCATTGCATTGGCGGCGGGCAGGCAGCTCGACGCCCCCCGGCGGCTCGGCGGCAGCTTCCTCTGACGCCCAGGCCGCACCGTCCCGGCGCCTCACGGGGCAGCGCCGCGCCGCGCAGGAGGCGGCGTGCGCTCCGCAGAGGCGGCGCGGCCCTGAGTCAGGAGGGAAAAAAACACACAGGCACAATTCATCGTCGATTCTCCAGAGAATATGGGAAGTGGGGGGGAAGACAAAAACCCAGAAAGTATGGGAAAGATGGGGAATCCTGTTATTTGTGTGCATTGTTTTTGTGTGTCCCAGGGCCCCTTCACTGAGCGCGTCGCGCAGAGGGCTCGAAATCGGGATGGGGCCGTCGCTCCCAGGCCCCCCTCGAGCCATGGAAAAAATCGCGACGGGAGTTTCTCTTTTTTTCGATTTTCGGGCCACCAGGGAGCCGGCACCGGGCCTCGGGCCGAAGAACGAGTCGTGATGAAAAGTTGGTTCTGGGGAGTGGGTCGAGACCTCTGGGGGCCTACGCTATGAAAATTGGGGTCGAGAGTTTCACGGCAATTCCTCGGCAGCAGGCCAACGTCAGGGGCAGCGTTTTAGGAGGGCGACAGGCTGAGGGGGGGACGCATCGATCCTCAAATCGCCCATTGATCGTCGATAGGGGGCCCGATATGATGAAGCCAAAACCAAGAGAGCCGCAGATATGGAAACCAAGCCGTGCAATCATGGCAATCAGTTCTGGTATCACACATCCACATGTTTCTTTTTCTTGTTTGAAGAACAAGACACAAACACAAACAAACAGGAGGCTCCCAGGAGGCCCCAGGAGGCCCCCTATCAGAACGTGTCAAGTTAATACAAATCCGGTGTCGATTCGTTGACTTTTCCTGCTCTTGTGGTCCCCCATTTTGGGGGGCCCCGACGGCCACATGTTAGATATCCCCCCCCTGGGAGCCCCAAGAGGCGTCAGGAAGCCCCAGGTGGGGTCCAGGAGGCCACAGGAGGCCCAGGAGGAAGCCCCAGGAGGTCACCAGGAGGTCCCAGGAGGCCCCAGGAGGCCCCCGCAACTCGGAGCTCTGAGACGCCGCGCTCGAGGTGGTCGGCCCGTTTCGCCTGAGACTTCCTCGCAGCACGTTTCGCCCGAGACATCGTCGCAACTCTGGGGTCCGAAATGCCGCGCGCGAGGTGGTCCAGCCCGTTACGCTGGAGACATCCTCGCAACTCTGGGCTCCGAGATGCCCTGTGCGAGGTGGTCCGGCCCATCTCGCCTGAGACATCCTCGCAAATCCTCGCAACTCTGAGCTCTGAGATGCCGTGCGCAAGGTGGTCTGGCCCGTTTCGCACAAGACATTCTCGCAACTCTGAGCTCTCAGATGCTGCGCAAGAGGTGGTCCAGCCTGGGGGCCCAGAAGACTACATGTGACATATCCCCCCTGGGACCCTGGGAGCCCCAGGAGGCCCCAGAGAGCTTCAGGAGGCCGCAGGACGCCCAGGACAGGCCCCAGGGGTCCGCAGGAGATTCCCAGGAGGCTCCCAGGAGGCCCCAGGAGGCCCCCTATCAGAACGTGTCAAGTTAATACAAATCCGGTGTCGATTCGTTGACTTTTCCTGCTCTTGTGCCCCCCCCCCATTTTGGGGGGCCCCGACGGCCACATGTTAGATATCCCCCCCCCTGGGAGCCCCAAGAGGCTTCAGGAAGCCCCAGGTGGGGTCCAGGAGGCCACAGGAGGCCCAGGAGGAAGCCCCAGGAGGTCAACAGGAGGCGCCAGGAGGCACCAGGAGGCCCCCGCAACTCGGAGTTCTGAGACGCGGCGCTCGAGGTGGTCCGGCCCGTTTCGCCTGAGACTTCCTCGCAGCACGTTTCGCCCGAGACATCGTCGCAACTCTGGGGTCCGAAATGCCGCGCGCGAGGTGGTCCAGCCCGTTACGCTGGAGACATCCTCGCAACTCTGGGCTCCGAGATGCCGTTCGGGATGAAAAGGAGGTGGAGGAGGAGGAGGAGGAGGAGGAGGCATGTTTTAACATGCCATGCCAGCCCGCACTGGACGGGCACGCAATCGACCTTGGAAACCGCAGTGGGTCTAAAAGCCCAGTTTGGGGATACTGCACTCCGGCTATACTTTGAAGATCAAGACACAAACACAAACAAACAAAAACAAACAAACAAGCCGAAAAAGAAAAGCGCGTTTGCAACTATGGAGACCTGGGCTTGCAAGCATCACGGAAGCCCAGGTCCGCGGTTACGGAAACCGCGGGTCCGCGGCACGGTGATTATGGGCTACCGAGCATTGCAAGGCGAATCAAGCTTACATCGGCGATCACGCAGCCGCATGAGTGCAAGGTCGCTGCAACGAAGAAGTGATACGCGAGCCTCGCAGACCTGGGCAGAAACCTCGCTCAGGCGCGACCGTTCTGGACCAGAGGGAGCAGACAGAGGGATCCGCCGAAACAGTATTTGTTTCAGAAATCCCCCCAGCGTGAGGCTCATTTTCGGGCCCGTCGGACGGGATCCGAAAATACTGTTTTGCACAAGTCCCACACAAGTGGTGGTCCATTTTGGGTTGGCCAGTAGAACTTTCGAGTCGTATTGGGAGCTACCCAGGTAGGTTTCTCTGAGGAAATACCATGCGGTTTGCCCATTTTAGGGTTGATACACCGTTTAGAACTTTCCCCAAACAGCGCTTGAATTTCGGAATTCTTCGTTCGTCTCTAGGGAAGTGAGCCTGTTTGTCGGTCCGGCGGCTATGTTGCCACCGTCGCCGCCTCGTCGCCGCCCGTAATTGCGCCTGTCTGTCGGTTTGGCGGCTGCTTTGCCGCCGTCGCCGCCTCGTCGCCACCAGTCCCTGGGTCTGTTTGTCGGTTTGGCGGCTACGTTGGCGCCGTCGCCGCCCAGTCGACGCCTCGTCGGTCTGGCGGCTACGTTGCCGCCGTCGCCGCCTCGTCGCCGCCCGTATTTGGGTCTGCTTGTCGGTCTGGCGGCTAGATGGCCGCCGTCGCCGCCCCGACATACATTCTCTTTCTTTGTGTTTAATATTATTCGTTGAAGCAAAAACTGCGTGCGGTCGTATACTTTACATATGACTATGGCGCATCGTTCGTTCTACACATGAACTCATACCATCCCAGCTACACCCCTTGTCGAAACCTTCGCCTCATCTTTGTCCAATAGTACTATGCTCGCACACTCGTTTATGAACAATCATCCGATTTCAAGGGTCATGTTTTTAAAGAAGAGGACGAAGTCGACATGCGCGCGTCGGGGCGCGCTTTCCGAAATGTTTCAACCAGATTCATGAGGACGTTCAGATCGAGGCGCCCGGTCTTCAACAACAAAAAACGCGGCGGGATAACATTAAAAAGTAAGCGCGCATGTTCTTCCAAATTCTTACGAAAATAAAACGTTCGGTGCCTCAGCATCGTCATCACACACGACCAAGCGGGCCATTCGCGCGCGCGCGTGTCGGAACAGTCGAACGCATTTTTCGCGCCTGCTAAGGGGGCACTATCCCTGTCGTATAACACCATGCGCGCCCATCGTGCCTGTCGGCCGCGCGCGCATGTCGAGATCCTGTTGAAAACGTCATCACCGACACTTGGACACCATCAGCGTCCTCGGCGTGATCAGCATCGGCTCCGTCATTGGCTTGGCCGTCGTCATCGTCGTCATCGTCACCATCACCGCTACTATCGCCATCGTGTCTGGCGGTGTCGACGTCGCAATGATACCGCGCCCGTCCGAATCACCGACTCGCATTGAAGTCCCCGCGCGTCAGTACGGCCTGCGAGAGGCGTTGGGAAGTCCCCAGCGGTCAGTGACACCGCGGCCGCGTCGGTCGCGCCAGACTGGCTGGCCGCTCTGCGCGCGAGCCTGCCCGCTAGCGCGGCCGCAAGGATGCGCCAGCCAGCGCCATGCGGTTATCGCAGTCGCCGCCGCATGGGCCGTGTTAACCAGGTGGCCATTGGGCGGGTGTGATGATTGCGCCATCAGTGTTGTTGACATGTCGCATCCGTTCGTGTTCTTTTCTACAAGAGTATTAGGATCTACCCCCCCCCGGGTCAAGGGTACACCTGTTCGTATTGCAATTTGCATTCGATTCTGTCCCATCGCCCATCCAAAACATGAATCCGTATCATCCTTGGCAGGCCGGCATGGCACCCCCCCATTTTGCATTTTCTGCAAGAGCATATTATGCGCGCACATGTTTATTCTTCTTCTCTTTCACACGCACGCACCAAACAAATGCAAGAGGGCACGCGGGGTGCACACGCGCGCGTCATCGCCCGCGCATGCCGAAATCTTTCAAAACCGTAGGTTGCGCAAAGATTTAAAAACCGAGCGCCCCGAAAACATATAAAAACACAGTTTCTGCAACAAGGTTATGCAAAGGAAGCAGGAGCAGGAGTGCTAACGAGAAACACGAGCAGTTTCAGGAGCACGAGGAGGAGCATGCAGCATCAGCTGGAGGGCGTTGTCGTTGTTCGTTGTCGTCCTTGTCGTCGGCGTCGTCGTCGACGTTGTGGTCGTCGTCGTCGTCGTGATCGTGGTCGTCGTCGTCGTCGTCGACGACGACGTCGTGGACGTCGTTGGGGTGGGGCCACAGGCCTTGTCCAGGTTCGCCGGCAGGTCGTGGGATGCTGCTCTGGGGCCTTTCGGATGCAAGTGTGAAGCCCCTTGGGTTCGTTTCGGAGGATCGTGGGGGCCCTCTTCTGGGTTGGGGGCCCTCTTGGGCCTCCCCAGGAGCCCCTTGAGGCAGAAAGCTAGGACTTTCGGCTCGTGGTCCTCCTCTTGGGCCTTCGTGGAGCCCCCTGGAGGCTCCAAAAAGGCTCTCTTGGGCTCTCTTGGGGGCCCTCTTGGGCCGTCTTGGGCGCCTCCAGGGCCGTCTTGAGGCCCTTTGGGGCCGTCTTAGGGCCCTCTTGGAGGCTTCTCGGGCCTCCTTGGGGGCCTCTGGGGCTGTCTGGGAGCATCGGAAGTTCGAAGAAATCCCCCCAACTAGCCAAAAACCTATGGAAAATCAATGAATTATGCCTCTGGGAGCCTTCCCGGGGAGTCTCTTGAGCGCGACGTCGAGCATTTTGAAAGCGCTCGTGGACGCCCAGAAGGCGACGTGGAGTGTCTTGGCGTCGTCGTCGGCCTCGTGGGGACGGTTTGGGGCGTCTTGGATCGTTCTGTCCGCCTCCCGGGGGCGTCTTGGAGGCCTTGTCGCGTTGTCCGGGACCCCCAGAATCCCCATGTACCGTCGAGGGCGGGCCCCC
>CAUYUJ010015581.1:15000-30000 GCA_963575745.1 Prorocentrum cordatum | reverse complement strand
GTTGTGTTTTCACAATGTTATATCAGTGTGTTCTGGATTGGCCAATCCGTTGTAAAACCCAATTTTTTCAATTTTTCAATTCTCAGGTGCCGAACCCTCGCAGGTACGGCAGAAAGGAAACATTGTGAAATCCAATTTTTCCCATTTTTCTCAATTCTCTCAGACTGAATCCTCACCGATGTTGCAAGCAGTTCAGTGCCACAGAATTGGAGAATTTGGAAAATTGGATTCTGCAATGTTTTCCTCCGCCGCACCAGCGAGGTTCGGCGTTTGAGAATTGGAAAAATTGAAAAATTGGATTTCACAGCGTTGTCTTTTTGCCGCACCAACGAGGGTTCGAGAATTGGAACATTCCCATATGCCGCATCAGCGAGGGTTCGTACCCAGAGAACTGGAAAAATCGGAAAATGTGATTTTACAGCGTTTTCACAATGTCATATCAATGAGAGGTCGGTTCCAGACAACCGCCGTGCTGTCTGGAAGCAGTGCTCACGGAAGCTACACACAAGGGCCGCCGACGAAACCCATTCAAGCTTACGCCCGCCCAATATGATATGTAAGAAAAGTGTGCAGGGTCCTTGGGGGGGGGGAACCCGGATTGGCCAATTCAGAACCGACACCTTTGGGAGGAGGAGGAAGAGGAGGAGGAGGAGGACTAGTAGTAGTAGTAGTAGTAGTAGTAGTAGTAGTAGTAGTAGTAGTAGTAGTAGTAGTAGTAGTAGTAGTAGTAGTAGTAGTAGTAGTAGTAGTAGTAGTAGTAGTAGTAGTAGTAGTAGTAGTAGTAGTAGTAGTAGTAGTAGTAGTAGTAGTAGTAGTAGTAGTAGTAGTAGTAAGTAGTAGTAGTAGTAGTAGTAGTAGTAGTAGTAGTAGTAGTAGTAGTAGTAGTAGTAGTAGTAGTAGTAGTAGTAGTAGTAGTAGTAGTAGTAGTAGTAGCAGGGTTCCTCCTCCTCCCAAAGGTGTCGGTTCTGGATTTGCCAATCCGCTGTAAAATCAATGTTTTCAATTTTCCCATTCTCGGGCGCCGAACCATCGCAGGTACGGCAGAAAGAAAACATTGTAGACATAATACATTCCTATTTTCCCACTCTCTCAAACTGAATCCGCATCGATGTTGAAAGCGGTTCAGCGCCACAGAATTAGAAAATTTAGAAAAATTGTAGTTTGCAAATGTTTTCCTCCGCCGCACCAGCGAGGTTCGGCGCTTGAGAATTGGAAAAATTGGAAAAAATGGATTTCACAGTGTTTTCTTTTTGCCGCACCAACGAGGGTTCGAGAATTGGAACATCCCTATCTGCCGCATCAGCGAGGGTTCGTACCCAGAGAATTGGAAACATCGGAAAATTTGATTTTACAGTGTTTTCGCAATGTCATATCAATGGGTTCTGGATTGGCCAATCCGCTGTAAAATCCATTTTTTTCTATTTTCCAATTCTCAGGCGCCGAACCCTCGCAGGTACGGCAGAAAGAAAACACTGTGAAATCCATGTTTCCCATTTTTCCAATTCTCTCAGACTGAATCCTCATCGATGTTGCAAGCGGTTCAGCGCCACAGAATTGGAAAATTTGGAAAATTGGATTCTGCAATGTTTTCCTCCGCCGCACAAGCGAGGTTCGGCGCCTGAGAATTTGAAAAATTGGAAAATTGGGCTTTACAGCGTTACCTTTCTGCCGCACCAACAAGGGTTTGAGAATTGGAGCATCCCCATCTGCCGCATCAGCGAGGGCTCGTACCCAGAGACTTGGAAAAATGAGAAAAATGATTTTACATTGGTTTCACCATGTCATATCAATGAGAGGTCGGTTCCAGACAACCGCGCTACGCTCCGCCTGTGGACCATTGCACAGGGTGGCGGGATCGATCCACGGGCTTCCACAGCAACGACATTGAGAGTGAGAATTCTCGCGTGAAGATGTGGTTGCGGGCTCGCTATAGCAAGATGCCCGTGCTCAACGCAGTGGCCAGCGATGCAGTTGCGCTGCAGATCAGCACGGTGCACCTTGTGCGGAAGAGCAGCTGACGCCACTGCCCGACCTTGCTGAGTATGCCCACTATGTCAATTCAGGAAGTTCGATGGCAATGGCGATGAGAGCGCTTGCCGATGCCCACGGCGGATCGTATGTGTCGTTTCGTTTCCACTGACGCTCCCATCGCGCATCGCGCGGGCACCCTTGTGCAGTGCGAGCGCTAGCGCGACATGAGTTATACCTTGCCCGTGCCCGCGACGAGTCGCCGGCGCCGTTTCGCTTCCGATTGTTTTCAATGATGCGGCATGCAAGCTCCCATTGTACAATGTTGGCGCTAGCGCTGACTAGGTTCAATCTCGACAGCGGTGCACACGAAAAAATAGAACGACGAGAAACCCTGCAGGGTCCTTGGGGGGGGACACAAATATACAACTATACATATATACATATACATACATACATACATATATATATATGCATATATATATATATACATACATATATACACCATATGAATATTGGTTCGCTGTGCTTCGCCGAGAAAAATATTGGTCGCATGGCGCCTGGGAAGCTCGCTGCGACCACCGGTGGGGCTTGTTTGGCCTTCTATGGGTCGTGGGGAGCATGGCGGCTCATAGGGCTTCAAGGGTCATAGCGATTTCTCGGTGGCCGCGGCTCACGGAAGTCATGGGGCTCATGAAGCGTGAGCTCGTGGGGGTCGTAGGGCTCGCAGGGCTCATAGGGCTCACAGGGCCCATGAGGCCTGAGGGCTGCGGGTTCCTGGGGCCAGGGGGTATCGCAGGCTTCTTCACTGGGCACACAGAGCTCACGGCGCGCGTACCCTGGTGAGGTTCAGAGGGGTCATGGGGCTCACTGGCTTCGCAATGCGCGTGGGACCTACGGGATTGCAGGGCTCACTGGGCTTGTAGGCCTCGCGGGGCTCGTCAGCGAATAGGGCTCGTAGGACACATCGGGCATATAGGGGTCATAGGTTGTTGGGGCGCATTGGGGGCGTAGGGCTCGCAGGGCTCGTCTCATGCGGTTCGCGCGGCCGTTGAGCTCGGATGACTCTTCGGGCTCGCAGGGCTCACTGGGATGATGGGTTCGTAGGGCTCGCAAGGCTCCCAGGAGCGAAACGCTTGCAGGAGTCGTAGCGCCCTGCAGGGTCGTAGGGCTCAGAGCGCCCATGGGGCCGGTGAGGATCGTAGGGCTCGTAGGGCACGCAGGGTTCGCACGGCTGTGAAGGCTCGTGAAATCATGGGGCTCGTTGGGCTCTTGGGGCTCGGAAGGGTTCTTGAAGATGGTGGTGTTTGTAGGGTTCGGAGGTCCCGCAGGGCTCGTAGGGCCACGCGGGGTCGATGTTGCCATGTCCACGGGGCGCCGAAAACACGGTCGCCAGCGACGCTTGGACACGATTATTTTTTGGGCCACCAGCGCGCTGCAAGTAGGTTGCCGGGCGGCGGCGGCGGCGAGAAAACCATTAGCGCAAGGTGTGCGCGGGGAACGGTTAGAACTCAGTGGGAGTCTCCTGCGGTCATCTCGTCGATGCTATCTCATCAATTCCTCGCGGGTCGCTTCTTGACGCCGGTCGTCTTGTCAGCGCTCTTTTTGGGCTGCGGATCGGCGGCGGAGACGGCCTTGGATGTGATCGCCTCGCCCGGGCTCACGGTGGTCACGGCGATGATGGTCGGGTGTTGCCTGGCGTAGGTTGCGAGTGCTTGGGTAGCTGTCTTGTGTAAGTTGAGAGCCGCGTTCAGCTGCACGTTCACGGGCTTCGTGTTCGAAAAAGTTGCGTCTTGCAGCGTGGACTCGGTCCTCGTCAGGCGCGCCTTGTTGTTCAAAATCTCCGATTCGACCTTCACGGCGATTTGTTGTCGATGGCCAGCACGTGGATCCACGCTTTGAAGAACGCTTGGTGGAGGATCCCGATGGCGTGTTCGGCGATGTGTTTTTGTGCCGCCACGGCACTCTGGGCGCCGTTCCCGTAGACTGTCTTCGCGCAGGCCCAAGAGATGCCGCGGTAGGGGCTCCTGGCGACAAGTGGCCGTTGGACACCTCGATGACGTTGCGTGGGACAGTCGGGAGGTGCATCGTGGCCGTGGACCCGTGGGCGAGCGTGGACAGGTTGTGATTGTACTTTGGCCCCCCCCTTCTCGCTGGCGGAATCGGCTATGACCAAACGCGCTCCATCACCCACGCGGTTCCCCACCTCGATGGGCTCGACGGAGATCAGGAGGGCGCACAGAGAGGCACGCGTACCTTTCGAGCGACCCTGGCCGGCAGAGGTGGTGGAAGTGGCAGCGCGCTTGATCTCAGCCGGGTCCATGCGAACGTTGGGCTGCACCTTCTGTTTCTGTTTTTTCGCCGGCATCTGCCGCAGTCAGCGTAGAGGTTGCGACGGTGCGTTGCCACTTCTGTTTTGACCACGGTGCGGCTGTGGACGAGAGTGTCGATGATGTTGATGATGAGGATGAAGGTGGCGATGATGACGATGAAGATGTTGATGATGATGATGATGACGGGATGATGATGATCACGGAAATGGTGACGATCATGGCGACGACGATGATGACGGCCATGATGATGATGTGATGATGGTGATGATGGTCATGGTTCATAGGGCTCCTAGGGCCGAAAGGACTCGTAGGGCACATGGGCTCACAGGTTTCATATGGCTCATAGGGCGCGTGAGCTCATGTGGCTTGTAGGCTGCTCATGAGCCTTGTGTGGCTCGCAAGGCTCGGAAGGCTCGTAGGGCTCGTCAGGCTCTCGCTCGGGGCCTGCAGGGATCGGGAGGCTCATGGGGCGCGTCAGGTTCAGAGAGCTCGTAGGGCTCGAAGGGCGCATACGGCCCCTGGGGCTCGCGGGCCTCAGGAGGGTCATATTTGCTGGGCTCATCGGGCTCATGGGGTTCGTAGGGTTCGTAGGTTTTGCGTGGCTCGTGGGGCTGATAAGGCTCGTGCGGCCAACAGGGCTGGGAGGGCTCGCAGGGCTCGCAAGGGTCATGGGGCTTGCGGGGCTCGCATGGGTCAGAAGGTTCGCGTGCCCATCGAGCTCGCAGGGCTGGAAGGGGCCGCAGAGCTCAGAGGGCTCGCCAGGAAGATAGGGCTCATGGGGCCGAGCATGCTCGTAGAGCGCGTAGGGCTCGCAAGCTTCACAGGGCTTACAGGGGTGAAGAGCTTCATAGGCCTCGCAAGGCCCATGGTGTAATAGGGCTCGTGGGGCTCATAGGGTGCGTAGGGCTCGTTCGGCTCATTGGCGCGTCGGCCTCGATGCGGGTTCGTAAGTTTGCTCGAATGGCTCGTGGAGCCCGTAGGGCTCGCTGGACTCCTGGGGTCAGTAGGGCCCGTGGGGCTCGTGGGGTTCATCGGGCTCGTAGGGCTCGTGCGGCCCGCAAATTTCGTAGGGCTCGTAGGGCTCGCAAGGCTCGTAGGGCCCGTGGGGTTAGGAGGGCTCTTGAGCCACGTAGGGCTCGTGGGCCACGTAGGGCCCGCGGGGCCCGTAGGGCTCGTGGGGCTTGTAGGGCCTTTCGGGGCCGTAGGGCCCGTAGGGCTCGTGGGGCTGATGAAGCTCATGCGCCCACAGTGCGGACAGGGTTTTCCTCGTCCTCCTTCCTCTTATCCTCCTCCTCCTCACCATCATCATCATCATCAGCAGCATCATCATCACCATCATTATTTTCATCCCCTCTCGCCCTCCTCCGCCTCCCCCTCCTCTTTCTCATCCTCCTCTTCCTTTTCCTCGTCCTCCATTCCCTCTTCCTCCTTCTCCTCTTGTTCGTCCTCCGCCTCGTCTTCCTTCTCCTCGTCCGTGCACTCGCGTCTCGTCGTCGCGGTCATCGCGCCCTCTTTTTTCTGGGGGCGCCGGGAGACAGCAATCGGAGCCGATTGGCGCACGGATGCAGGTTGTGACATGGACTGGGGTTACTAACTTAGCTCGCATGGCTCGTGGAGGCCGTGGGGCTCGTGGCGCTCATTGGGCTCGTAGGGCTCGTTGGGCCCGTAGGGTTCGTTGGGCCCATCGGGCTCGCTGGGCTCGCATGGCCCGTGGGGTTAGGAGGGTTCGTGAGGCCCGTAGGGCTCGTGGGCCTCACAGGGCTCGTGGTGTTCGTAGGGTTCGTGGTGCTCGTAGGGCCTTTAGGGCCCGTAGGGCTCGTAGGCCCTGGCGGTGTTTTCAGGTTCGTGGGGCTCGTACCGCTCGTAGGGCCCGTAGGGCTCATGGGGCTGTTAAGGTTCATGCGCCCACGAGGCGGGCAGGGCCCTCCTCGTCCTCCTCCCTCTCTTCATCCTCCACATCCTTCTCCTTCTCTCTCCTCCTCCGCCTCTTCCTTTTTTTCCTCCTCCTCCTCCTCCTCTTCCTCCTCCTCTTCCTTGTCCTCCTCTTCCTCTTCCTCCTTCGCCTCTCATTCGTCCTCCGCCTCGTCTTCTTTTTCCTCGCCCGTGCACTCGCGTCTCGTCGTCGTTGTCGTCGCGCCCACTTTTTTGGGGGGGCGCAGGGAGACAGCCATCGGAGCCGATTGCCGCAAGGACGCAAGTGGTGAAACGTGCGTGCGGTACTGGAGGGGCGGGTGAAATATTTGGAAAAATTCGTAGATCGCAGCAAAGTCGCGCGAATACGCAGATTAGGGGACCCAAGGGCGCAGCGGAAGAGCATGTTGGCATAGAGTTCGGGTGCGGATTTACGAGGGCGCCCAGAAGGCTCGGAATTCGTAGGCAAATCGTACGTTGGCAGGGCTCTGTGGGCTCATAGGTGGTCGACTACTCCCAGGGCTTCTTATAGTATGCAATGCGGGTCGCTAGGGCCGATGGGGCTCATGGGGCTTGTATGGCTCCAGGGGCCCGCGGGGCGCCGCAGGTCTCGCAGGGCTCGCAGGGTTTCTTGGAGGTGTTTTTTTGGAACAGGAACGCACGGCAGGAGAGAGAGAGAGGCGGGGGCCGTGCTGTAGACGCGCAGCTATCGAGACAGGATGCAAAAGGAATCGCCACGCACCTGCAGGCCGCTTGCGGCAGCCATGCGTTGCCGACGAAACGGGGCGCTTGCGCGCAGTTTTGACAACCCTGCCATCGGGTCTGTTCCCCCGCGGAACGCTGGTTCTTCGTTGTGTCTTCAATTTCGATGGTTCAGCAACGCAGGCCGAACGATGATTTTTTTGCGAGGGCGCGGCCGGCTTCGGAGAGGCGGTGCGCATGCGCAAGCACGCGAACGGTTTTGCGGGAGTGGATTCGGCGGAGGGCGACGTCCAGGTGTCCGTGGGAAAAAGAGCTTTTCCGCACGTCCACGACGCATCTTATCAGCGTGGACCTTTGGGACTTGTTAAACGTGGACGCGCAGGCTGGGCGCAGCGGGCCTTGGCGACGGCACATGACGGCCGTTCCGCGCGCCAACGACCAGCGGAAGCAAATCCGAGGCAGTGGGAATTCGCAGCAGTCCAACGTCTCAATCAAGACATGCTTGTCGAAGACTTTCTGGAGCAAGACGGGCGCGTGGTTCACGAATCTGTCGGGCGGGCTGAAGTTCCGCATGAGTTCGGATTCACCAACGTCAATCGTTGTGGAAGCACGCCGTGCTCGTTCTGCACATAAAAGAACTCCGCGGCGATGCGGGATTCGATTTCGCATTCGGAGCCGTCGACGCCGAGGGAGTCAGCGCTGCAACGCGTGTAACGGGTCAACCGATACGTCTAGACTAGCATGGTCATGATCGTGGAATTGATGGCGTTGACGACGTTGCTCGTGGTGGCCAGGATCTTCGAAGTGGCGCAATCGTGCGGGTCGCTCAAGTGCGGGAAGGCGAACTGGACGGTAGTGGCGTGGTCGGGGACGAGGTCGCAGTTCTTGAGCTCGACGTATATTGGCTCGTCTCCCACTTTGTGGCCCTTGGATGCGGTGCCATTGCCGATCGTTTCTATCCAGGTAGCGTAGCTGGGGTCGTCTTTCTGTCTGCGGTTGTTGGTGAGTTCGACCGTGGCGAATTTGGTCCAAGACGGAGATTGACGAACGCTCATGCGTACGATGCTTTCTTTGGTGGCCCCATTGAGGACAGGAGAAATCTGTCGGAAGTCGCAGTAGCACACAATCGTCTTCTGTACGTGCGTGTCGGGGAACGAGTTTTGCAAGTCGGAGAGGAAGCGCAGCACCGCTTCCCAGGAGGCGTGCTTGGCGGAAGGCCATTCGTGCATTGAATGAGAGGCGTGGGCGAGTTCAGCGGCTTGCTGCGTTTTCGGCCCCACATTGCAGCTGATGACGTCTTCGTCACTGAGGGGGATTTTGAACGCAGAGTGGGCGGTGGCGACTGCGGGCAGCTGGAGAGCGGCGACTCCGGTGGCGGCTGCGTTGATCACGCATGTGCCCAGCGCCTGTGTCTCCGTGGTCAAGTTCGTTGCCAAGGTAGACTTACCGCTGCCAGCGCGACAGCGCACACAAACGGAAGACCCGTTGCCAGCCCGAACGGAGTTCAGAATTAGATTTGCCGCGCGGCGTTGCGCCGCGTCCGATTGAATCTGATGGGAGACGCCGTTCGACGTTTGGCGCCCGGGCAGGTGGCCCAGCTGCCTTGTTGGCGAGGAAATGTTCACAAAAGCGCCGCCGAGCCGCCAGTTTTTTTCGGAGCTGCCGAGGTCCAGCCAGGAAGCGCGCAGCGCTGCCCGAAGCTGCTCGGTGAGTCCACGGTCGATGAAGTCTTTCATGAGGTTCGACTCAAATGCGCGGTATAACGCGATTGGGTTCGCGCTTTGCTCCAAAAGCGCCAGGAAGGTAAAGCGAAGTTGATGCGCGGTACCAGAGGTCGACCATTTCCTGCGTGACCAGAGCAGCCTCGTCTGCGCGCGAGAAGAGACCCGCGGCCAGCAGCGCTTCCTCGCACGACGCGCATCGGCGGCCGTCGCGATGGAAGAAATCGTCGAAAGAGGCCCGCGGGGAGCGTTATAGGATCTCCCTGAGATGGAATGCCTTTTTTTATGTCTCGGAAATTTGATGTCCAGCCTGCAGAGAGGGCGTTCGCCCCAATGTTTTGGGCAGGCGAAGAATTTCCGGCGCCGCGCGTTGTCAAGCGTCGGCGGGGCAACGGCGACGGCGGGAGGGCCCCCTGGGAGCGCGACCGCGAAGTCCGCCAGCTCCTTGTCCGAAGCGGGGGTCACGGAGAAAGGAGACTACGACAACTAGTTCTACGACTACTACTACTACTACTACTACTACTACTACTACTACTACTGCTACCACCACCACCACTACTACTACTACTACTACTACTACTACTACTACTACTACTACTACTACTACTACTACTACTACTACTGGCGGTCTCGTGCACCACATCACCACGGCTCACCCACCTTGGGAAGAGCGTCCTTGTGGCTGCCTCATTGCCAGTATGTAACGGGCACCTCTTCTGGGTGAAAGGGCGGGTCTGACGTGCTTGCAGCGTCAGGCGCTTGTCCGAGGGCAGCTGGTCCCAACGGCCCAAAGTGAAGCGCCAGCGGCGGTGCAGCCGCACACGGGGCGACCCCAGCACCGCCATCCAGGCCAACTAGCGCGAGAAGACGCGAGAAGAGGCCAGGATGGCAAGCCAAGGGCGGGTCTGACGTGCATGCAGCGGCAGGCGCCTGGCCGAGGGCAGTTGGCCCCTACCGCCCACAGTGAAGCGCCAGCGGCGGCATAGCAGCACACGGGGCGACCCCAGTACCGCCATCGAAGCCTTCTAGCGCAAGAAGGCGCGAGAGGAGGCCAGGATGGCGGGCCAAAATGGCCAGGCGCCCAACGGCGACGCGGCAGTACACGGGGCGGCCCCAGCACCGCCAGAGAGGCCCGCGAGCGCAAGTGAGCGTGAGAGGAGGCCAAGATGGCAAGCCAGTTGGCGGGCCAGAGTAGCAAGGCGCACGGGTGGCCATACGCCGAGCAGAGGCAAAAGCCACAAATGCAGCCACGCGAGGGGGGTGCCACTGTGGGCACGCCGCACTACTGAAAGTGGCAAGCAGGACAGCTTGGCATGAACTCACGTGGCCTGTCGAGGGCCCGGTACCTGCTGAGCTTCATCATTCAGGCAGGCTGGCCTGCTCCCTGCGCAATGGCCGCAAAGACCTGCGACGGCAGCGCCTGCACTTCCCCACCGTGGTCGCCACTGCCGCCCGCCTGCCCTGAGGGCCCAAAGATCTGGCGCTCGAGGTCTTCACCGAGGGCCACGTTCGGGGCTGCAGCATTTGGGGTTTGCTGCGGGAGCGGGTCCGCCTGCGGCGGCGGGTCCGTCGGCGGCGGCGGCACCGCTGGGGGGGCCGTCAGCGGCTGCGGCGGAGGGGCCATGATGGCCGCGGCCGCTGGCGGGACTCCGACAGGCGGTGGTGGCGGGCCCTGGCTGCCGCGAGCCCCACCCGCTGGGGGGGCGCTGGCGGCGCGGGCGGGGGTGGCACGCGGGGCGACCCCTGTGCCACCCCCGCCGCCCGTGAGGCTGCCCTCCCGCAGGTTGTGGCGGCGCTCGTAGAGCGCCATCTCCAGGCGCTCCCTCTTGGTCTGGTTCCGCGCCTTCTTGCTGTAGCCCGCCCACTCTGGGTCGTTCAGCCCCCAGGCGACCTGCGCGTAGAGGTCGGTCCACTTGAACTCGGTCAGGCTCTCCCAGGAGAGCCCCTCCATCAGCACATAGTGGCCCTCCCACTGTGGCTGGTGTGGAGCGTAGCGCTTAAAGACGGTGCCCACCGCCAACGGCTCGACCTTGGGCAGGTATTTCAGGAGGTCCACCGCACTGAACATTGGTATCTCCTCCCTCTTGAGCTTGTCGTAGCGCAGCAGGGCCTTCAAGTCACGGATGTCCTCCTCGGGGTGCTCCGCGTGCATGTAGTACGCACGTGGCGGGTTCAACTCTTCCTCTATGAACTCGATGCAGACGCCGTAGGAGGTCCAGTAGCGCGCACCGCAGTGGCAGCACCAGCGCTGGCCTGTCTCCCCCGCCGCCTCCTGTGCACAGGAGAGCAGCTGCGACCAGCGATCCGATCGGATCACCGAGCAGCATCCCCTGGGATTGTCCCAGGTCTTGTTGGCCGAGCACTTGTAGTACATGTTGAACGTGAAGCCCTTGCCGCGGTAGAACTGGTCCGTGTAGTCGCCCATGCGGCGGTAGGCCTCCTGCGCCGCGGTGTTGCCCTGGCACTCCTCCTTCCAGGCACGCTTGTGTCCCAGGGGTGCGTCCGCAATCCCCGAGGCTTCCAGGAGGCCCTTCTTCAGCCTTCCCACATCCTCCTCTGCCTCCTCATTCAGCGCGTCGAGCCACTTCTGGACCCCGTCCTGCGCCTCTGCGCCCCTCACCATGTCCTCCTTCTTCTCCAGGATGGGCCCCAGGCCTCCCAGCATGCGGGTGCGCATGGTCTCGAATTTGAGAACGACATAGGCCCGCGCCATACGCTTCAGCGATTTCTTGGAGAGGCCGAGCCGCAGCAGGGGCTCGATGTCCGTGACCTCTTCCACGCTCTTGACGTCGGTCAGCTGGTGCTCCTGGTCCGCAGCATCGATGTCGGGCTGGGGGTCGCTCTCTTCGTCACGGGGAGGTTCTTCCTCGAGGGCGGGGGTGGCGCACGGGGCGGCCCCGGCACCACCCCCACCTCCCTCGCCATCGGGCGCCCAACCTCCTCCGCCACCGCTTCCGTGGCTGGGGGGGCGCCCGTGCTCTCGGGGTCGATGCCCACCCCCACGCCCTCCTTTGACTTCCGCAGGGCAAGCAAGCCTTCCTCGGAGAGCGCGAATCCCACCAGCACGTCCATGCCCTCCTTGATGTAGTCGAAGCTCGCACGGAACTTCGCCACTCGCTTGGCGGCGTGGTCGATGGAGCCTGGGCCCTTCTTCGCGCGCGCTGCGCGCGTCACGGCCTCGTGCTCGGCGATGTCCTGCGTCGCCGTCACGCAGCGCGAGCACGTGTACAGCTTGTACTGCCCCTCTTTGCCCTTCCTCAGCTCGGGGTATTGCTGATTGTACTCTTTGGCCTCCGCATAGCGGCGCATCTCCCCACAACTGAGCTCGCCCACATACTCCACCGCCATGATCTTCCAGCCGTCCAGCTCCGTGCACCTCCGATACCAGCCCAGGCGCTGCGGCGGGACCCAGTACGCTCCCATGCAGTGGACGTAGCCCGCCTCGGCGTAGTCCTCCTCTGCCATTATCCCGGCGTCTTCGAGCGCGGCAGGTGTGCCGCCGCTCGACTGGGGGGCCTGGCCGTAGACGGCCTTGTTGCTGCGTCGGCTGTGGCGCTTGCCTCCATGACCGCTGAGGGCACCCGTGGTCGCAGCACTCGGGGCCTCACTGGCGGTCCCGTCATCCACGGTGCGACCGCCGTCGGCGTCGCCGCGCACCTCGGCCGCCACGGCCGCCCACAGCCTGCCCCCTCAGCTGGAGGTTGTGGAGCGCGAGGGTGATTGCGTCCAACCCACGGCGCTGCTCCGTGGTGAAGTTGGCGTAAGTGGCTGCCGCTGCCAGGGCGGATGTCGTCACTGGCACTACCGCCGACGTGGGCATCGCTGAGGCCTCAGCGGGCGCCGCAGCAGTGCCATCGCCATAGGAGGCGGCGGCACTGGGGGCGGCCCCCGTACCGCCGCCTCCGTCGGCGTCCTCGGCGGGCGTCACTGATCCCGTGGGCAGTGTCGGCGCCGTCCGAAAGGTCGCCGCCTCGGACATCATGTCGAACTCCTCGTCTTCGCTCTCCGACACGCTCACCTGCTGGCCAGGGCGCTGCGTCGGCCTTGCTTTGGAAGTGGGTGCGTCGGCCGCGGAAGCACCGCTGGCCTTCGCACGTGCCTCAGCCTTCGCCTTAGCTTTCGCCGCCAAAGCCTCGCGAAGAGGCGCTGCATCATGACTCGGCGAGTCGGCGTGCGTCTTGGCAGGCCAGGGCATCGGCGCGGGCTTCGAGAACTTGGGCGCCATCACTTGGTCGGGTGGATGGCACGGGAGGTGCAGCTCGAGAGAATGTGCGAGACAAGGCCTCACGAGCCAAACAGCTGCCGATGAAGAGAGGGAAGGGGGAGAGGCTGTACACCGAACCAAAATGGGGCGGCCGACTGCCAAGGCGGGACAAAGGTAAAACATGAAGACTAAAGGCGGAAACCAACGGCTCCAGGTGCGCGCGAACCGATCCTTGTGCAGGCGGAAAACGGCCTGACCCCCGTTCGGGACCCTGGACGGGCAGGAGAGGGGAAAGGGGGGCGAGGAAACCACGTCGCGGGCGGGCGACAAAGCGGACGGCGGGCCGCCGACGGCCCCAGGACCCGCGGGGCGGCCCCGATCTTTAACGTTTCTTGACGCCTCTTTAGCCAGTGGCCTCGGACAGGTGCGATTAGCGACATGAAGGCTCAGCACGAGTGGGTTGAGGGAGCAGCCCAAGACAGAAATTAAGAGCATCACAAGTATGGCATGGCGAGAGCACAACGTGCACAAGGCAGGGTGGCTACACAACGCGGCGTGCAGAACAGACACGACAAAGCAAGAGCGCATCATGCACACGACAAGGGAACTGAACAGTACCGCGCACACTGCAGATGTGACTAGTTTTTTACGACAGATCAGGGCAGCAGGAAGGCGAGTGGGGACGGGAGGGTCAGGGAGCGCACGCACATGGGATGGAGCCACAGCTAGTCAAGACCGAACGCTCGGGGCGGCCTTTGCATCCAGTCCCACTGCGTCCTCCGTCGCCAGGGCGACCTGCTCGGCGATTTGGCCCTGCAGGGCGTTAGCCACTGTCGAGTGCAGGGATGAGCGCGCCGCGGGCCGTTCGGCCTCAGGCAATTCCCCCACGGCACGGCGCAGCCACGTCTCAGCCTCTGCGCCCCAGCGGCCGTTGACATCGAGAACAAAGGGCACCAGGCCAGAAAATGGGTACCTACGGTGCTTCACTTTCTCTCTGCGCTGCAGGGCTGCCTGATGCGGCCGCCCCGTCTGGGCCGCGGCCACCTCGTCCACCAAGCTGATGTCGAGGCAAACTCGGCCGTGGATGCCTCGATGGTAGACGACGTCCAGTGTGGCCGCGCCCTGTTCTTCCGCGTACCACTCTGGGATGACCTGCTCCAGCAGGGCGTGGTGGCCCACCCCGCGCAGCCAGAGCGCCACGGCATCTCGGATGGCATTGTGGCGGCGCGTCGGGCCGCCTCCCCTGGGACAGTTGAACGCATGAACGCCACGAACGTCCACCGTGCGGCCACACGTCGGGCCGTGCTGCGCCATCGCGCGGGCGGGCGCTGCTGGTCGGTTCAGGCACGTGCTTTCGGACTGCAGCAGCGGCAGATGCATGCGCCTCTTGGCCGCAATGCAGAACGCGTGGTCGGCGAGGGGCGAGACCCCCTCGATGTTATCCAACCAGGCGCCCGCTGAGCTGCCCGAGGCACTATGCACCGCCGCCGCCGCCGTCACCGGCAGCGCGGCCAAGAACGTCTTGGTGGCGTGGTCCCGCACGTGTTGGGTGTACGTCTTCTGGTCCTTGCCCTTCCGCCCCTCCAGAAGGCCCTGCCAGCGGTCACTCTGGGGGCGGCGGCCTCCTGCCAGCCGCCCCTGCCCCTCGTCCGCTGCCAAGAGGGCACGGCCAAGGCCCGGCCACCTCCGAAAGAGGCCGATCGTTGTCGTCTCTCGGAGCTCCTGAGCAGCCGCGTGGATCCCAGCTTCCCAGGACGCCAGGAGGGCAGCGGGGCCGCGCTGTTCGGCGCTGCCACAGCCCAGGCCTCCGTCGCTGACCTTCATGAAGATCTGCTCACGGGGGGCAGCCGTGACCCCCAGAAGGGCGTTGACGAAGGCGACCACTCCGTCATCCACCCTGCGGCCCCACGCCGCCGCGAGCGGGAGCGCCCGCTGGATGTGGACGCAGGCGCCCCTCGACCAGATCCGCATCAACTGGAAGGCATCAAAGGCCGAAAGCCCATGCCTGCGGAGCGTCTGGAGCTCTCGGAAGTAACGGTCCTGCTTCTGGAGGAAGGCTTCGCCGCAGGGGAGTGGCGTGGCGGCACCCGGGGCGGCCCCGGCACCGCCAGCCTGCGCGAGGCCCCCCTCGTCGAGGTCCTCCGGAACGGCAAAGTCCGTG
>CAUYUJ010015581.1:0-5000 GCA_963575745.1 Prorocentrum cordatum | reverse complement strand
GGGCAAATAGTTATTTTTCGCTTTTGGTGGGGCCGCAGTCTGTTAAACAAGGGAGACGACGGTTTCAACAACCAAGCACCAGTTTTCAATAATTGAACATTGGTTTCAATATTTGTAAAGATTTGTTCCACACATTGGTTTTCGATAATTCTCCACGAACATTAGTTTCAGTAACTATAAACGCTGGTTTCAAAATTACGATTACGAATACCGGATTCATGTTTGTTTGGCTATTTGCACATCGTTTGTATTTTCCCACATATTTCCCAGTGGATTGGCTTTTTTCGTTTGTTATGTTTCCTGGTGTTGCTTTGTGTCTTTCCCGTGCATTGTTCTTCCGGGCTATAATTGTGCGGGTGTTTCATTTCTTTCTTTCTTTCGGCTAATCGTCTTCCCTCTCCTCGTTTTTTGTTTCTTCCTCCTTTTCCTCCTCTTCGTCTTCCTCTACGCTTTGCAGCTCCGTCGCTTTGCACGCGCCCGCCCAGGAAGGTAGCCGGGCGTTGCCATTGCAAGCTCACTTTTGTTTCGGCTTAGGCCTAAGGGTGCAGCCCGCAGGCCAAAGGGGGCCCAAGCTGTTTTTTTAAGTTACCGACATCGCAAATTGGCTCGTGTTCTGCGCAATTTGTTCCCAACCCTCCTGCGTTGGGTTCTCGTTTTGAATAGAGCACTGCTCGCGCGTCTCCTTTTTTCCTTCCTTCCTTCCCGCCCCTCTCTTCCCCCTTGCCTGTTGCTTCGCTCGTCGCTGCGTGCCAGCTGGGGGGCTGCGATCTGTGAAACTGTCGCCACTTTCGAGGCCTCCTGGGGGGCCCAGCACAGTGGATACTCACCGCAAACTCCACTGGGACCTCGCCATCCCTGGGGGGCTGCGATCTGTGAAACTGTCGCCACTTTCGAGGCCTGCTGGGGGCCCAGCACAGTGGGTACTCACCGCAGACTCAAATGGGACCTCGCCATCCGTGGGGGGCTGCGATATGTGAAACTGTCGCCACTTTCGAGGGCTGCTGGGGGGCCCAGCACAGTGGGTACTCACCGCAGACTCAAATGGGACCTCGCCATCCTTGGGGGGCTGCGATCTGTGAAACTGTCGCCACTTTCGAGGGCTGCTGGGGGCCCAGCACAGTGGGTACTCACCGCAGACTCAAATGGGACCTCTCCATCCCTGGGGGGCTGCGATCTGTGAAACTGTCGCCACTTTCGAGGGCTGCTGGGGGGCCCAGCACAGTGGACACCCACCGCAGACTCAAATGGGACCTCGCCATCCCTGGGGGGTTGCGATATGTGAAATTGTTGCCACTTTCGAGGGCTGCTGAGGGGCCCAGCACTGTGGGTACTCACCGCGGACCTCGCCATCCCTGGGGGGCTGCGATCTGTGAACTGTCGCCCGCAGCTTCAAATTAGACCTCGCCATCCTTGGGGGGCTGCGATCTGTGAAACTGTCGCCACTTTCGAGGGCTGCTGAGGGGCCCAGCACAGTGGGTACTCACCGCAGACTCAGATTCGACCTCGCCATCCCTGAGGGGGCTGCGATCTGTGAAACTGTCGCCACTTTCGAGGCCTGCTGGGGGGCCCAGCACAGTGGGTACTCACCGCAGACTCAAATTGACCTCGCCATCCCTGGGGGGCTGCGATCTGTGAAACTGTCGCCACTTTCGAGGCCTGCTGGGGGGCCCAGCACAGTGGGTACTCACCGCAGACTCAAATTGGACCTCGCCATCCCTGGGGGGCTGCGATCTGTGCTGAGGGGCCCAGCACAGTGGGTACCCACACGCAGATTCAAATTAGACCTCGCCATCCCTGGGGGGGCTGCGATCTGTGAAACTGTCGCCACTTTCGAGGCCTGCTGGGGGGCCCAGCACAGTGACGCCACACGCAGACTCAGATTCGACCTCGCCATCCCTGGGGGGGGCTGCGATCTGTGAGCTGTCGCCACTTTCGAGGCCTGCTTGCGGGGCCCAGCATTGTGACGCCTCCCAAGTAGCTTACACATCAAGTTGATTGTCCATACAAGTTTCGGCCAACTCCTCGTTTCCATTGATACAAATGGGTTGGGTACGTCACAGGGTAATGTGTTGCATCTTTTTGTGTCCCGATTTGTGAGATTGCATGAGGTACAGAAACAACTTGCATTCTGAATTGCGATATTTCATAGTTTCTGCGGAATCAAGTTAATGCATTACAGATCGATACGGCGGGAACGTTCGTTAAGGAACATACCCAAGAAGTTTCCAATTTTGGAGGGGCCGTTATTTGATGAGGGCGGCGATGATATCCATGGCCTAACGGCTTCAATATCAAATTACCGATTACCGCATTGCGTGGCAGATCATGATTTTTGTTGTCCCAGCATATTACAATCGCCGCAATATAAAATTTGCGCAATGCAAACTAATGGGATTGTAGTTGTCGCAGTTGTGGACGGCGCTTCTGTTTATGTAAATCGCAAAAATTAGAGATTATCGCAATCTTCAGGACGCGCTTCTTTGTTCCAGCTTTTGTTGCATAGATCGGTTATCTACTCGAGCATACCAAGGTCCGTAGCGACTGCTTTCCAATATTTTGCCGGTGCATCTCCATTCCAGAAGCTTTTCCCTTCTTTAAGTAACATATTGTTTTGCCCATTTCGTCTGTTGTAAAATGTGTTTCCGAAATTGGCAGTGTGTCAGCTGCTGGATCGTCGTCAAGCAGCTCCACAGGCCGTATTTTCCATCGCACTTTCTCCTAATATTTTGTCAGCTTAATGCGTACTGTCCACCAAAATTCCGCTCACGTTTCTTAGTTTTTTTGGCGGCGCAGTTGTGGCCGGAAATGTTTTTGGAGAGCGACATAATTGCCATGTGAAATGTCTATATCGGTCTTAATCATTATCCTATCTTGCTTCCATGATTTTCAACAATCGTTTCTTTTTTATGTTGTTATATTTTGTCCGTGCCTCGCTATTACGACAATGTATAAAGCCAAAATGTGGTTTATGTAATTCATGGATTGACAACTGTTTTGTGGCGATGTGGGGGGGGGTATTATTTGCCAATTGCATTGGTTGTTTACTTTTCCCCAGCATGTCGTGTAAATCGATCGGCTTGTCCACATATGAAATGACGATTTCTATGAATGTATCCATATATGTTTGCAATACCCCAATTTCCATCGCATGTTTGTTTGGCATTGACGTCGCAGATATTGTCCGTATTTCGTATGGTATCGACATTTCCGCGATCACCAAATAATGGTAGTTGGAATTGTTGTGTTTTGTGATGGCTTCGTAACGACGTGATTTGGTGGCAAACCGAAGTTTTCGCAAAATACCAAGGCCAATTGATCTTCAAATATTTCCCTTAATGGTAAAGTTCTCGCCTTTATGAAAGCAAATTTGCCGTGCAGTGTTTGCTGAAAAATGTGTTGGTTGATCAACTTGGTCCTGTGTGTTTGCCATCCCCATCCCAAAATGGCGTTTTTTTTTGTTTGCGCCTTGGCCATTCTGGTATTGAAATCTCCCACGTTGGAATTGCAAGACCGTGTGAAAAAGTCGCCTTTCGGGGAGCGGCTTCACGTTATTATTTCGACATGCAAGATACAAACCGATTTGTTTCCAAATTTGCTTTTATGCGCTTCTCTATTCTCCATGCCGCTCGCGCCCGTTCAGGTCCTGCAGCTTCTCGGCCCCTTAGCTTGCTCTTCTCGCCCCCCGCTCCCCCCGCCGCGCGCGCGCGCGGCCAGGGCGCCAGGGGGCTTGCGGTTGCCACCGCCGCGCAGGTTCCTCTTCACCTACGCGGCGGTGTTCTACTTGCTGGGCTACGAGCTGCTTTGGGCCACTGCCGCAGGCAGGGGTCCCAACGCTTCCTCCGTGATCTGGCTGGTTCGGGGTCGCTCTTTCACCCCGCCAGTCAGAGCTCGGGTGGGGGTGGGCCGGCTGCCTCCTGTGGGCACCCGGCAGCGGCGAGTGTGCACACTCTCCGCTCGGGCGCCGCTGCCCCCCTGGCAGTGCGCGCCCGTGTCATCTGGGCGTGGCCCCAGCCAGGCCGTCCAGGCAGGCGTCTGACCTGCTCGCGGGTTCCTCCCGCGCCTGCCGCAGCTGCTGCTCGTGTGACGCTGGCTTCTGAGCCCCGTCCCGCAGGCTCGGCATCCGATGGCGCCTGCCTCCCTTTCGCCGCTACAAAACTCCCCTCCTTCCTCTTGCCTCTTCCCCTTGGACCCCGGAGCGGACGCCCATCTGAGGAGAGGAGTAGGAGGTGGAGTTCCCTCGCGTCACGAGGAGGCCGCGCCATCGGCCCGGAAGAAGAGTGCTCGCGCTACGCCCGTTGCCGGCGCCACTCAAGGGTCGAGCCCGCCCGCCGCCGAACGGTCTATTGCTCGCGCCACGAGTGTCGCCGCCGCCTCTCGGAACACCGCCCGCCTGGCAACAGGCGGAGAGGCCACCGGCGCGAAGATAACGGCGTCCAGGACGGAGGAGTCGGAGTCGGTGGACCCTCTCTTTCTCCACTCCCCCTCTACTCCTCCCCCTCCAGTCGCCGCTTCGCCATGGCTCAGCTGCCGTTCGCGGCATCGTTTCCCTCGCGTGGGCAACGACAGGCGCGCGCGCGCCCAGGGCCCTTCGGGCGGATCGGGACCCAGCGGATTTGAGGGGGTTGGCATGCGCCCTTCCAGCGATGCTGCTACGGCCCCGCAGGGGAGGGGTCGTGCCGCCCACTCAACCGTCGGCCTGGCTCACCAGTCTGGCCGCCCGCCGCGAGCAAGTTTTCTGGCCGCCTCGCCCGCTCCCGCGGGTTTTCGGCCCCCTCCAGGGTCGGAGCCGTCGGTTGTCGAAACCAGGCGGGGCGGGAGCTCTGTTCGTTTGGCAATCGCCCACGAGCTGTCGCGCGCGGTGCCTCCCCCGCCTACTGTAGCGGCGGACGCTGTGGATTCTGGCGGTTTGGAGGGGGTGGGTATGCGCTCCTCCAGCGATGCTGTTGCGGCCCCGCAGGGAGGGGTTCGTACCGCTCCCCCAGCCGCCACCGCAGTTACCC
>CAUYUJ010015580.1:235000-323700 GCA_963575745.1 Prorocentrum cordatum | reverse complement strand
GTGTGGTCTGCCGTGCTCCTGTGTGGTCTGCCGTGCTCCTGTGGTCTGCCGTGCTCCCCACAGGAGCACGGCAGACCGCGCGCAGGAACCGAGAGGAACACGGCAGACCAAGACGAGGAGCACGGCAGACCAGGCACTGAAACCGAGAGGAGCACGGCAGACCAAGACGAGGAGCACGGCAGACCAGGCACCAAGAGCGCCCTCAAGACGACGGAAAGGATGACCAAGACGAGGAGCACGGCAGGCCAAGACGAGGAGCACGGCAGACTATGCCCTAAGAGTGCCCTCAAGACGGCCGAACAAGCGGGACGTTCTGGCTGAATCCTTGAGTAAATATATCTTTTCTTTAACTATATGGGTTGAGCACGGCAGACACCACACGAGCACGGCAGATCCCAAATGAGCACGGCAGACACAGAAACACTGCAGACCACACAAGAGCACCGCAGACCTCACAGGAGCACGGCAGACCCCACAGGAGCACGGCAGACCCCACAGGAGCACGGCAAACCACAAAGGAGCACGGCAGACCACACAAGCACGGCAAACCACACAGGAGCACGGCAGACCACACAGGAGCACGGCAATCCCCACAGGAGCACGGCAGACCGCGCACAGGTACAACATAAACGCGCCTTTTCTTGTACCCCGAACGCCGCTGGCGTTTCCCCCACAGGAGCACGGCAGACCCCACAAGCTGGCGGGAAACCCCAAATGAGCACGGCAGACCACAGGAGCACGGCAGACCACACAGGAGCACGGCAGACGCCACAGGAGCACGGCAGACCGCGCAGGAACACGGCAGACCACACATGAGCACGGCAGACCCCACAGGAGCACGGCAGACCCCATAGGAGCACGGCAGACCACAGAAGAGCACGGCAGACCAACAGGAGCACGGCAGACCACACAAGAGCACGGCAGGCCACACAGGAGCACGGCAGACCACACAGGAGCACGGCAGACCACAAAGGAGCACGGCAGACCACACAAGAGCACGGCAGACCCCACAAGAGCACGGCAGACCCCACAGGAGCACGGCAGACCCCACAGGAGCACGGCAGAGCAGACCCAAAAGGAGCACGGCAGACCACACAGGAGCAAGGCAAACCACAGGAGCACGGCTCCGTAGCCATTTTGGCTCAAGCCTGGCTCGGCGCTCGGCGGCGGGCGCTTGGGCATGATGGCGCGGGCGGGGACGCTGGACAGTGTTCCAGGTGCTGCACGCGCTTGCCTCGGCGAGCCGCGGCGGACGCGCGCGGAGCGTTCTGCGGCTCGGAGGCGGGCGCTCGAGGCAGCGGACAACGGAGTGAAGGCGGCACTCGCGGAGGCAGCGGCCCTGCGCATCGAGCTGGAGGCCGTTCGGCGGTGCTTCGCGTCCTACGTGGGCGACGCCGAGCTGGCCGACCGCCTGGAGGCGATCGTGCCCGCGCTCACGGCCTTGCTGCGGGGAGTGGCCCCCGAGCAGGAGGATGCTGTGCGGAGGAATGTGGCTCTCCACGCCGACGCCCCTGGGGTCAGGGTTGCTTCGGCGTGTGGCCTCACCCTGCGGCGGCTCCAGCGGTCCGCCAGGCTGGAGGCGAGGCGAGAGCGCAAGTTCGAGTGCCACGTGGAGGTTTGCGAGGCTGAGGCGCTGCCGCAGCTCGGCCGAGTTGTGGCCCTGCGCACGGCGTTGCGGTCGGCTGCGAGGCCCTTCGCCCCAGCTGGGGTTGACCCCGTTGCCGGCGGCGGCGGTACCCAGGTGATGCAGGCCCAGGTCAACGTCGATGAGTGCGACGAGGCGCGGCAGCAGCTTAACATGGAGTTCGATCTGGCTGGGCGCGCCCGCGTTGGGCGTGGCGCCCGCATCGGCGATTGCTACGTGCCTTCCCCTCTCTTCCCTGGGGTGTCGGAGGTTGACTGCGTGGTGGACTTCGTGCAGGCCGCGGGCGCTATGGCGGCGCCGCCGCGCGCTGTTGGCGAGTGCTCCGACTCCGACAGCGTGATCCTCGACGGCGAGGCCGACGTGGCCACCGCTTGCTCGGTTGGGGAGCAGCCAGCCGCCGAACCTGCTGAACATGTTGCTGCCGCCGCCGCCGCGTACCTCGACGCCTTCCCGCAGGCCCTCTTCCGTGGGGGCGGCGGCGCCAGGGCTCGTGGCGAGGTCGCGGCTCGTGATTGGTGGCGTGCGAGGGCGGCCGTTGCCCGCGCTTGGCTCACAGCGGATGCCGCGACGGTGCAGGCGCCCTCGGATGAAGGAGCGAGCGTTGGAGGTACTGCAGGCGGGGCGCCGCTGCCTCCAGGCTTGGATTGGAGGAGTGGTTGGAGCAGCGTGGTTAGTGCTCCTGGTGAGACGTCATCTCCCTGCGTGTTCGGAATGCCTTCTGAGTGATGGTTCGCCTTGCACGTCTGTTCCCCATTGGATGTGGGGGGCTGTGGTTGTTCAGTGGGTTATGTCTCCTGCATTTGAATGTGCACGTGGTGTATTTGCAATGCAGTGGGGCCCCCTCGATGATTGAGGCAAGCAGTTGCTTTCCGTTTCTGCTGCTTGCCTTGCGTGCGGACGCTAATTCCGTTTGCTCCGTGCATTCGCATTTCTTGTATTTGAATGTGTACGTGAGCTCTTCTGTGCAGCTTCGCTGCTTCTGTTGCCTCTCGGCACTGCCCGCCCTCGTGGCCCTGGGGCCTAGGCGCCCCCGTTGGCCCTGGCGGGCGTCTGGCGCTCCGCGCCCCCCTGCGGGGGCCCCTTTCGGGCCCCCAGGGCTGGCCCTTGAGGCCCTGGGGCCAATGGGCTCCGTGGGCCTCGGGCTTCTTTTAGCCTTCATAGGCCCCGCACGACACGACACAGGAGCACGGCAGACCACACAGGAACACGGCAGACCCCACAGTAGCAAGGCAGACCCCAAAGGAGCACGGCAGACCACCGGAGCACGGCAGACCACACAGGAGTACGGCAGACCCCACATGAGCACGGCAAATCCCAAATGAGCACGGCAGACCACAAGAGCACGGCAGACCACACAGGAGCACGGCAGACTCCACAGGAGCACGGCAGACCACAAAGGAGCACGGCAGACCACACAGGAGCCCGGCAGACGCCACAGGAGCACGGCAGACGCCACAGGAGCACGGCGGAACCCACAGGAGCACGGCAGACCGCGCGCGGGTACAACATAAACGCGCCTTTTTGTTGTACCCCGAACGCCGCTGGCGTTTCCCCAACAGGAGCACGGCAGATCTCACAGGCGCGCGGCAGACCCCAAATGAGCACGGCCGACCACAGGAGCACGGCAGACCCCAAATGAGTACGGCAGACCCCAAAAGAGCACCGTAGACGCCTCAGGAGCACGGCTGACCACACAGGAGCACGGCAGACCACACAGGAGCGCGGCAAACCACAAAGGAGCAAGGCAGACCCCAAATGAGCACGGCAGTCCACACGTTCGCACGGAAGACCGCACAGGAGCACGGCAGACACCACATGAGCACGGCAGACCAAGAAGGAGCACGGCAGACCACACAGGAGCACGGCAGACCACACAGGAGCACGGCAGACCACACAGGACACGGCAGACCCCACGGGAGCACGGCAGACCACACAGGAGCACGGCAAACCACACAAGAGCGCGGCAGACCATACAGGAGCACGCCAGACCACACAGGAGCACGCCAGACCACACGTTCGCACGGCAAACTCCACAGGAGCACGGCAGACCCCAAAGGAGCACGGCAGTGGTACGTGGCACTGCTGTGGTATGCCGTACTAAAAACGTGGAATATCTCATAAGCCCAGGGGACAAAAGGACGCTTCCCGTTCTTGTCCGGTCAGGTTTCCAAGGATTCCCATGCGGTTCTTTCTCGGAGGGCTCCACGGTGCCACTCTGGGGGTACGATCCCGCACCAGGACACGCCGAGATTATGGGAAGGCGCACTCAGGCAATCGCGGCGCAGTATGACAGAGCACACCGGCTTCAACAAGAATCCAGGACCTGGGCCGCGATGTGGATCACGGACCAACGCGGCGATGAATTCAATGACGCAAAGTACAAGTGTGAGTGGCGTCGAGCATGCATCTCCGCCTTCGCGCATGCCTGCAGCATCGGGCAGCGCGACGCATCCCCGAGCTGCGATGCCCAGGCATCGGTCTGAATGGCATCGCAAAGAATGTTTACATTAATGCGTGGAGCAGCACCACATCAAAACGGAATGCAGTCTTCGCGTCCTAAACGACGGCGGTGGCAGAAGTGCACAGGGACTTCGCGAATAATCGCTGTGAGCAACTTCTGGAACTCTTGAGGGGCGCCAGGGCAATTCTTAGAGGAGGCCACCGGGCATTCGAATGCCAAGGAGACACCCAAGGTTCAACCCAGAGGACGAGGGCGACTTCTTCGAGGATGGACCTTCAGCTTTCAGGTATGGCGACGGGGCTGGCTACCTATGGAGGTCGACTCAAGCCTTGGTGGGACGTTGAGTTTATTTGAGGAGATGGGAAAGAGTTGTTTGGCCACGCCTGTTTGAGTGAGAAGCACAGGGCGGAAAAGCGGGACTCGCGCTGGCTCGGGACCCAGCAACCAGGGGGCCAACTGCGGCGACGACCTGGGCGGCAGCCGGCGGGGGGCATCAACGACCAAGATTGCGAGCGCGACCGCGGCCAGTGGGTCCACCGCGAGAAAGGGGTCAGGCAGCCGGGGGCGCCCTGCCGGGATTGTCCGGTCAGTTTGGAACGCGATCACGAACGAAACGGTCGAATTGATTCAACGCTGGAGCTACGGCTGTCCTTTCATATCATATTATGGGCCTACATCTCACCTGGGAGAATACGAGGGGAAACGCGCAGGTCCAGCGGCATATGCCGCGGCATTGCCAGGCGGGTCAGGCACCGCATGAGCGCGGCGAAAAGGCGACTACGAGCAGCATGGCTTCTCTACGCTGGCACGGAGGACAAGACGCACCCTCGTGCCCGCTGAGCTTCCTGATGCCAGATGAAGAGCCGGTGCGCGATGCTGACGCGCTCGCAGCCCTGGGCGCGTTCAAGGTCACGCGGGAAATAGCTGCATCTCCGACGAGGTCGACAGCGATAATATCATCAACAACGGCGCGTCGGGCAGCAAGGGTCCGAAAACTAAGTTTAAGGTATTATTCAGTAACGTCGCGTAGGACTTATGCCGGAGACCGGCTTTCCAAGGGCGGATGCGATCTCCAAGGACTGGTGGAGGCGTGCATAATTCGAATGCGACGTAGAGAAGGAACGACAAGGATCACTAAATGATGGGCGTCTCGGCAGACATGGGCCCCGTCGAGTTCGACGACGAGCAACGGCCCCGAAGGGGCAGTTCTGCGGCTGAGAACGGCAGCCCCCGAAAACCTCGTCGGGCAACCAAACCCCCCCCTCCCCGCCGCCGCCCCCCCCCCGCCCTTCAAAATTTCAGCAATCCAAAACCCCGCCTCCAGGGGTGTCTGGATGGCTCGAATCCCCCCGCCCCCCTCCCGGCCCCCCGCCCCGACGAGAAACTCGAGAGGGTTTTCCGTTGCTCGGGGGGGGGAGCGACGCGTTTTGTCACCGGGGCCCACGGGGCCAAGGACGTCGCGCCCCCCCCCCCCCCCTTCCACCGAAACCTAGCGAATCGGCACCGGGGGGCTCCAAGAGGTTAGGGCGCCCCCCCCTCCCCCCCCCGACCCCCCATCTGAAGATTTCTTGTTCCTCGAAGGGGCGCGGCGCCCCCCCCCCCTCGGCCGCCAGATCGAACCTTTCGGGCGGCGGCGGGGGGGCGGAAGAGCGCGGAGCGCGCGCCCCCCCCCTTTCCCCGAGCCGCCGCTGGGCTGAACAAATGAACAAGCGCGCATTCAGAGGGGGCCCTCGGTGAGCTTGGAAAGCTCACCCCCTCGAACTTCGCGAAAACATTTGTCGGGCGGGGCGTTCGCGGGGTCTGCGGGGGGGGGCCTGGCTTCAACGGGCTCGGCTAATAGTTTCTGGAAGCCTCCGGGGCCGACGGGGCTCGCGCGCGCCCGCGCGACGGATTCCCGCGCGCCCCTCGCGCGCTTCGCGGCCCCATGGGGGGCCCCGCCAAGATTTCGGCGGCGCCGTTCGCGCGCGCCCGCGCCGCCCAGCGGGGGCCCGCCCGCGCGCTTCGCGGACCCATTGCGGGCCCCGCCGAAGGCCCCAGCGGCAGGGCCCGCGCGCGCCCGCGCGACATTTCGGCGCGCCCCTCATGCGTCTCGCGGCCCCGTTGGGCTCCGCCCGAGGGGCCAGTCACCATTCGCGCGCGTCCGCGCGAGCCATGCCCGCGGACTCCATCAATCTGGTCGGCACGATGCCTGGAAGGCAGACGGTACCCAGTTCGGAGATCGCGGCCCCTGCGTTCTGCCTTGCGTTAACGGAGGGGCATATCATCGCATGGGTGGGTGCTCAGATTTTGCTGGACGGCTCTGTTCCTCAACGTGACTTACACCCTCGTGGTTTCAACGCAATGCGATGGAACGCAGTGGACAGGGTCTGGAGGTTCGACTTGGAAGCAGAAGCCAAGTGGGCAATCGGAAGTGCGATCTCCACCTTGACGAAACTATTCAAGGAGGTGTTTTTCAATACGTCAAAGTTTCCTATGGAAATGGGGTGGCAGACGAGCTCGCGAAGGAGGTGGCAAAGGCCACTGGGTTCATCCAGCTGCCGGTCAACAAGCTCAACGAATGGGAAATGCTGGCGTCCAGGATACATGTGAGGGCAGCTGCTCCGCGGACAGAACATCGAACCGAACCGCTATTCCATGCTGATCAATGGCCAACTGTGGTGTCAAGCGTGTGGAAGGTTGGGACAAGTCACGCCGCAAAAAGGAGGTCGTCGAAAGAAGCTGGTGGCACCCTGTCCAGGTGGTATGCCCAAGAGCCAGTCCGCGATCGTGCTCAGGATCGAAGTGGTGAGGCTCCGAAGACAAGCGACGTGGCCTTCAGGTGAGCCCGTGAGACCGTGGGCGCAGGCGGTGCGAGCCCGCCATAGGAGGTGAGCCGCTCCCTCCTCAGCCTGGCGCCCGCCACACACCTCTTTCTGGCCCTCCGTTTTTCCTTGCCTGTCTGCCAGAGCGCTTCCAATTTCGTAGGCCAGACTCATGGTGCTGGTCCTCTTCCTCCTCCTCCTCCTCCTCCTCCTCCTCCTCCTCCTCCTTCTCTTCCTCTTCCTCCTCCTCCTCCTCCTCCTCTTCCTCCTCGTCCTCCTCCTCATTTTCCTACTCTTCCGCCTCCTCCTCCTCCTCCTCCTCCTCCTCCTCCTCCTCCTCCTCGTTCTCCTCGTCATCCTCCTCCTCCTCGTTCGAGGATGCCGCCGGGGCGTCCACAGGCAGTCGCCCGCGCTGCCGCGCCCGACGCCCGCGCCGTGCCAGACGCCGGCGCCGCGGGCCCCGCGGGCACCCCCGTCAATCTTCGGAGGAGGAAAGGTCGGCCACGCGCAGGGGGGGGGGCGGGGGGGGAGGGAGGATGCCTTCTCAGGAGCACCCCTTCCTCTCAGAAGGCGCGGGCCTCATCGAGAGACGAAAAGGCCCGGCGCCCTCTAAGAAGCAGCCTCGTTCCAAGAAGCCGCTCCCCCTCCCCTTTACCGCCTTGTGCGCGCCGCCAAAGAGGAGGAGAGCACAACTCACCCCCATTTCCAGCCAGGACCTCCGCTCCCGACCTGGCGATCCAGGGCCTAGGGTTCTGGTTGGGGGTGATGCTGGTGTTTCCGCCCCCAAGAACACGTAAACAGCCACGCCCACCCTCATCCAAAACCCCCTGGATCACCAGGTCGGGGCCTGGATTCCTGGCTGGGGATGGGGGGTGGGTTGTGCTGTCCTTTTCTGGAAAACCCTGACTCCTGATCTGCCGCACTTGCTGGTGGAAGCGCAGCCCTGACGATGCGAGAAAGGAGGGCAGAAGCTTCCGCCTCAGAAAAGTATGGCGGGTATGCTTGCAAAAGCATGGCAGAAACAGCGACGGCAAAGTAAGGCGAACATTTGTATCAAAGGAGCTTGGAAAGTATGGCGAGCAAGCCCGCCCTACCTACGACATCGCTCAAAGTACGGCGGATCCAGAGTCAAGGAAGGTATCGATATCGCTGCTCATCCTGGGGAGCTCTCGTCGCCACGGCTGAATTATTATCCAAATAGGCTTACCCTAAAGGAGTCCTAGTTCATCATAAGTAACTGGTCTTTAGGACCCCCCCCCTTTTCCAATGGCCCCCCCCCCCCTATTTCCCATGGCACCCCACTCCCCCCCCTGTTTCCAATGGCACCCCCCCCTTATTTCCAATGGCACCCCCCAGCTATTTCCAATGGCAAGTCCAATGGATTCCTATGGACTCCTATGAGTCGTATGTATTCCTATGTTTGCTTGCTCTTGCTTGCTTGCTTGCACTTGCTTGCTTGCTTGCTTGCTTGCTTGCTTGCTCTTGCGTGCTTGCTCTTGCACACTAACTCCCGCTTGCTTGGTATTGCTTGTTATTGCTCGCTTGCGCTTGCTTGCTTCCGCTTGCTTGCTTGCGCTTGCTTGATTTTGCTCCTCCCGTCCGCCTCCCGTCCTGCTCCCGTCCTCCTTTCGTGCTCCTCCCATCATCCTCCTGTCCTCCTAACTATTTGGAGTCAACACTGGCTGATATTTTCAAAATTCGAGTCAGAACGCACCCGAGAAGAGGTCCGCAGAGTATCGGTAGGTACCTTCTTGTCTGGTCCCCTCCCACCCGTCTATCCTCCCTGCCCCTGCTCGTCCTCCTCCTCCTCCTCTTCCTCCTCCTCCTTGCCCCCCTCCTCCTCCTCCTCCTCCTCCTCCTCCTCCTCCTCCTCCTCCTCCTCCTCCATTCCTCCTTGTTGTTCCCCACAGCATCCAGATGATCGGCAAGCCCGTTCGATGAACGAGGGCCGAATCAAAAAGAGAAAGAAGGCGGCTGAGCCCGCCACCAAAGGTGACGCCACGGGGCCAGGGCAGCCTGCTCTTCCTGAAAATGGCAAGTTGCGTCGGCTTGACCTGGGCACCAGGCTGTCGCAAGGTAGGCGGATCCAGTGTGCCTTGCATGTAATTGCCGCAGCGATTTCACAACAAGACGGGGTTGCAGAACTTATGGGTGCGGGCACCGAACCAAAGGTGAGAGCCAGCCGACTCGGATTTTGAAAGGGCTTGTGTAGACGGGGTGAGACCCGCACAAGGCCCCTTGGCCCGCTCGGGCCGAAACCACGTGTGGCACAGCGTTCGCATCACCATCAGACTCCGTCGAAAGTGAGGTGATGGTGATGAGCAACCAGGGAAAGGGGGCCTGGGAGCCTTGTGGAGACGGTCGAGGTCCCCAAACAATTCCCTGGCCTTTGACCAGAGCGCCAACGTACGGGCGACAGTCCAAACAACAGACTGGAGCTTCTTACGGGCCAACGTCGTCCAATCCAAGTCGGTGGGATCGAGTTCGTTGGTCTGAGCTCCACGCTGTGCTGACCAGTCTACCCATGTATCACCTTGGACCTACAATACGGTAGAGAGAAACAATTACTGAACACTCCCCCTCCCCCCCAAACTCAATGTTGGCACGCGCGAGGGGGACTGCGGTCGAAGTGCACCTCATCATGCCCACCGCCAACTTTGGACATTGGGGGGGGGGGGGGAGGCGCTGACTGATGAATTTGGCATGAGTGTTCGCTAATTTGTTCCGAGGCCTGTGGGTATGTTGCCCGGCACGTGGCTGCGCTCGAACTGATTGGGGTGCAGAAATACAGGGAGCGGCACACGGGAAAATGCTCGAGGGGAAGACTGGGGAGGAGTCGTCTCAATCACTGCGAAAATTAAACCGTAAACCGTGGACTTACCTACCCCGGGCGCCAACCAAGAAACGGCCAAAGCGGCTGCATGTTGTCATGTGTAGCGCCTACCCAACGGCCCCGGGACCCCCGGAGACGCTTCGCGCATCCCACCGTATTTTTCTCGTATTGCTCGTGTCGCTCGTCCCAGCACTCCCTGTTTTTTACATATTACTCGTACCACTCGTAAGATAGAAAATGCCCAAACATCTTATTTTCTTTCTACGAGTGATACGAGTAGTATGTGAAAAATAAGGAGTGATGGGACGAGTGATACGAGTAATACGTGACGAATAGGGCGCGGGACGACGCGGGCGCCAAAACACTAAAAAGGGGGATCTATACATACATGTGCACACATACATACTTATATACATATACATATACATGTATATATCATAATGGTCTCGCAGAAATCCCCACCCGCAGAATCGCCCGGCCAACTCGCAATTGACGAGGCCAACTAAAAAATGAGACGGTAGAGGGAAACAATTACTGAACACTCCCCCTCCCCCCCAAACTCAATGTTGGCACGCGCGAGGGGGACTGCGGTCGAAGTGCACCTCATCATGCCCACCGCCAACTTTGAACATTGGGGTGGGGGAGGCGCTGACTGATGAATTTGGCATGAGTGTTCACTAATTTGTTCCGAGGCCTGTGGGTATGTTGCCCGGCACGTGGCTGCGCTCGAACTGATTGGGGTGCAGAAATACAGAGAGCGGCACACGGGAAAATGCTCGAGGGGAAGACTGGGGAGGAGTCGTCTCAATCACTGCGAAAATTAAACCGTAAACCGTTGACTTACCTACCCCGGGCGCCAACCAAGAAACGGCCAAAGCGGCTGCATGTTGTCATGTGTAGCGCCTACCCAACGGCCCCGGGACCCCCCAGAGACGCTTCGCGCATCCCACCGTTTTTTTCTCGTATTACTCGTACCACTCGTCCCAGCACTCCCTTTTTTTACATATTACTCGTGTCACTCGTAAGAAAAAGAAAAAGGCCCCAAATCTCATATTCTTTCTACGAGTGATACGAGTACTATGTGAAAAAGAAGGAGTGATGGGACGAGTGCTACGAGTAATACGTGACGAATAAGGCGCGGGACGACGCGGGCGCCAAAACACTAAAAAGGGGGATCTATACATACATGTGCACACATACATACTTATATACATATACATATACATGTATATATCATAATGGTCCCGCAGAAATCCCCACCCGCAGAATCGCCCGGCCAACTCGCAATTGACGAGGCCAACTAAAAAATGAGACGGTAGAGGGAAACAATTACTGAACACTCCCCCTCCCCCCCAAACTCAATGTTGGCACGCGCGAGGGGGACTGCGGTCGAAGTGCATATCATCATACCCACCGCTTACTTTGAACATTGGGGTGGGGGAGGCGCTGACTGATGAATTTGGCATGAGTGTTCACTAATTTGTTCCGAGGCCTGTGGGTATGTTGCCCGGCACGTGGCTGCGCTCGAACTGATTGGGGTGCAGAAATACAGGGAGTGGCACACGGGAAAGTGCTCGAGGGGAAGACTGGGGAGGAGTCGTCTCAACCACTGCGAAAATTAAACCGTAAACCGTGGACTTACCTACCCCGGGCGCCAAGCAAGAAACGGACAAAACGGCCGCATGTTGTCATGTGTAGCGCCTACCCAAAGGCCCCGGGACCCCCCAGAGACGCTTCGCGCATCCCACCGTATTTTTCTCGTATTACTCGTACCACTCGTCCCAGCACTCTCTGTTTTTTATATTACTCGTATCACTCGTAAGAGAAAGAAAAAGCCAAAAAGTCTCATTTTCTTTCTACGAGTGATACGAGTAATATGTGAAAAATAAGGAGTGATGGGGCGAGTGGTACGAGTAATACGTGACGAATAAGGCGCGGGACGACGCGGGCGCCAAAACACTAAAAAGAGGGATCTATACATACATGTGCACACATACATACTTATATACATATACATATACATATACATGTATATATCATAATGGTCTCGCAGAAATCCCCACCCGCAGAATCGCCCGGCCAACTCGCAATTGCCGAGGCCAACCAAAAAATGAGACGGTAGAGGGAAACAATTATTGAACACTCCCCCTCCCCCCCAAACTCAATGCTGGCACGCGCGAGGGGGACTGCGGTCGAAGTGCACCTCATCATACCCACCGCCAACTCCAACTTTGAACATTGGGGGGGGGGGAGGCGCTGACTGATGAATTTGGCATGAGTGTTCGCGAATTTGTTCCGAGGCCTGTGGGTATGTTGCCCGGCACGTGGCTGCGCTCGAACTGATTGGGGTGCAGAAATACAGGGAGCGGCACACGGGAAAATGCTCGAGGGGAAGACTGGGGAGGAGTCGTCTCAACCACTGCGAAAATTAGACCGTAAACCGTGGACTTACCTACCCCGGGCGCCAAGCAAGAAACGGCCAAAGCGGCTGCATGTTGTCATGTGTAGCGCCTACCCAACGGCCCCGGGACCCCCCGGAGACGCTTCGCGCATCCCACCGTTTTTTTCTCGCATTTCTCGTATCACTCGTCCCAGCACTCTCTAATTGTTACAAATTACTCGTATCACTCGTAAGAGAAAGAAAAAGCCAAAACATCTTATTGTCTTTTTACGAGTGATACGAGTAATATGTGAAAAAGAAGGAGTGATGGGACGAGTGATACGAGTAATACGTGACGAATAAGGCGCGGGACGACGCGGGCGCCAAAACACTAAAGAGGGGGATCTATACATACATGTGCACACATACATACTTATATACATATACATATACATGTATATATCATAATGGTCCCGCAGAAATCCCCACCCGCAGAATCGCCCGGCCAACTCGCAATTGACGAGGCCAACTAAAAACTGAGACGGTAGAGTGAAACAATTACTGAACACTCCCCCTCCCCCCCAAACTCAATGTTGGCACGCGCGAGGGGGATTGCGGTCGAAGTGCACCTCATCATACCCACCGCCAACTCCAACTTTGAACATTGGGGGGGGGGGGAGGCGCTGACTGATGAATTTGGCATGAGTGTTCGCGAATTTGTTCCGAGGCCTGTGGGTATGTTGCCCGGCACGTGGCTGCGCTCGAGCTGATTGGGGTGCAGAAATACAGGGAGCGTCACACGGGAAAATGCTCGAGGGGAAGACTGGGGAGGAGTCGTCTCAACCACTGCGAAAATTAGACCGTAAACCGTGGATTTACCTACCCCGGGCGCCAAGGAAGAAACGACCAAAGCGGCTGCATGTTGTCATGTGTAGTGCCTACCCAACGGCCCCGGGACCCCCCGGAGACGCTTCGCGCATCCCACCGTTTTTTTCTCGTATTACTCGTATCACTCGTCCCAGCACTCCCTAATTGTTACATATTACTCGTCTCACTCGTAAGAAAAAGAAAAATCCCCAAAAACTGCTTTTCTTTCTACGAGTGATACGAGTAATATGTGAAAAAGAAGGAGTGATGGGACGAGTGATACGAGTAATGCGTGACCAATAAGGCGCGGGACGACGCGGGCGCCAAAACACTAAAGAGGGGTATATATATATATATATACATACATGTGCACACATACATACTTATATACATATACATATACATGTATATATCATAATGGTCTCGCAGAAATCCCCACCCGCAGAACTCGCAATTGACGAGGCCAACTAAAAAATGTGACGGTAGAGGGAAACAATTACTGAACATTCCCCCTCCCCCCCAAACTCAATGTTGGCACGCGCGAGGGGGACTGCGGTCGAAGTGCACCTCATCATACCCACCGCCAACTTTGAACATTGGGGGGGGGAGGCGCTGACTGATGAATTTGGCATGAGTGTTCGCTAATTTGTTCCGAGGCCTGTATTTCCCTGCCTCACGGTCAGCAGTAGTATCAGATCTAGGCGCTTTGACCTTATGGGCAGAGTGGACAACTGTGATGGATTTGACATATCTCCAATTCTCACCCATGACAGACCTTCCGTCCCACGAAGCACGGTCCCCGTCGCCTTTTGTCAAAGCCGCACAGTCTGCCATGATGTCAAAGTTCTGCGGAGTCTCCCAACGCAGCGTTGAAAAGCGAGTGTTGCTTGCCCATGGACGCTGGGTGTTCGCAGTGCACGTGCCCTGGGATCCCTCCGTGCATTCCCGACACCAGCTGAAGTCCTGATCGATCTCCGCAACACCCCACCCCGCCCTCGCCATGTGGTCGCACATGGGGTTCAAGCAGGACCCGTCAATGAGCAGCTGGAACATGTGAAGGGATCGCAGGGCTGGCATCCGTGATCGACGTGCGTCGGGCACTCGTCTCGGATGGGCCAGTGGTCCGCACGTGGCTCTGCCACTCACAGGCACGAAAAGAGCAGGGACTGGGGCCATGCCTGCAAAGCCTCGGCTACGAGCTCGGGGTCGATCATCTCCGCCCTCTGCAATGCAAAGTGGCAACACTTCCACACTCTGTGCCAAATCGAGTCGAGACGATGACAACACGACCACGCGGGCTCAAATCTGAACCCCCAGGAGCGTATTTTGGCGATGGGGAACGCGATGGCAATAACGCCACGAACCACTGGCTGAAAGGTCATTTGAGCATCTCGGTGCTGTTGGAAACCTGGGCACAGCGCCTGGTCCGCAAAACCCGCTCACGGAGATCGCCCTCGCCCGAAGAAACGTCAACCAGGAGCTTTCCCACACCGTTTGCCGTGCAGGCCTCCTGCAAGTCGGGGTGCGCGAGCCGTCCCTCCTCTGTAACATGCCGGCCGCGCTGAGCGACCAGCCCGCCTCCGATAGCCACACAAGACAGCGGCTATTTTGTGCGCCCTCGTGCAACCCAGGCTATTTAATAGCCTCGTGCAACCGGCCCCTGCACGAGGCTATTCAATAGCCTCGTGCAGGGGCCCCTGCGACCGTGCAACCCAGCTGGCCGTCGGATGTTCCAACACATCCCGCTGGGCAGCGTGGGCAGTTCTACTGAGGGTGCCAGGATCCAGGCCGTCGTGGGTCCTCAGACGGGGCTCCGAGGCACACCACCACTCCCTGGCAAGCTCGCGGAAGGCAGCCGAGGCCCCGCGCAAGGGATCCTTGTTGGCGCAGAGGGCCCACGCAAGATCAGGGTTATTCCCAGCGCTGACTAGACCTACGGTCCTTGCAACCTCCGACCTTTGTCGGGCAAGATCTCGCGGTAGGTTCCAAGGGACGTCCTGCGCGTATTGCAAGGAAGGTCGGATCCCGTAGAAGAGAAATTGGCCTTGTGTTGGGCCGAAGAAATCTTCATTGCCACGACCTTCGGGGTCCTCTTGAGTGCAGCTTTCCACCTGGTCTTACGAGTCCTTCGGGTTCCCTTAGCAACTTTGGGTCTCCTGCCAGCCGAGAACTCAGCCCCCAGCCAGTTGATATTAGATTAAGCCTTCTCAGCCAACATGCCTAGAACCTCCTGAGCCCTCTGAAGTATCTCAAGCTGGTTCGCAGTGGTAGCGAATTTACCCATGGAGAACGGGAGCCCCAAACGGTCCTGGAGCAGGGAAATGCCCTTTGGAAGCGCTATGATGAGAGTGCTGAAGCACTCGTCCTGGGACGCAGCGACGGCATTCAACGGAATATTGTTCCAGTGCGACCCTACCTAGGAGTTGGAGCATCTAGGAAAACAACATCTACATCTACACCGACAGCTACATTAACATCTACACCTGCATATACATCTACATTAACATCAACAGCGAGACTCACATCTACATGCTAGGGTACGCTCGGTTGCGCTGTGTTATGCTAGGCTATGCTATGATATGCTGCACTATGCTATGTTATGCTAGACTATGCTGCGCTATGCTATGCCAGGCTATGCTATGATATGATATGCTGCGCTATGTTATGCTATGCTGCGCTGCGCTATGCTATGCTATACTATGATGTGCTGTGCTATGGTATGCTATGCTGCGCTGTGGTATGCTAAGCAATGCTATGGTATGATATGCTATGCTATGCTGCGCTATGCTATGCATTGCTATGCTATGCTATGCTATGCTGAGCTATGCTGTGCTGTGCTGTGCTGTGCTGTGCTGTGCTGCGCTAATGCTGCGCTCAGCTATGCTGCGCTAAGCTAAGCTAAGCTATGCTAAGCTAGGCTAGGCTAAGCTGAGCTGAGCTAAGCTAAGCCAAGCAAAGCTAAGCTAAACTAAACTAGGCTAAGCTAAACTAAGCTAAGCTAAGCTAAGTTAAGCTAGGCTAAGCTAAGATGAGATAAGCAAAGCTAAGCTAAAGGGACGCAACTGGGGGAACCGCGGGGCGGGGACTGGGGGAACCGCCCGGGGCGGCCTACACTGCCTGGCCCCTTTAAGCAAATTATCCCAGTGCGACCCTACCTAGGAGTTGGAGCCCCCAGAAAAGCAGCATTAGTAGTAACAGTAAAGCTAAGCTAAAGCTAAGAAAAAAAGCTAAAGCTAAGCTAAAGCTAAGCTGAAGCTAAGCTAAGGCTAAGCTAAGGCTAAGCTAAAGTTAAGCTAAAGCTAAGCTAAAGCTAAGCTAACACTAAGCTGAAGCTAAGCTAAAGCTAAGCTAAGGATAAGCTAAGGATAAGCTAAAGTTAAGCTAAAGCTAAGCTGAATCCAAGCTAAAGCTAAGCTAAAGCTAATCAGGAGCTAAGCTAAAGCTAAGCTGAAGCTAAGCTGACGCTAAGCTAGAGCTAAGCTGACGCTAAGCTAGAGCTAAGCTGAAGCTAAGCTGAAGCTAAGCTACAGCTAAGCTAAAGCTAAGCTAGAGCTAAGCTAAAGCTAAGCTAGAGCTAAGCTGAAGCTAAGCTAACGCTAAGCTAGAGCTAAGCTAAAGCTAAGCTAAAACTAAGCTGAAGCTAAGCTGGAGCTAAGCTAAAGCTAAGCTAGAGCTAAGCTGAAGCTAAGCTAGAGCTAAGCTAAAGCTAAACTAGAGCTAAGCTGAAGCTAAGCTGAAGCTAAGCTAAATCTAAGTTAAAGCTAAGCTGAAGCTAAGCTAAAGCTAAGCTAAAGCTAAGCTAAAGCTAAGCTAGAACTCAGCTAAAGCTAAGCTCAAGCTAAGCTCAAGCTAAGCTGAAGCTAAGCTAAGCTGGGTGAACCCAGGGGGCGCAACTGGGGGAACCGCGGGGCGGGGACGGGGGGAACCGCCCGGGGCGGTTTACACTGCCCGGCCCCTTTAAGCTAAGAGAGTAAGAACTCTTCTAGGCAGAGCCTAGGTAGGGAACAAAGTAAGAACCCTCTAGGCAGAGCCTAGGTAGGGAATAAACGATAGAAATGCTCATATCGCAATTAGCCAGCTGCGGCTTCAACTCTTGCACGCCTGGCCGTATTGAACAATTCACCTCTTAGGTGTCTGTAGAACTGCCTGCAACTAGTCCTCGGTCTAGCTACAAACGAGTAGCTGCGCGGTCAAGAGTCAATAATCTCGGCCAGTGGTACGAGTGAAAGGCAGCTCTTAGCTCGAAACTCGGGTTAATTGCATAAAGCAGCCTACCTGGCCACCTCGTGATCGACATGCTCGTAACACGGCCCTCAAGGGCTGCCTCCGAGAGTTGGGGATAGTGACGCGGATAGATCCGTTCAGCAGCATTGGTCCTGACCTGGAGCTCCTTGGACAGTTCTCTGAGTCTGGCCCCTGGAGGTGCAAAGGGATGACCTCCTCCTCCTCCTCCTCCTCTTCTTCCTCCTCCTCCTCCACAAACCGCGACCCCGGCACCCTTCCCACTTCAAGGATGGGTGGCCACCGGGGTCAGGCGTGTGAGGGCGCCGTCCAATTCGAATGCACCTGTACACCCCCACGGCCTGCGGGCAACGGCCCCTGACCCAGACGGGGGGGAGGAAAGGAAGTGAAACAGCGAAAGCAGCGCACCTGCGCGGGCGGCCCGGGAGGGCAAGGAGGTGGCGGGGAACGGAAGGGGGAAGGAGGTGACGGGGACGGGGGACAGGGGACGGTCGTCGTGTCGTCGCTCGTCAGCCTCTACCCGTGCCTCCGCACCCTCGGCCTCCTCTTCCTCCGGCTCCGCCGCCTCGTCCTCCTCCTCCTCCTCCTCCTCCTCCTCCTCCTCCTCCTCCTCCTCCTCCTCCTCTTCCTCCACACTTATCCTCTTCCTCCTCCAGTCCGGTTCTGAGTGGATGTTCTGACGTTTTCGTTGGTTTTCGGCGGCTTTCCAGACTCGGGATGCCTTCCGGCAGCTGCGCCTCGCCGAGAGGCGTCTGGGGGTGCCCGGGTCGTTCCGAACGGCCGCCGAAACCCGAGTCCCAGAATTCTGGCGGATTGTCTTTTTGAGTTCTGAAGTTGTATAAGGGCTTCGCCCTGTGCCGCCGGCCCCCCCTCTATCAGAATGGGCGCTGTCAGAGCTATGCTGGGACGTGTCGGCGCTGTTTTGAAAACTTTTGGAAGCATTATGCGAGGGCGGTTCGTGTTCAGCAAGCACCTTGAGATGTTGGAGTTGTTGTTGAACGCTTCGTTTCCTTCTCCGAGCGCAAACCTGACGTAAATTACAAGGGATCGTGGCCAACAGCTTCACGGATGGAGGGCGGGTCGTTTTCAACATGTGGTTATCGCTTTACCGCCACGCACTTCGTCTTAAAAGTTTGGAAGAGCGTCATGGATAGAGGGCGGCTCTTTTCAAAGTTTTCAAAGTGTGGCTATCGCCTTAGGGCCGCGCGCATTCGTCTTAAACGTTGCAAGAGCTTCACGGATGGAAGGCGGATCGTATTCAAAATGCGGCTCTCGCCTCGACGCCGCGCACATAATTAATAGCTTGCAAGAGCTTGACGGATGGAGGGTGGGTCGTTTTCAACATTTGATTCTCGCCTTAGCGTCATGCGCATCTGTCTTAAGAGTATGTCGGGTGGACAGGCCGTTTCCAACATGTGGTTCTCGCCTTAGCCCCGCGCACATTCGTTTTAACATTTTACATCCGTTGAATGAATGATTATGGTGGGCGTCTCAGAAATCGTGTTCTGGCACGATTTAGGGCTGTCAGGGCGTAGCGGTCATGCTGACTCGCGGCGTTGAAGTTGCAAGAGCGATGTTCTAGCGCGACGCAGGACCGCCAGGACGCAACCGCAAAGTGCAATCGTTATTTTCCAACAGGCCACTTCCGGAAGCGAGAACACATTCTTGTAGGGACCGACGAAGAGGAAATTTAGAGGGAGCGTGTATTGCAACATCGTTGATGCGCCTTGGGTTTCCACTGGTCCCTCTCCTCCTCGCTTCCTCCCTCCCCCCCCTCCCTCCCTCCCTCCGTCCTCCTCTCTCTCCTTCGTCCTCCTGCTGCTCACGCGGAGGCCCCTCGCGGGAGGGCAGCGCGGCGCGGGGGCGCGGTGCCTGCAGCCACGAGAGTAGCGGCCGCAGCGCGTCCGAGCGCCGCTTCCGCGAGCAACCTGCTGGCGACGAGCAGGCGAAGGAGGAGATGCCTTGAGGAGGAGGAGGAGGAGAAGGCGGATAATGAGTAGGAGGAGGGAGGGAGAGGAGGAGGGGAGGAGAAGGAAAAGGGGGAGGAGGGAACGAGCGATGGTGGGAGGGCAGAAGAGAAGGCTCTCCTCCATGTCCTCCTTCTCATTCATCTGCTCCCCCTCCTCCTTTCCCCTGCTCCCTCTCCTCCTCTTCCTCCTCTATTGTGGATCATATCATGACGCTCTGCCTTCTTCTACTCCGCCTCCTCCTCCGTCGCCATAGTATCCTCCTTCATGTTTCTCTTCCTCTTGCTCCTCCTCCATCTCGTCCTCCTCCTCCTCCTCCATTTCCTCCTCGTCCTCCTCCTCCTCCTCCTTCTCTTCCTCCTCCTCCTCCTCTTCCTCCTCCTCCTCCTCCTCCTCTTCGTACCCGAACGGTACCCGAGCCCCCTCCCCGTGCGGGCGACACGCCCGTGTCACCTCTTACGCGCTGTCCTTGTTATCCTTTCCTTGCCTGGGCCCGCCGCTGTTTTGGCCCAAGGCCTGATTTTAGTGTACCGTGCCCACAGTATTCTCGCGTTCATCGCTTTCGTTCCGTCCATCGGAAAACAACCGCTTCCATATTCACCTGTAACATCGGTTCCTCCAGTTGGTAGCTGAGCTTCGGCTCCAATACCACGGCCGAAATGGTTGGTCGTTGTCGCTTCGCATCGATTGCGCTGGTTCCAGCTCTCCATCGCCTTCACGACCACGTTCATACAACCAGCTGTCCACCGCGCTGGTCATCCGCCTTCATCGCGTTCGTGCATTTCTACCCGTTCACCTTCGGGGCAGCCGCCCGCCGCTCCGCCTCCCGGACCAGTGGTGGGGAACGTGCGCAACCAGTACCGCCACAAATACGCGAACGGGACCTTCAAGGACCTTGGCCACGCGTCGGCTTTATCGGACATCCCTCCCGGGCTTGCGCTGACTGCACTGCGTCGGCGCAGCTCGCGGACCCTACGCCTTCGTTACACCCGTCTGCGGGAACAACCAATAATGTCGGACAGCTGCTCGATACAATGTTGACATACATGGTGCATGTCGGTCGAGGGTCTTGGACTCCTGGCGACTACTTCGCCAGAGCCCCGAGAGGCACAGGCTGAGAAGAGCGAGGAGCCAATGGAGGGCTTGGTAACCGTGTTACCAGCACTCCGAGGGACAGCGCAGCGGATCTGGGGGAACCCGTCTTTGATCTTGTGGAGCATGACCTCTGATCTTACCCGCGCAGTCCTTGCAGCCTGTCAGGGCTGGGTCCCGATGCGCACTTCTCTTGGCGATCGTGCAGCTGTCGGTACTCAATACAATGACAACACGACGTACGAAGAGTATTCCCGTGATTGTGTCGCGGGATGCTCCGATCACCGAGAGCACCACAATTGCGCGACGGAAGCATGCGCCCAATGCGCAGACGAGGAGGAGCACATCTGGGTCAAGTATCCACGGCGGTTCCTAGGCACCCTTCCTGAGCAGCACCGTTGGCCGACCTCTAGCACTTCTACGACACGCGGAGGGAACTACATTATGCGTCATCTTCGCCCTTGGGGGCCAGAGCAGCAGGCTCGCGTGCCCTTCCAAAGATGTGCGCGCAAGTTGATGATCTGGTCAGTGGCGAACTCAGACTTCAGCGAGTTTCGCCAAGCGGCCTGCGTCTCGTCACGCCTCGCCAGCATGGCGCGCGAGCGCGTGGGCGAATGGCCGCCCGTTGTCCTGATCCAGGGGGGGCTCATCAACGGCAACTTAGTGCCACCGGCTACTTTCCAGATGCGCAGTTTGGCCAGGCGGCGGCGTTGATTGGGCGAAGAGGAGCGCGCTTCGGCAGCGTCGGCACTGATGAACTTCAACCGATTGCCGCAAGAACACGTTGACAATTTTCTCCCACGTTTCGACATCCTCCACAAGGGGGCGCAGCGAGCTGGTCAATTCATGATCGGGCACGAGGGCCTCAGCTTCCTCCTGCTGCGCGCCGCTGGCGCGGCGTACATCCAGCTGACCAGGGTCTTGCAGCAACGCGGCGTGGCCTTCCCCGCGAACGCAGCGCAGCCGCGCATTGCGGGCCGGCCGCGACTCTTCGGGCACGGGGTCGAGGGGTCGCCCGGCAGCCTCGCCTCGGCGGCCCGCTGCCCAACGGCGCGCCTCCCGCGCGGGTTCGCCAGCGCGAGATCAAGCTGACGGCGCCCGTGGCGCTGCGGCTGGATCGGGCCGGGGCGGCATGGGCCCAGCCGCGCGGGGGCGGCGCCCAGCCCACTTGCCCGGCAACCGCCGGCAACGCCAGCGTGGCGTCACCAGCTCAGGTGGGCACTCCCAGCAGCAAGTGTCGACGCAGGCGTCGCGCCGACGCCGTCAGCTCACTCGGCGAAGGCGCTGCCGCAGACGACCCCGAGCTGCGCGACGTTCCCGTTGAACGACGCAGCGCGCGCCAATTCTGGGCTTGCGAGCGGCCCGAGGCACGCTGGCGCATCTTCGACAACCGCGAGCCCCCTTGCCGCTTCGGGGGGGCCACGCAACGGAAGGGCACGGGCCAAGGCAAGGGCTGCCGTTCCTTGCTTGCCGACCTGCCCGAAAACGACTTCCGGGGTGCTTCCGCGGGCTTCGGGCCGGGAAGGGCACGGGGCAACTCAGGGCCAGCGGCGTGGGTTCAAGCCGCCAAGGGAACCCCATGGGCCCTGACGGGGTGCGTCTCAAATTCCGCGAGTGCGATTCTGAGGAGCACCGCGTGCGCGACTGCCCCCAGCGCAGCAGCCAAGGGCGCGCTCTCTGCTTCGACGCCTTCGCCCCAGCACCATCAGCGCCGCCAACTAACATCCTCGCCACGCGCGCTTCCGGGGCAGCAGGGGGAGCCAGAATCGTCCGATCAGCAACCCGTGCCAGGGGCGCACGCGGCGCGCGTGACTAGGGGCGCCTGCGGGACTCCGCGACCCTTGGATCCGGGCGCCGGGGAAGGTGATCCCACGCAGAGCGCAGGCCCCATGGAACGGCGGGCAACCGACTCTGGCAGCGCCGGCGCCGCGGCCAGCGGCGGCGCGGCACCCGCCCCGCGCGCCTCGTCAGGCGGATCCCGGCAACGAGTCGGGCACGGCTAGCGGCCGCGGCGGGTGGGCGCACCATCGCCACTTTCGTCGCCACCCAACCCTCGCGACGCCGAACTGCGACGACGACGGCAGGAGATCGCGGAACTCATGGGCCGCGCGCAAGACTCCGCACAACCAGCGGGCCCTGCGGCAGCGCCACCAGCCTGCGCGGCAGCGGCGGGGGAATCGGCGCCAGCCGCGCCGTCAGCATCGGCAGCCCCAGCAGCTTCGCCAGCACCGCCGCAACCAACGCCGCAATGGCGGACGCGAGTGGGCGGTGCGTTCCCACGGGGGCAAGCTCAGGGGCGCGACTGGGTAGGCGACCTCGGCGCGCGAGTCGCCGCGCCTCCAGCCCCGCCTGCCGACGTGCAGTTGCCGAGCTGGGCATGCGCGCCTGCAGTCCCAGCCCTCGGCGTCGGCACCCCAAAGGGGCCCCGCCCCACGCGGCCGCCGCAGTCGGCGCGGGCAGTTGCGTCACCGCCAGTGCCGGAGTCGGTCGCCCCAGGAGCTGGCTCTGTTCAGCTGGGCCAGCCCCGTCGACGCGTGCCGGCCGCCAGGGAGAGTGGCCACGCGGTTCGGCAGCCGCGAGACCCAGGTGGCCAGCGGCGGCCACTCCGAGCGCGACGCGGACGCCGCCTTTGACCGCGCGCAACGACGACACCTCGATGAGCTCCACAGCACGCATGTGAGCTCGCACGGCAGGGGGACGAGCAGCGACCGCAGGCCGCACAGAGGTGGACAGAAACCTCGATTAATCTTCTTCCTGCGCCAGCCGCAGCGCCTGCGGAGCCTGCCCCAGTCGCGGATTTCATTGGCGACGATTGGCAGTGCCCCATCTGCCTCGAGGCCTTCCAGCACGGCGAGGGGGTGGCGCGTTTACAGTGCCGCTTCATCTTGCACCATGCGTACCATCTGCATCTGACGCAGAACATAGACACCCGAATGGTGCACTGTCCGGCGCGCTGCGGCCCGGCCGACGCCGTCGCCAATCTTCGCGCCACAGATGCAGATCGCCCGCCGACGGGCCCAGCGAGCGGCATCGGCCCGCGCGGCAGCAGACAGGGGCGTGCCTGAGGAGACCCCGCCACTGCAGGACATGGCGCAGTCTCTGCGACCGGTCCTTGGCCCCGGGACGTCTCGGCCAGACCTCATGCAGTCGCCGGGCAGTGCGCGCAGCTTCGCGTCAGCAGTGGACACGGTGGCGCCCTGCGACGCCCGCGTGGACTTGCGCGCGCCGCCATGCAGGCCGACCCCCTGGGGTGGCCGACTTCGTCGGGCACAGGCCCCAGTGCATCGAGCGATCCGCCGTGCTACATGGCCATCACCGATCTAACAGGCGGCCGCTTGGGCATCATAGTCGACGCCGGCGTTTGGACCCACCTGCGGCGGCTGCCATTCGCTATGAATTTGGCGCGCAAGTCCCAGAGGGCGAGGCTGCTGCCTTCCGAGGAGAAGTTGCCAGTCCCATTGTGCGCGGCAGGAGTTAGCAACGTGTGACAGGTGGCGAACTGGGCGGTTCACTGCCCCGCTGCGACGACTTCCCGCGATGGCGCGACCAGTCGGCACAGCAGGCGCGCACCAGCTGTAGAGGGCGCGGGCGCTGACCTCCTTGCCGGGTTAGGTCTGCAGTCCTCGCAGTCCAACTACGGGGCGGTGGAGGCAGGCGTTGACCGCGAGCGCCTCGCCTTCCCTGAACCAGGCGGCCGCAAGATCGCATGGAACCCTTGCGCCGTCCTCTTCGACCAGGAATTTGCGCCAGGCACTGGTGCATTCCCGTCGACGACTGAGGCGAGCTTCAGCCGCGCACTGGGGGCTTGCCGCCCACGCAGCTCACGCTGCTGACGGCGGGCGACGACGGCCAGGAAGACCGCCCCACCGACGGTCGCGAGTACAAGAAGCTGAAGATCCAGCTCATCAGCCCCCCAACGCCCGGGCGTCCGATCACGGGGCCCGCCCGGGGCCGCCTGGTGCCGCCAGGCTTGGTAGCCTTAGCGCTGCTGGGCGCGTGCCTGCGCATCGCCCCGCGTTCTGGACTCGCCCTGAGAGGGGTCGACAATGCGTGCGGCGTGGTGGGCCCCGACTTGCGCGGCGAGATCCATGTAATCATGTCGAACACTGGCCCGCGGACGCACGCGGTCGAGCAGGGGCGCCATGTCGCGCAGCCCATCTTGGAATGCTTCATTGACGATGTCGAGATCGTGGTCGTTCCCAACCTTCCTCCGTCATCTCGTGGATCGGGAGGCTTCGGACACGCCGGCGCGACGTTCCACGGCCAGGACTCCACTCCGAAAGAGGTCGGTAGCACGACGTCCGAGGGGTCAGATCGCCAGGCTGGCCCGCCAGGCGGGCCCCCCCGACCTGCCCTGGCAAACGCGGGCAGCAGGGCGAGGGCGCCCCGCCTGGGCCCTAGAAGAGGGGCGGGACATCACAAGCACTACAAGATCACGGCTGCGACGTCTTCCGCACACCCGACCTCGAGGGCGCCGTCGAGTCGCTGTCCGGCCGCGCGCTCCCCAGGGCCAATTCTAGCATCCGGTGGCTTACATGCGACACCAATATGGGCGAGGCCCACCGCGCCCTCGACCTCCTTCCTGACTGGCGCGCCCAGGTGAAGGGCGCCAGCGCCAGGGTCGTAATCTTCGGCCTGCAGGGCCCCCAGTGGAGACGCCCAGCAGCGCGGCAGATGATCGACGCCCGCGCGCTTCACTCCAGCAGCATCAGGCTTGTCGCGAGCCTCTGCCACCAGAGGCCAAGCGCATCGGCATTGTCTTCATGGTGCTCACCGGGGCGCCCATCTGCAACCAGTTGTGCCAGTGCGAGATCCAGCTGGAGGGGCGCGTCGACGACTGGGCGGCCGCCAACAAGACACTTGCACTTGGCCCTGATGGCGACTTGAACATTGCTGGAGTACGTTGTACTTCGTCCCAGCAGGGGCGCACCTGCAACGAGGCGCGACGGCAGTTGGCCCACCTGATTCGAATACCTATACGACCACCCTTCGGGTGATAAGGAGGTTCGGGGGGGGGAGGAACCAACGTCTCACTCGATCGGTCTCACTATCGATCTCACTATCGATCTCAGTATCGGTCTCGCTCGATCGCCTCGATCGATCTCACAATCGATCTCACAATCGATCTCACTCGATCTCACTCGATCTATCTCACACTCGATCTCACTCGATCATCATCATCATCGTCGTCATCATCATCAGCATCATCATCATCAGCATCATCATCACCATCATCATCAGCATCAACATCAGCATCATCATCAGCAGCATCATCATCAGCATCACCACCATCATCATCATCATCATCACCATCATCATCATCATCATCATCATCATCATCATCTCATCATCAACATCATCATCAACATCATCATCATCGCGGGACACCGCGGGACACCGGCGGGACACCGCGGGGCACCGCGGGACACCGGCGGGGCACCGTGGGACACCGGCGGGACACCGCGGGCCACCGGCCGCCCGGAAGGGAGACATTTGGTCCGGCCGCGCCTCAGCCACACGGGACACCGGCGGGGCACCGGCGGGGCACCGCGCGCCACCGGCCGCCCGGCGGAGAATCATTTGGTCCGGCCGCGCTTCAGCCACAGGAGACTTTCCTCTCGCCCGCCCACGCAGCTTCGCCTCGCCCGCACGGCACGCACGAACACGAAACCGAAATCGATTTCCCGGTAGGGGGGCTCTCCGTTCCACTTCGATCGATCTCACCCCCTCACCTCCGACCTTCTAGTCCTATGGTCAACCGCATGGCACACCGCAAACACAACACCAAGCAGCACACCCAGGACCGCAAGCACGAACGATTTCGGGAGGCGCCAGGCGACTGCGTCACCAGCGCTCACCGAACAGCAGAGCGCACACGCCAGAAGGTGAAGATAAAGGAGGGCCGCGTGCCTAAGACACGTAAAAAGGTCATAGAGGACCTCTGCGACGATTGCGGCTCCGACCCGACCTCACGGGTCTGACCGTCAGTCTGACCCTTTAAACTCTCGGCCTTCCCGCCTTTGGCGACTATGGCGACGCCGACGAGTGCGACGAGGGCGACCTCCACGGCAACTTTGCCGCAGGTCTGCCTGCGTGGTGGTTCCGAGGCTCGTCGGCTCCCAAATAGGGAGTTGACCGACAAACGACTGGCGCTTCAACGCCGCTGTCCGTCGAGTCCGACACCATCCACCAGCTCCTCACCGACCTCATTTCATTCGACTCCGGCATCCAGAGGCGTGCGGTGGAAAAGTACGGGCCAACAGACTGGCTGTCCGTCGCCACCTCAGAGCTGTCGAGAACTTCGACTTGGTCACCGGCTGCGGCCTCAACGACGAGAGCCAGCAGCGCGCCGTGGAACGTTGCGTTCGACAACATCGACCACTGGTCATCGTCATGGCTCCGACTTACAGGCCCTTCGGTCGTTGGCCCATTTTGAATTGCAAGCAGAACTACCACACTTGGCTGCGCTACGACGGGGACGCGGCCCCCAATCCCTGATTCTGCGGCTACCTTGCACAGCTGCAGCTCGAGCGCAGCGGCTACTTCGTCAACGAGCAGCCCGACCCACCATTGCTGTGTGACGAGCCGTCATGACCAGAGGTGCTGGTAGCGCCGGGCGTGGGCAGAGTCATCTTCGACCAGCGCCAGCTCGGGATTCGAGATCGTCGCGGGGGCATTTTGAGGAAGACCACGGAGCGGGTCTCCAACGCTCCAGAGATCCTCCAGCAGTTCGCGAACTTCAGACGGCTAGGCAAACGCACCCACGTCCACGTCGAGGGTCACAGAAGCCTCGACGCCCAGATTTTGCCGCGAAAGATGGCCGCGCGACTTGTCCAGGGCTTAGCAGAATGACTTCGCCGCGTGAGGCGTCCGCACCTCGCGAACTGCGCTCGTGATTGCGACGTCCAATCAGTGGCCTCCCAACAGTGGCCTCCGGAGCCGCGGAGGGCGAGATCAGACGTGAAGTGGCGGCCGAGCTCGCGCGCTACACTTGCGAGGCGTGCAAGCGCAACGCGCGGGCAGATTCACCCATGCAGTCTAGGGATCTTGCCAGCGCCGCCATTCTCAAGGCGCCTCGATCCATTGGGAGAAGGGGCGCGACCGCCCCAGGCACAACCACGAGTGCAGCAAGTGTAGGTTCGCGGGCCCTCACTCACGGACGCGCCCGCGTGCTGGTCAGCACCCGCGAGCGACGGCGCGACCTGGAGGACCACGTCATTCCAGCGATCAACAGGCTCAACTCCCCAGCGGCGCAGACCTTGGAGCAGCGGACGAGGTTGCTCTGCCACCCGCGCCTGCAGGATATCCAGGAGCCAAATCATCATCCAGCGCGGGGGCTCAGGGCAGCGGTTCCGGCGACTGCGTCGCGCCACAGCGCTAGCGCTACGAGCCAGTCCAGTGACCAGCACAGTGTCCAGACGATCAGCACCACGTGCTGCCGACGCAGTTGTTGGCCATCCGACGCCCTTGGACTGGGCGCGCTTTGACGTCGCCACGTCTCTACGATCACCTCGCGGCGACTCGCATGAGACGCGCGCGCGAGTGCTGCGCGAGCTGCGCCCCCGGTGGTGGCGCACCACAAAGGAGGAGATACAAGAGCACTACCAGCAGCCGACATACCCGAAAACATCCTCGACCTCATTGCCACTGTGGTCAACAATTGCTGGGGGCGTCGCAAGTGGATTCCACCGGCGCACCAGACCACCCTTACGCTCAGCCACCCGACGCGATTCAACTAGCACGTCGGGCGTCGGGTGCGACATCTTGCGCTACAAGGATCGCGTGATCCTCCACCTGATCTCCCGCGCCCCACGGTGGCGCGATGGCCAGGAGATCGCGTCCAAGCGCGACTCGACGCTGGTGGATTCCATCGAAAATTCGCGGATCCAGCTGTTCGGCGCGATGGAGACGTTCATCGTGGACGGGGGGGGGCCTCGCCATGTTTCGTGGAGGAGATGAAGAGGAGAAGAGTACACGTTGATATTCAGGCCCCTCGCCAGAGCGCTCGCTTCATAGAGCGACGCGGTGCCATGCTACGGCGCGCACTTCACACCGCGGTGGAGCAGTTGGAGCGCGAAGGTATCGCGGCGAACTTCGACTCTATGCTGGCTCATGCTATCTCTGCCGCCAACAGCCTCACCCACGTGGGCGGCGTTTCACCACGCAACGTCGTTTCGGAAGGCAGCCATCCATGCTGCCAGCGCTCCAAGCAGGCGAGGGGGGTGACGTACCCGGTAATTGTGTCACTGGTGCCTGGCTTTCTACTGGTGGAGAAGTGAAGCCCAGCCGACTGCAGTGGCGCGATTCGCGCTGCAGCGCATGTTCGAGGCCGCGTCGATCCCGCGCGTCAGCTGCGCCCTACGGGCCGTCGCCGAGTCTGGGAAGGGCCGCTTCAACGTCGGCGACCATGTGGAGATCCACAGACTCCTGAGCAGGAAGGCGCGCCGGGCCGGGCCGGCCCTGGGACGGTCAAGTCTGAAGGCCCGGCTCGCGGCAAGGCGACGGCCAATTTACTACAGGACGTCCGGCCATTCATGAGTGCCGTCTTCGGCGACATGGGCACCGGCATGGCGCGAGCAGGCCTGGCCCAGGACCGCGCGGGGAATTTCGTGGAACTCGTCGCGCCAGGCTCCAGGGCCAGGACCTTCTGCCTCTGGGAGAACGCGGTGGGCCCGCAGATAACCGCGCAGACCCGACAGCGCCCCGACATCCTCGAAGCTCTGCGCCGTCTGTCCCTCAGATATTTCCAGCTGCCAGAAGTTCGCGCCATGCGTTTGATAAGCGGCTAGAGATCAGTGGGACATTGGCCAGGCCGCACCCGCAGCTTGGCTATGCGGTGGCTCCCTGAGAACCCGAGCGACATCCAGCACATTCGCCTCGACGGCGCCGAGTTCGACACACCTACTTATCGGCGAGCGTTGGAAGTAAGCTCGCATCTTCAAGTCTGTCCTGGGCGACGAGCCACTGCGGGTAGCAGACGCCACAATGCCCAAATGGAGCGTTCGATGATTGCGTTATCGACGTTCTCGAGGATGCCGCCAGCATCGCCGAGGGAGGTTCACCATCCGCCCTGTCGGCTATCCCAGAGGAGACCAACGGCGACTTCTTTGGCCACGTTCAACATGATGTTGGCAGTCCTGCGCGACGTCGAAGGAGCAGAAGACCTGGCCCAGGAGCTCGAGGCTCGCCGCCGCGGCCAGCCTTGGCCGCGGGCCCCACGAGTGGCTCCCGCACCTCGTGACGCAGCGCCGGCGTCAGAGGATCCATGCGCAGCGCCACTGCTAATTATTTGCGCGGGGCCTCCTTGGACGACAACGCCCCGCTACGGGAGGGGCGACGGGGGAATGCATGTGGAGTTGCATCTTGGCCCAAGGGTGCGCGAAGATTCCTGAGCTTCAACGAGGGAGCGTCTGGTGACTGTGTCTCTAGCGCTCCCCGCGCAGCCGTGCTTGACATCTACGCAGCCGTTAAGACCGCGGTCATCAAGCGCGACGCCGATCTTCTGGCCAACGCGGCGGCGTCGAGGCAGTCTAAGGAGGTCGCAGCGGCCATCTTCGAAGAGCTCACCATCTCTGGGTCAAGTGCGCATGTTTCGAGAGCCGATCGCTCAAGGGCGCCCGAAACGCAATGGATTCCAGACATGTCTCCCAGTGGAAGCACGGGGAGGGATCAGGCGGCACGACTGCCTGGATCACCCAGCGCCGCATGGCGCTGAGGGGCTTCCGCGACATGGGCGCCAGGGCCGCGGAGACGCCCTTTGGGGATGTGATGCGGGCGTCGCAGCGCATGCTGTCCTCAGTGGAGGCGCGTCGCCCAGACCGGGCGCGCGTCGCCGTGGACGCCGAGAAGGCGCTCCTGCGAGGAATGACTTACGCCGAGATTCAGGAACAAGGTGAGGCACCGCGCAAGGTGAACTTCACCCTGCCGCAGGGCAGCGCAGCCATCCTCGGGCAGGTGCCTGGTTACCAGAGCTTCGACGAGCGGACCGAGTGCCTGCGCTGCGTCATGCCGCGCGCGGGCTGCAAGGATGCGCCCCGAGCCTTCTCCGCGAAGCTCGCCGGCGCCACGCGCTCGCCAGAGTGCGGCGCCCAACCCGCCAGGTGGGACCTGGAGCTCGAGGTCAAGCATGAGACGACTGGTGCCTGCGGCACCAGCGGCTCAGAGCGAGTGTTTATGTTGTCCAAGCACGTTGATGATCTGAAGATCGCTGGACGCAGGGAGCACGTCGATCGGCTGATCGGCCATGCCCAGAGCGTCTTCGGCAAAATGATGGGTGACTCCGACGACCTCGCCAATTGCGGAGCACACAGGCGCCGCTGTTATGATGGCACAGTGGCGCTCGACCAGAACGAGTGCATCGACGCTCTGGCACCGATCAGACACGTCGACCTGGTCGCGGCTTATGAGCCGGCCAGAGGTCGGCTACCAAGCCTGTTGGTCTCTCTCCTGGGAGCAGCGGCCTAAGGCGCGCATCGCATTTTCAGCGGCGAAGAGTGCCGGGCGATTCATCGCGCGCGGCGAGGGGCCGTTCAAGGGGGAGGAGGAGACAGCATAGGGCATGAGAGGAGCCGTTCACATGCGTCTCGGCATGCGCCGCCGCACGGGCAAACAAAAGCGCCGCCCGCTGGGCGCAGCGGGCCGATCGCACAAGCTAGTGCGCAGATCCGCGTTCGGCCCCGAGCTGTTCGCTGCGCGCGGCGCGGCTGACGGACTGCAGGCGCACCTCCTCGCGTCTCAAGAGATGGTGCGCGGCCCCGCCTCTGCTGAGGAGATCAGGAGGTTCAGGGAAGAGGGGGGCTACGCGATCCTTGCTAATCTCGTCATCGACGGCGCGTCCGTCTTCAGCGACCTGCTCATGGACCCCGTGCGGCCGCATTCCGAGAACTTCAAGGCTGGTCGCCAGTGGTGGTTGGTTGGCCAGCTCCGCGCCAAGCAAAATGAGGACCTGCTCTGGCGCGACACTGGGGACATGTGGGCCGACCCCATGACCAAGGGCAGCATTGGCTGGGACCTAATCCTCAAGGTCAGTGACGGCCAGGTCAGCCATGACCACGACATGGTCAAGCTCAGTAATGAGTAGGAAAGGAAGAAGACCGTCCCGAGCTTCCAGCTCAGCTCTGTCACCCAATAGCGAAGAGGCGACCCTTGTGACTGCATTACAAGGTCGACCTCCGCATCATCGAGTCGCGGGCATTGATGGCGAGAGTGATGAGCAGATCGAGCACGCAAGTGAATGCTGCTCCTGCTGAAAGTGTCAGTGGAGCGACAGCATCCATTTGGTGCGTGCTGCGCGCTCCACTAATAGTCTCGCCCTCGCAGTGGCCGGCGACTGTTTATGAAAAAGCGGTTGCTAGAGCTTTTTTTGCAGCTGTCCTGTAGCGGGGTGCGGTCAGCCCCATCTGAATTTCATACCGTGGGTTCTTGTGCGGTTTGCGCATTGGGACCAACGAGGGCACGACTGACTGGCTTGAGCAACGCATTCGAACAGTACCTGAGACCCCCCCCGTACCGGGCGACACGCTCGTGTCACCCGTTAGGCTCTGCCCGTTTCACCCATTCCTTCCCTGGGCCCGTCGCTGTTCTGAGCCTGATCAGTGCACCGCGCCCGCTCTATTCTCGCTTTATTCTCGCGCTCACCGTTTTCATTCCGTCCGCGGGAAAAAAAAACCGCTGGCGGATTTACCCCTTGCATCAATTTGTCTCGTTTCCTCCTCCTCCTCCTCCTACTCCTCCTCCTCCTCCTCCTCCTCCTCCTCCTCCTCCGCCTGCCAAGAACCGCTCTGGCTCGGGCGCGGGGCCCGCCCGCCTTCGTGCCAGCGCCGAGCGTCCGCGACGCGTTCTTGGTGACGGGAGAGTCGCCGCGGCAGCCCGCCGAGTCTCTCCCCGACTAATTCGGTGCGAATCATGGGGCGCAGCAAGCCAGCTGCGCGATCTCCTGCCCCGCGCAGCCCAAGGGCAGGAGGCGGAGGCAGCTCCTAGCAGAAGAAGGTGGCCTTCATCGATGGCTGGACCCGCTGCTCCGCCTGCAAGAAGTGGATGTGGAATGAGACCTGGGGCGAGGCGCACTGGAAGTGCAACTGTGGCGCGCAGGTCGAGCCCTTCCGCCGCCGCGAGGCCAGCCGCCCGCCCTCTCGCAGGCCGGCGCGGCCGCCGCGGGGCGGGGTAGGCCAGTGCCCCTGGCATCAGGGCGGAGGCGGCAGCAGCGAGACGAGCTCCAACGGCTCGGACTTCACGTCCTTCCTGGCGCAGCTGGCCGAGAAGGTCAGCACCTCTCCGCAGGCGGACGAGGCGAAGGCGGCCATCAAGCTGGTCCAGCAGCTGGCGGAGCCGCCGCCGCCCGCGGCCCCTGCTGAGGCGGTGAAGCCCCCCGACGAGGTCTTCCGCAAGGCGTCGGGTCTCCACAGGGAAGCAGCCCGCCGCCACCAAGGTTCGGTCGACGCGGTGCTTCGCCTCGAGGAGCAGCTGCGAGCTGCCCGCGTCAAGGAGGGTGAGCTCGCGCTCCTCCTTGCGGAGGCCGACCGTGCCAAGGCTGTCGCTGCTGCAGCCTTGGCCCGCCACGCGGCGGAGGTGGCGAGGGCGACGGGCGTCTCGGACGATCTCTTCCATCTCTCCTGGGGCCCCGACGTGTTCACCAACTTCGAGGGTCTTTCGCCCACGGAGCAGGGCGAGTTGCAGAACCTTGAGAAGTCTCTCGTCGCCACCAAGGTTGAGCTGGCCGCCAAGGCCAAGCAGGTGCGGGACAAGCTCGCCTCGTCCAGAGCAGCGCTGGCCCGCACGCGCGGCAGCAGCAGGAAGCGCCGCACTGGCTCTCCTTCGGCACTTCGTGAGGAGGGAGGTGGCGCTGAGGACGAGGAGATGGCCGACGTCGGCAGCGACCGCAGCCCGCCGCCTGGCGGCGACGGAGGCGACGCTGAGCTGGGCTCCCGCCCCCCCTGCCGTGGCCTGACAGGCAGCCGCGGGTCGGGCCCCTGGGAGCCCGACCCGCGCAGGCCTGGGCGCCTCCTCCGCGTCCGCCGCTCCAGGTGATGAGGAGGCGCTGCAGGCTGAGGGGAGTGAGGTTGCAGCTGGGGCTGCCGACCTCGAGTTTTGTGAAGGCGGTGGCCATCGAATATTCTTTGCGAATGTCACGGAGATGGGACCGCAGGCTTGGGGATACGTGGAGGAGTCGCTGAACCGCTTCAACTCGTTCAGCTTCGTCGAGACCCACGTGCATGCTGGCCACTTCGAGAAGTGGCGACGAGAAGCTAAGAAGCTCGATTTGAAGATCATGGCCAATCACGCTCGGCCCTCCAGGCGCGGCATGCTGGAGGGCACTGGTGTCGTCAACGGCACCGAGGGAGGAGAGTGGTTGATGTGTCGGCGTGGTCATCACGTGCATACGCTAGAGGGTAGTGACGATCGTGCGCTGGCCGCCCCTGGTGCTGAGTCCGCCGACGGCTTCCAGGCCAGCGTGCTCCACCTCAAGGGCAACAGGCAGGTTGTCGTGGTCACCGTCTACGGCGTGGCTCGTCATGGGTGACTTCAACCTGCCGCACCAGACCTTGCAGCAGGCTGGTTTCTTGCGCCGCATCGGCGCGCAGGTGGTGATGGCGGACGTGACGACCACCTGCGACGCGGGCCAGCACGGCTCGCACATCGACTACGGCCTGTGTTCCGCTGCCTGCGCCCCGCTGTTGGCAGGCATCAGGGCCACCGCCGCAGTCCCCTGGAAGACGTATTGCGGTCTTGTTGTGCAGTTTCCCTCCAGTCAAGCTGTCCTCCTGGGTCGGCAGCTGGTGATGGCGAAGGGCCTGCCTCAGGTGGCGAAGCGGCCACGTGCCGAGGCCCCCCGCGGCCGCCGCGCCAAGCAGAGAGGAGATGAGGAAAGACGGGCCCTCGCCAGGCGAAAAGAGCTGGAGCTTCATTCCCAGCTCTACGGCGATCATTACCAGATTCGGTCCTTTGATGATATGTCCACCTGCTCAGGCTCCGAGGGCGACGACAGCAGCGATGAGGACTCGGAGGCTGGTTGGGAACCCCCCGCAGCAGCGGCGGGCATGGCCCCGCGGGCAGCGGCGCGGTTTGACGACAGCGAGGTGGACCCGTTCGAGTGCCTCGACGCCGAGCTCGACGTGGACCATGTGCTGGAGGCCAGTGACATGCAGGCAGTCGCTGGAGCTGCGCCGCCTGGAGCAGCCGAGGGTGAAGGCCCCGCCGCTTCCGCTGCGCCTGCGGCCGTGAGCCCGCAGGGAGGTGCGCGAGGGCAGGCCGCGCCCCCCCCGCCCAGGGCTGGCTCCGCGTCCAGCCGAGAGATCAGGGCGAGCTTGCCAGGTTTCGCTATCGATGACGAGACGTGGCACAGCACCGCGGCTGCGCCCAGGTCCGACGTGGAGTCGCTGGAGTGCAGTGCGGTCGAATCAGCCGCCTTTCTTGTTGGTGGTGCCCTGTTACCTCAGATCAGCATCCAGTACGGGAAGTGGGCCGAGCACGTGGAGAGGGCCATCTACACATCATGGTTGCAGTACACTGGGGCGCATGTCGCGCAGCTCAGAGGCGCGGCTGATCGAGTGCAAGTGCACGCCGAGTGTGACGACCAGACTTGAGCCCATTCGCGGGGCGGCAGTGCGTTGGTGGTCTTCGGTGGCTGCACTACTCTCCAGGATCGGCAAACTTCGACGTCGCAGCAAGCAGGCCACTGATGATCGGCGGCTACTTGCAGAGGCTGGACGGGAGCTTCGTGACCGCGTCCCTGCCAAAGCCCGCCGATGCTACATGGCGGGTCGTGCTGGCGTGCGTCGCGGAGCTCGTCCCCAGCGGCAGCAGCAGCGGCGACCTCCGTCGCGGCCAGCCCAGCAGCAGAGTCCGACTCACCCCCCTCCGTCCGTGCCCCTCAGCGGGCGGCGCCCACCAGGTGATGACGGTGAGCTCGGGTCGCCCCTTGGAGGCGAGTCTCAGGGCGAGGTGAAGAGTTGCAAGGCGTTGGTTGCGAGCTTGGGTGACGTGCACGCCATCTCGGACAGCCGCCTGGCGGCCTTCGAGGAGGCGGCCTTTGCAGCTGCAGCGCGTGCCATGCAGTCGGCGGCCCACAAGTCCCTGCAGCGGCTTCGGCAGTGGATTGGATCGGACGAGGCCACGCCGTTGGTTTTTCGCTCCCTTCGGGAGCGGCATCTGGCAGCAGACGAGGTCCTGGTGGGCAGCAGCATCCTGGTGCATCCCAGCGCGATCCTCGACCACAAGGCGACCGCTTGGGAGAAGCTGTGGTCGCCCCACCCCGTCAAGCGCGAGGAGGTTTGTGGCTTGTTCGAGGACCTCCGCGAGCAGGTGCAGTACGAGGAGCTGGACCGCCTTACGGTTGCCGACATCCGCACTGCCCTCCAGCGCATGCGGCCCCAGACTGGCAAGGGCGTGGACCAGTTCACGGTGCTGGATTTGGCGAGGTTGCCCGACCCTGCGCTGCAGGAGTTGGCCGATCTCGATTATTCTGCTGAGCGGGCCGCTTGCTGGCCCAAGCAGCTCCTCCTGGTGCTGGGCCACGTCCTCGAGAAGAAGGGCGGCGGTGAGCGCATCATCGGAGTCTTGAGCATGGTCACGCGCTGCTGGAGCATGATCCGCGAGGAGAGCATGCGGGACTGGGCGAGGCGCACGGCCCCAGCCTGGGACGCTGCCGTCGCGGGCAACTCAGCGCTCCGCGAGGCCTTCGCCCGCGCGGTGAGCGAGGAGGCCTTCGCTGCCATGGGGGTCTCGTGCGGCCACGGCCTGATCGACGTCCAGAAGTTCTACGACAGCATGCCATGGACGGGGCTCGCTCAGGCGGCGCTCCGCTGCGGGTTCCCACCCGCTGTCCTGGCATTGGAATTGCAGCAGTGTGTGGCGAGCAGGGTGCTCCTGTAGGATGGCATGGCGTCTCGGTTCGTTGTCCCATCTCAGTCGGTGGTGCAGGGCGTCAGGTCGGGCACGAGGTTCGGTCGTTGCATGACGTACCACACGCTGCAGCAGCTGACCTTAGGGTCGCCCCAGCTCCTGCCCTCGCGGATCTGGGTCGACGGCCTGTCGGTGTCCTCCGTTGGCACGAGGCAGTCCGTCGTCGACGCCGTCTCGAAGGGCATCATCGACTTCGGCTCGGGCATGCAGCAGGCTGGTCTGCAGATATCCACCAAGAGCGTCGTCGTCTGCTCGCAGCTGGAGGATGCGCGGCGCATTGCCCAGGTCGTCAAGCAGCATGGCCTCGCCATCCAAGCGGCGAGCCACGGCGCATGCCTCGGCGTCGATCTTGCAGCGGGCCGCCGCCCTGTTCGTCGCACGATCGTCAAGCGCATGGGCAAGTTTCGCATCGCCAATGGCCGTCTTCGAGGCATGGCCCGTGCCTCGCGGCAGTACCAGACGTGCGGGTATGTCGAGAGGGTCGGGCTGCAGGCGGCGGCGACCTACGGGCATGAGGTGTTCGGCGTCTTCGGCAGCAGGCTGGCAGAGCTCCGTCGAAGGCTTGCCTCAGTCTCAGGAGCTGCTCGGCGAGGACGTTGTCTCACCACGCAGTTGGCACTTCGCGCAGGCCCTCTCGACCCTGCCAGGCGCCTGCCTCGCGCCCTGGTCAAGTGCTGGTTCGAGGTCTGGAGGAGTTGCCAGGAGTTGAGAAGGCGAGTGGCGAGGGCCTGGATCCCGATTCACAGTCGGCTCCGCGAGGCCGAACCTGAGTGCAGGTCAAGGTTAGTGCGTGGCCCTACTTCTGCCCTCCAGGCCCTCCTCCTGCAGCACGGCTGGGCACCCGTCGGCCCCATGGGCTGGGAGCGCGGCCTGCAGGACGGTTCTCGTGAGCGGTGGGTCTTCCCTGACGTGGCCAGCATCACAGACGGCTCCTGCAAGGCCGTCCTCGACGCGCTCGACGACTCCATCCAGGAGGATCTCTGGCAGCGCGCTGCCACGCACTGGTGCGGTGCAGGCCTGGAGGCTGGTGCTGATCTTCGGTCTCTTCAGGCGCACCTCCAGCGGCTCAGACGTCTACCTGGGGGGCCTGCGTTAGAGGAGCTACTCGCCACCATTGCGGTGGGTGGAGCCTGGCCGAGGTCACGCAAGAATGAGATCTTCGGTGACATCGAGTGCGCCAACTGCCCACGACGTGGTGGCGAGGAGGAGACTCCCTTCCATAGGTTCTGGAGTTGCCCCCGCAACGTCGGCAGCAAGGCCTACGACGACAGCAGCGAGCTCCTGCCCCGCGCGGCCGCGGACCAGGAGGCGCACGCAGCTTTCTGGCTGCGAGGCATCATCCCTCGCTGCTGGACTGAGGTCGCCGCCCCCCGCGACCACGACCCCTGGACGCTCTTGAATGGCCAGCAGGTTGCCGTGCTGGCCCCAGGGGCGCTGGGGCAGGGCACCGAGGAGGCCCCGCTCGTCCTCTTCGGCGATGCCAGTGGAGGACCAGATGGGCAAGACCCGCATCTTCGACGTGTGGGTCTCGCAGTTGCTCGTGTCCATCTGGTCGACGGAGGTCTCGAGCAGGCAGCGTGGGGCGGCCTCGGCGGCAGCATGCAGACCGTCCACCGCGGTGAGCTGCGGGCGCTCGTGCTCGCCGCACAAGGCTCCCTTGGCCCCACGGTTTACATCTCGGATAGTCTGGCCGTCTGCGAGGGCTGGTTGAGGCGCTTTGATTTGCAGCCGCACGGCGATGACAGCGACCTGTGGAGCCTCCTCGCGCAGACCTTTCGCAGCAGGAGCAGGCCCAGATCAGATTTCGTCGTGGAGCACGTGTACTCGCATCTGGAGATGGCCGAGGCTTTCGAGTTGCAGGTTCCTCCATGGCTGGTCGTCGGCAACGCGGTTGCGGACATCCTGGCTGGTGCAGCAGCGGACGTTGTTCGTGTCGCTGCCCACGAGCGGGCTCGGGTCCACCAGACGGAGCACATGGCCACGCTGGTCAGGAGAAGGCTGCTGCGGGCCACCCTCGACGCCATCGAGGCGGAGAACGGCCTGGCCCCTGCAGTGCGGCGTGCCAGGAGGCGGGGGCGTGCTCCCCCTGCAGCCAGTCTTGTCGCTGCCTTCGGCACGTCCCATGTGCTGGACAGCCGCGGCAGCTGCTTGAGGTGCAGGTGCTCAGCGTCGCGATCATCCCGTTCGCAGTGGCTGGAGGCACGGTGTCCTGAGGTGCAGCGGGATGAAGCCCACACGCTCAAGCTGGCTGATGACGACGTGCACATCGGCGGAGTCCGCCCTCACCCCTCGCATGTGATGCGGCTGCGCCAGAACCTCGACGTCTGGTTCTGCCTGAAGTGTGGGTTCTTCGCGGCGGCCGCTGGCCGCTTGCTGGGGCGGGGCCTTCGCGCGTGCTGTCCTTTGGCCACTTCGAGGACTGGGCGAGACTACCTCCAGCGGATCGCCCGCGGACTTTGGCCGAAGGTCGCTGGGCGGCGTCGGTTTGCCCACGCTGGAGAGGGCATCCTGCTCGGCCCCAAGAAGCAGGCTGCCCGCCGACGTGCCGCGCGAGCGGCCGCTGCTCGGGCTGCAGCCGCCTCAGGGCAGGTGATCCAGCCCAGGCCGATGGAGCTGGTGGCCCTGGACGCTGAGCCTGTCCCCTCCGTCATCGGCGACCCCCTCGCGCTGGACGGCGGCACGGCAGGCCCGCGGAGGGCAGTCCCGCTGGGAGCGGCCTCCTCGGGTCCAACGACTTCCTCCGACAGTTGGCCGCAGCCTGTGATAAATTGCGGCAGACACGACGGTGTTGCGGCGGAGTCCGCCAGGAGTGGGGAGCCTGCGTCGGGCTCCCGCTCCCCCTGTCCTGCTGGTGATCGGGCAGATGTTCCTCCTCGCGGAGGTGGGGTCCATCGTGCTGGCATCCCCTTGGCAGGGGCTCCTGTCATGAAGCTGAAGGCGTTCGACGAGAAGGTTCGCTGGCTGCTAGAGGCGGCCAGCGGCAAGCGCCCCAGCCCTGACCTGGACGTGATCGAGGCCCGAGTCGAGAGCACTCCTCGGGCCAAGCGGCTGCGGGCCGAGGGCGTGGCCAGCGGGCCCGAGGCGGAGCAGGCTGCTGGGCTGCCCTGAGGCCGCTGGCCTCCCGCCACCTCGGCCGCGGCCCCCGCGGCGTCGGAGCCGCAACCGAGCCGCGTGCGCCCTGACGCGCGCGTCCTCGGAGCGCCCTCAACCTCAACCTCCTCCTCCGCCTGCTGCTCCTCCTCCTCCTCCTCCTCCTCCTCCTCCTCCTCCTCCTGCTGCTCCTCGTTTGCCATGGTCGCACGCTGCTTGGAAGTCGGGTCAGGGCGGTGCCAGGGGAAGGATTTGGGGCCTGTTTAGACCAGGTGCTAGTGGGGGAGGAAGGGAGGTGGACGGGGGAGGACGGGAAGAGGAGGAAAAGGAGAAGGCGGAGGAGGAAAAGGAGGCGGAGGAGGAGGAGGAGGATAATTATGATGATGATGGTGATGAGGATAATGCTGATGATGATAATGGTGATGGTAATGAGGATGGTGGTGGTGATGCTGGTGGTGGTGGTGACGATGATGATGATGGTGATGATGACGATCCGGATGTTGATGGTGATGATTACGGTGATGGTGATGATGATGGTGGTGTTCGTGATGATGGTAATGACGGTGTTGATGATGACGATGATGATGAGGAGGAAGAGGAGGAGCAGCAGGAGGAGGAAGAGGAGGTTGAGAAGGAGGAGGAGGAAGAAGAAGAAGAGGGGGAGGAGGAGGAGACAGAGGAAGCGGAGGAGGCGGACGAGGCGGAGGAGACAGATGGGACTCCGACGATCAGGACGAGAGTTTGGTTTAGACACGAACCCGAGTTCGGTTCCAGGAGATGCTGCGCCTGCTGCGGACGTTCCGCAAGGGGGACGTGATGGTCAAGGCTAGGACCCCCCGAAGCATTGACCGCCCGCCCTGGCAACACCGCCGGCCCCATGCCTCCCCATCCCCCCCTTGCATTATCCATCCTCGTTCCCGCCAGGGGGATACTAGGGCACATACGGTCAGGAACGTTTGCTTACAGTGTCGCACCGCCAGTTTGGGCCCACCACGCTTCCCCGAGCGTCAATGTCCCGCGCTTTTCCTGGCCTCCCGCCCCGCAGAGCGGAGCGACACGCTATCAACTAGCAGGGCATGGCGTGTCGCCGGGGCCGCCGCCGCAGCACGCTAAGCAAAAGTTCCCGATCGTAGTTGCCTCATACTTGCGCCCCCAACACGCAGGTGGGGGACATCGAGCCCATACTGGAGGTGCTGAACCTGAACAGGCTCTTCTCGACGAAGCCGCCCCGGGAGAACGTTACGGTGGACCCTGGGTTCTTGGTGTACCGAGGGGTCGCAGGCGTCAACGTGCCAGCGACCTTCGGGGAACTGCACCAAACAGACGTAGTCCCAGCCACGTGGACGGGAGGCAGCGTGACCCTCGGGGGCCACGACTTCTTGCAGCAGCAGGACGGCTTCCGGCCCAGCAGCGTGCCCGAGGGCAATTTCACCATGTTCCCGCGCCTGTGGGTCCAGATCAAGTGCTCCTCCTGGTCGCACAGGGAGAAGCGCAGTTCCAAGAGCAATGCCGCTGGGCTTGGGCCCATCCGGCACGGCTCCCTGGGCCCGATCCCCGACGTCGGGCCGGGCGGCCCAGCGTGGGATGCGTCGTGCTCACTCATGCAGGCTGCCTCACTTGCAAGTCATGGAAGTTCCGTGTACCCTGGAAATTCCGTTTTTAGAGTGCGCTATCGTCGCTTAGCGTCGCTTAGCGCTTGGTAGTCAATGAGATATCGCAGCGTCGATAAGCGTCGATAAGCATCGATTAGCGTCGATCTAGCGTCGATTTAGCGTCGACTAGCGTCGATCAGCATCGATTTGCAGGGGCCAACAAGATGGTTTGGGAGGCTCCCATGAGTTGCCACTGAAGGCTGTCAACGAGGAGGCCCGGCCAGAGAAGGGGCTCGCGACGCTGAAGACGATGCAGTCGCAGGACGATTGGGAGGTCGGCCGCCGCAACGCGGCCTCGCGGTCCGGGAGCGTGGTGTCCACCTTCGGGGCCGATAACGAGAGGATCGACCACAAGGTCCTTGCCGTGCTTTTTTCTATAGCTACGGTCGAGCACGTGATTGAGAGCCCTCCTCAGCAAAAGCTTGGCCAGCGTTTCTTGACCAACTTGCCCGAAGGCCGGCTCAGTGTATTGAGCACGTTCACCCATCCAGCGTGAACAACAGAAGCTGGCCCAGGTTTGCTTGAAGAAACTTCCAGAAGACTGGCCCAAGTTCTTTGAATGATGATGTTTTTGATCATCTTTTCGGCTGTAGTGTTGCTGCTATTCGGAGAGCGCGGTATGGGTTCGGGCTGCACAGAGACAGTCCCCCCCCCCGCCCGTAGCCCTGGCTTGCCTCCACGGGCTCCCTGAGTAGTCTGGGGCGGTCTCAACACCTCAATGGGGGCGGAGCGCTCCAGGGGCGCCGCTGGAGGCGGCGCCAGGGTATTGAGCCCGCTGAGGATAACCCAGCGGGACTGCTGAGGCCAGCCGAGACTACCTGGGGGAGGGCGCGTCTGTAATTACGCAACCCGAGGCTTTACCAGCAGGAGAAGGAGGAGGAGGAGAGGAGGAGGAGGAGGAGGAGGAGGAGGAGGAGGAGGAGGAGAAGAAAGAGGAGCAGCAAGAGGAGGCGGAGGCGGAGGAGGAGGCGGAGGAGGAGGAGGAGGAGGAGGAGGAGGAGGAGGAGGAGGAGGAGGAGAGGAGGAGGAGGAGGAGGAGGAGGAGGAGGAGGAGGAGGAGGAGGAGGAGCAGCTGGAGGAGCAGCTGGAGGAGCAGCTGGAGGAGGAGAGCTAAAGGTTGTCCTCGCGGTCATATCCGGGCACGCTCGCCACGGCATCCGCATAGGCCAGCACGAGCGGAGCTCCATCTACAGCATCGAGGACCTGTACGGCCAGGGCGAGGAGGTGTGCCTCGGCGGGTCCCCGACGGAGGTGGAGTTCGAGCTAGAATTTCGGCAGATTTGCAAGTCGGGGTGAAATGTCAGGGGTCGGCGTTTCCGGTGAACGTTCCGCCGGGCGCCGGGGTCGGCGTTTCAAGGGAACGTTCCGATTTCGGCCAGATGTGGGGCCCCGGAGGAGGAGGAGACACGATATCAAGCACTTCAGGATGATGCTCGAACCAAAACAAGCGATTCCCCAACATTGGCGAAGGCGGCGGGTTTTCACATCCCGAGGGTCCCAGTCCTTCGTGTTCCCCGCTCGACAACCCCTGCGAGCAGCGCCGACGTCGGTACTTTAGGTACGCCCACGCCCAGGTGGAGTTCGAGCTGCAGCTGACCGCGCGGGCGCCCAGCAAGTGTGGCATCTGCAGCTGCACCCTTGCCGTACTGCCGCCGGGCACGCGGGAGTATCCGCCCAACCCGCTCCTCGAGGTGGCCTTCGACGCCTCCGCGGAGGAGCACCTGCACTTCTACATCTCCTCGAGCCATTTCGACTCGAACAGCACCTACGGCGTGGCCCTGAACTGGGTGCTGCGCCCGGGCAGCGGTGGCAGTGGCGCTGTTGCAGCCAGCGCCGCGAGACGTTGCTGAGCGACGGGGCACATCGCAGATCCTCCTCCTTCTCCTCCTCCTCCTCCTCCTCCTCCTCCTCCTCCTCCTGCTCCTCCTCCGCTCTCTCCTGCTCCAGCCGCGCGCTCCCGCGGAATCTCATCCCTGGCCCCAGGGTGGGTCTCCTGAGCCACGAGACCTCCTCCTGCTCCGCCTCCTCCGTCTGCTCTCCCCCCTCGGCTGATGGACGACATCCTGCATCACCCGCGCGGCCAGGGTGCTGGCGCAAACTTCCAACGCGCCCCCCTGCCCCCGATTCAGTGTTGATTGGCATCGCCAGCGAGGCGCAGGATGTGGGCCAATCGACGGATCGATACGTCGCAGCGCAACCCGCCACCATTAGATTGGAGGCGCGGGGGGTGTTCACAAGCATAAGCATGAAAGGTGCAGTATTCGGCCACGCGCAGAGGGGAGGGGGGAAGGCTCCTTAGGAGCACCCCTGCTTCTCGCAAGGCGCGGGCCCTGCCTGTAGATGTAGGACCGGTGCCTTCTAAGAAGCAGCCTCCGTCTAAGAAGCCTTCCCCCCTCCCTTCTACCCCCTTGTGCGCGTCGCCAGAGTATTTTGTCCATCAACCGCTCCCCCTTCCAACCACTGCCTCCTGCCGCTGCTGCTCCTGCGCCTCGTGCTTCTCCAGCTTCTCCTGTGCTGCTGCTGCTACTCCTCCTCCTCGTGTTCCTCCTCCTCCTTCTCCTCCTCCTTCTCCTCCATTCCTTTTCCTTGTAAGTACTGCCTCCCTGCCGCACCCCAAGGCAAGTCGGAAGGGCGGCTGGGCGTTTCGCTAGAGACAGCCTTACCATTTATGAGTCTGAAGCTGAACAGTTGACAACAGTTTCATAGATGGGGGGCGGGTGGTTTTCAAAATGTAGCTCTCGCCTTGACGCCGCCCGCATTCGTCCTAAACATTCGGAAGAGCTTCGCGGATTCAGGGCGGGTCGTTTTCAAAATGTTGTTCTCGCCTCAGCGCCGTGCACATTCGTTTTAAACGTTTGCAAGAGCTTCACGGATTGAGGACGGTTCTTTTTCAACATGTGGCACTCGCCGTAGCGCCACGCACATTCGTTTGAACAAATTACTTGCACGGGTTCTCATGTTTAACGTGTCAGAATTGGTGTTTTGGAACGGCTCAGGATTGCCAGGGCGCAACAGTACCGTTGATTCGTTGCGTTTTGGCATGGTTGTTCTGGAATGGTGTTGTGGAATGGTGTTCTGGCACGGTTTAGAATCGTCAAGACGCAACAGTCAGATTGATTTGTGGCGTTGAAGTCATGATAATTGTGGTTTGGCATGCTTCAGGATTTTCACAAGGTTGTCCCCCAACGGGGCAATTCCCCCAGTGGAACTAGCCCCTCGTAGGGGCCTATGAAGAGGGAGATTGGAGGGAGGGTATATTCCAACATCGTTGACAAGTCTTGGGTTCAAGCTGGTCCCCCCTCTCTTCCTCCTCCTCCTCCTCATCGTCCTCCTCCTCCTCCTCCTCCCCCTCCTCCTCCTCCCCCTCCTCCTCCTCTTTCTCCTTCTCCTCCTCTGCCTCCTCGTCGTTCTCCTCCTCCTGCTCCTTTTTCTCCCTGGTTAGCACTCTGCCTCTGCCTCCTCCTCCTCCTCCTCCTCCTCCTCCTCCTCCTCCTCCTCCTCCTCCCCCTCCCCCTCCCCTACCTCTGACCTCGCACCCGTCTGCGCGCTATGTTCCCTGTCAGGTAGCGCCGAACATTGAGCCCCTCGAAAGTGAGTCCAGGAAGCGCGTCTCTCCCCGGCTCAGACCAGGCCTCAGGGTACCCCCCGATACAAGTTGAAAAGCACATTCTGGCTGGTCCCTCGGAAGGACCAGCCAGAGGCTGGGGAGGCAGCCCCTGGAGGGACCCCCTTCTCCATGGGCTCGAGCACGCTTCCTCCCCAGGCTGCCCTGGCGTTGCCAGCAATCCCGCACAGGGCCTCATTTTGTGAGCGCGCCCTCCGCATTTTCCCCTCCCCCGCGGCCGCCTCCTCCCCGTGCCCTATAAGGCCCACAAGTCTCCAGTGACGGTTATTTTCCCGTTCTTGCCCTGCTGCCGTCTGGGTGGTGCTCTGCACCCATCAGAAATCAGACATCTTAACAACTTTCATGCACTCCAGGCGTCGTCGAAGAAAAACAAGAATCAGGGCTGGACCCTGTAAACAAGAATCAGGGCTGAACCCTGGGCGTTTTATCAGAGCTTCCGCCCCGTAAGAATGTGCTCTACTTGGACTTGGACTACTGTTTAAGAACCCGCTCGGAGTCAAGCCCATTTTCTTAACGTAGAGCGTCCTAGCTCTAAGCAGGGGTTGATGGCTTGCGCACTATGTCGCCTTAATGATTGCGATGTTCTCGGTTATTCCTAAACGCGCGTCAATGATTCTAGAACCTCTTTAATTGGCGTCCACGCCAGTAGTCATGTGTGTAATTTCATAAAGGTGTTATCGTCTTGCCGCTAGCCCTTCGTGATGTTGACTGTTGTTTCCCGCCTCTGCCTCCTCTTTCTCTTCCTCCTCTTCTTTCGCCTCATTCTCCTCTGCCTCCCTGCCCTCTCCATGCAGTCTGTCCGCATCTTCTCCGCTCCCCTTCCGAGGGGTGTTTCGGGGGTTAGGTGGTAGATTGGGGTCGGACTGTTGTCATGTCGACCCCGCCGTCCTCCTGGGCTGGGGGTCGCCCAGCGACACAATTTTGGCCGCTCGGTAGCGGGGAGGCAATACAACGGGGTGAATCGAGGATTGCAGGCGCCCCAAACGGCCCCCAAACCTGCCGCCGCGGCACCAAAAGGTGCTGGAGAGGCGCACGCTTCTTCCCCCTCTCCCCTCGCCAGCTGGAGAGCTGTGGAGAGCTGGAGAGTTTCAGGACATGGTTCGGGCGCTGCCAGAAGTGTCCCTGACCCAGGGTGTACCCCGCTCTTCGCGCCATTCCTGGGACCCTTGGCCTCGTGAGGAGCGCTCGTGAGACCACCTGGGCCTCCCAGGAACTCTTGGGGACCAGTCCGACCGAGGCCACGATCCCGAGCCCGGGCCGGAGCCGGAGCCCGAGCTCGAGCCCCGGGCCCAGGCCCCATCACGAGCCCGAGCCCAAGCCCGAGCCCCAGCCCCAGCCCGAGCCCGAGCCCGTGCTCGAGCCCCAGCTCGAGCCATGGGCCAGGGACATCACCTCTGGCGACACCCGAGAGACGGCGTTGAGAGCCAGAGGCCGGCGCCTCTCGCGGCCACGAGCCCTCGCCCCGGGCGGCCTGTGTATATGTATATGTATATGTATATGTATATGTATATGTATATGTATATGTATATGTATACGTATATATGTAATATATATATATATATGCATTGTATATATATATATATATATTAAGCACATACATTTTTATACATAGACGTATCTATACAGCAGCCTGCCAGTCGAATTCTAGGACCGAGGAGGCATTTATGCGTCGTTCGTTTTCGGGTGTGGCTCTTGGGAGAGGAACAGCAGCAGAGGCACAGCGTGAGGAGTGGCGCCGGCCAGGCGTCGGAGTCCTCGAGGGCGGACGGCGGCGAGGCCTCGCCAGAAGGCTCTGCTGCGCGTCCGGCTCTCTCTCTCTCTCTCTCCCTCTCTCTCTCTCTCTCTCTTTCCGCGGCGAGAGGGCGAGTGCGAGGACGAGGACGAGGGCGAGGAGAAGCACAAGGGCCAGGAGGAGCGTGGACGCGGAGGGGGAGGAAAGAGGGAGGAGGGGTGAGAACGAGGAGAGGAGGGAGCATTGCAAGGAGGACGACGATGACGAGGAAGAGGAGGAGGAGGAGAAGGAGAAGGAGGAGGAGGAGGAGGATGAGGAGTTGGAGAAGAAAGAGGCGAAGGGCGCGGGAGGGGACGAGGACGAGTACGAGAGTGGATGATGATGCTGCTGCTGCTGATGCTGATGCTGACGCTGACGCTGATTGCTAATGCTGATGCTGATGCTGCTGCTGATGATGCTGATGCTGTTGCTGCTGATGATGAGGAGGAGGATGCTGATGATGCTGATGATGATGATTATGGTGATGATGCGTATCCTGGCAATGGTGATGCCGATTATGAGTATGTTAGTGATGCTGATGTGTTATGATGACGGCGGTGCTGGTGGTGAGTATGATGACGATGATGGTGATGCTACTGATCATGATGATGATGATGATGATGATGATGATGATGCTGATGCTGATGCTGATGCTGATGCTGCTGCTGATGATGATGATGATGCTGAAGACGTGTGATGATGGTGATGATGATGACGAGGAGGAGGAGGAGGATTGGCAGGAGGGAGAGGAGGAGGAAGAGCTGGACCAGAGTAAATCCAAGATGCATCAACGATGCTGCAGTACACCTTCCTGTTCCAAGTCCCCTCCCCATGAGTTCCTACAAACTTGTCCATTTCATTGCAAGAAGCGTCCCCACCCCCGTCCCTGAAACACCAGCGCAGTTGGGCCTGCCATCTCCGCGAGGACCCCGCTTGAACAGGAACTGCCTTGCATCCTCATGGCGCGATACCAGGAATGCGAACAACCAGGTTCACGCAGTTCAGCGAAGTGTCCAGCGAGATCCCCCGCTCGAAGAAGGGCCGCCCCACGTGTGTAATCGCTGCACCAGTTTACACACGTGGTCACGGTCCCCGAGAAAGTCTCAAGCCACAGCTTCATTATGAAGAAGTGCCATCCTGGATCCGTGCAGCGCTACATGTGTTGAAGTTTCAGGCCTGCGGAATGAGCAACGTCTCGAGCGAGTTCCAGATGTTGAAAAGAAGAGTCCTCCATTCTTGTACATGGCGCATTCGAAAACGAATGTGCGCGGCGTTGAGGCTACAGACTCCTTCAGGAAACGACATGTGTTCCATCCTTGCCAACGGTTGCAAACTTGGAGACGGATGTGCGCGGCGCTATGGCCGTTAACCCCACATTGAAAAACATTCCATCTTTGAGGTTATTGCAGAACATTGAATCGAATGTGCACAAGTCTAAGACGAGAGCGCCATGCTTGAAGCCAGCCCGCTCTTCGTCTTATCAAGCTGCTACAATCGTTAAAAATAGTGTGCCCGGCGGCGCCACGGCGAGAGCCCCATTTTTTCAACGACCCTTCCTCCATCCCTGAATCTGCTGTAAGCTTCAAGCTTCAGGATGGTGGATGGTGGGAGAAGGAGGAGGAGGAGGAGGAGGAGGAGGAGGAGGAGAAGGATGAGGAGGAGGAGGAGGAGGAGGAGGAGGAGGAAGCGGAGGAAGAGGATGCGAAACCTTCCCTGAAGGGGAACAAGGGGCTGCTTTTGGAAGGGCCGAGTCTCTCACCCCCCAATGTCCAGAGTGCTGGTCGGGATTGCAGGAGCGGGGTCGGAGGACCGGCGGGGGAGAGGATGATACGGTCAAGTGTTTTGGCTTAGTGTGTCGCTCCACCGCTTCTGGCACACCACGCCATCCACGTCCCCATTCGCAAGCGTCAACGTCCCGAGCTTTTCTCGGTCTCCTGGCCTGCGGGGCAGAGCGAAACGCTATCCGCTCGCAAGGCACTGCGTGTCGCCATGGCCGCCGCCGCGCCACGCCAAGCAAAAGTCCCCGACCGTATTTGGCCGCGAGCAGCGGGAGGTTTTTGGTTGCCAGCGGCGACGTAGCGCACGAAGCATGCGATAGGAACGCAGCGGGAAGGTGCGTTTTGGGGGGAGGGGGGGAGATTCATCTGCTACCGAAATCGAAGAAGGGCGGGGTGGCTTGGATTCACTGGCGCCCAGAAGCTACACGAGCCCAGAGGGTTGTTGGGACTTTGAGCCCCATCCCCCCTGCCACTCCGATGGGGTACTGTAGCGCGACAGGTGTCGGAAACAATGAAGCAACATTCGCGCGGAACATATGGTTTTAACTCCCCCTTCCCCCCCTCCCCCCGAATGCAATGTTGGCTTCGGATCTTTCGAGTTCGAGTGTCTGAGCGGTCTTGTGTAAGCGTTCCAACTTTGGCTTGCGGGGGAGTGGGGAGTGCTGCTAACTTTCGGGAACGTTGGCTTAGCGTGTCGCGCCGCAGGTTCTGGCCCACCACCCTGCGGCGCGGCACGCTTTCCATTTTCAGGTCCCCAGGCGTCGACGTTCCGAACCCTCCCAAGCCTCCCGCTTCGCGGTGCGGGGCGACGCGCCATCCACTCGCAAGGCATGGAGTGTGACCTGGGCCACCGCCGTGGCACGCGAAGCAACAGTTGTCGATTGTAGTTGTTTCCCTCGACCGTTGGGCGTCGCGTAGTGGGGAGGCGATATAATGGGGGCACCGGGGGCTGCAGAAGAGGGCCCTTGAAGGAGCCCGTTGGGGCCCAAAAGGGGGCCTCTGGTGCCCGAAAAGTTCGCCTTTCGCCCCCTGCATTCATCGCCCCCCCTCCATTCAGCGACCCCCGAGACCGAAGATTCGCCTCCTGTCGAATGGCAGGACTATTCGGTGTCCCCCGCGCCCCGACCCCCCCCGCACGTTGCCCCGATGCCGCGGGTCCGCGGGCCTGGCCCCGCCCCTCCCCCCCCCGGACCAGAGTAGTGCAACGACGAGCACGTGCCCCGAACCTGATCACGTGCTCAGCACGAAGTGCATCCGTGAGCGTCCTTCCCCCTGATGTGGCCGTGATGCCGCTCCGCGTCCACTGCCAGGCTGCCTCGTCACAGGCTGGCCGCTCCAGCCACTCCTGGCAAAGGTCCCCGTACAGTGAGCGCCCTCCCTCTTTCGCCCGCCTTCCGCGGCCCCCCTCCGTCTCTTTCTACCATCTTGCAGCCAGACAGTTCGTTGGTACCCGATCCCGGGCTACTAGGCCGCGCGTGCGGATCGCCGCTGCCGCGCTGTGACGTGAAACAGTGTCCTTCCCCCTCCCGCTCGCCTCCTCTCTTCGTGTGGTGGATGCGTCTCGTTGGCTGGTTGGGCCCAAGGAGATATTCACATGCAGCACGTTCGCTCCCTTTTTAATGCCACGGTCCACTGCATGAGCTTTCCTATCGCAGGTCGGCCTTTGCGGGGTTTCCAGGTTGCCTGGCGCCCTCTGATTCGCACAGCCGTCGAGGTCGAGCCGTGTCACTTACCCAAACAAATCACATGCATTCGTGCGTGTGTGCGCGTGTGTGTGAAGCCCCATAGAGCACGTCGCGCGCACTGCTCGTCCCTGTTGACTCCTTTGGGGGCCGCTTTCATCTCCGAGCGCCGCCCTCGGCGCAGGCCGGCAATTCACTTCGACGTGGCCCGTCTTGGGATTGATCGCGATTGTGGTGTCGCATCGCCGGCGGAGCTAAGCAAGAGTGCGAAACCGCCTCGCTCCAACGACAGCGCCGCACGTATCTACATTTCGTCTTGGGTCCAACGCGCATGCGCACGCCTTTAGAAGTGCCGTTGGTCTGGTACTTTCATGCGGCCGGATGTGGATGGCCTGCGGCTTACTCGCCGCGCGCCATCCATCCTTTGCGAGGTCCAGAATTCTCCATCCAGCGAGTCGTTATCCGCTGCCCCCGCCTAGTGAGTGTAGTTTTGGCCACGGATGGGCAGGACCTGGAAACGCGCCTCGAGGCATGGATGCGTAGTACATTTCCGCCTATCCCTCAGCCTTGGTGCTCCTTTGGAGGACGTGAGGAGGATGAGGAGGAGGAGGAGGAGAAGGAGGAGGACCACGCGAAACCCGAAGGGAGCAGCACATATCCCCACCTAGGGGGAAAGGTCGGCCAGCGGGCCAAGGCCAATGCCGGTGAGGATAGGGATCGTGTAAGCGATGCCTTATGCAGCGTTCCTTGTGGTAGCACGGTGACCTGCATGATCGTCCCCTTGAATTTCTGTTCCTTCATGGACATGTCGGCAAAAAAGTGCACGGCCAGCGTGAACTCGACCGATTGCTCCGCACGCACAAGCGGAGCTCGCCCGTCTCGAAGACTGGGCCACAGGACCGGCCCTGAGGCGGCTGGTCGTGAAGAGGATCCTCTTACGTCGACCGCCGGAGGAAGGAGGAGGGAGGAGGGAGGGAGGGAGGGAGATGCTGACTCGGCAAGCAAGCAAGATGGCCAAGCGTCCTGAAGGACGCGCGGGCTGGTTGGCAAGGACACTCGTGGCTCCTGCCAGGATTCGCCGTGGGAAAATCATCACTTATGACACCGTCGGCGCAACCACGGGTTGGACGAAACAGCCCTGCAGAAGGAGGAGGAGGAGGAGGAGGAGGAGGAGGAGGAGGAAGAGGAGGAGGAGGGGGAGGGGGAGGAGGAGGAGAGGGGGGGAACATGCGGATCTGAAGTAAAACAAAACATAGACGTTGAGATGCTGACTCGGAGGCCGGCGAAAACGGCAGAAGAGCTGCGGCCGCCGCCGCTCCCGCCGCTCCCAACGGCCGCCAGGGTCCGGAGAGCAGCAGGACGGCGCAACGGGCGAGCCGTCGCTCGGGGAGTCGGCCGACCCCGAGGCCCAGGAGGCCCGTGGAGGGGGGGGGGGGGGTGGAGGGGGGGGAGGGGAGGATGACGCTGGAGGGAAGGAGGATGGATTCGGGTGGAAGGAGGGAGGATGAGAGGGGGGGACGGGAGGGTGGACGGAGGGAGCGTTTGTGTGTTAGTGTGTGTACGCGTGTGTGTGTGTGTGTGTGTGTGTCTGTGTGTGTGTGTGTCTGTGTGTTCGCGTGCGTGTGTGTGTGTGTGTGTGTTTGTATGTGTGTGGTGCGCATGCTCGATACACGTTCAGTGGTAATCACTTTGGCGCGTCCTGCTGTTGCCCTCGCTGAGTTGGATCAACCGGCCGCGAAGCAGAACGTGTGTGCGCATGCCTGCCACGCTTACTGTGCACAGTGGTCTCTTGAGTTTCAGAACCACACAAAGAGCCGATGCGTGCACGGTTCCACGAGGCTTGCTGCCGAGAGTTAGACTCGGACATGACTCCAAGAGCACATGCATTGATTCATTCCTCCTCCTCCTTCTCGTCGTCGTCCTCCTCCTAATCATAATCACCAGCGACATCACCATCATCCCATCATCCCAATCTCCATCTCCGTTACCATTATCAGGATCATCGTCGCGATCAGCAGCATCATCATTATCATCATCATCACCATCAGCATCAGCACCAGCATCAACATCATCATCATCGCCACCATCATCATCGTCATCATCAACAGCAGCATCATCACCACCACCACCATCCTCATCATCCTCACCCTCATGCGCGCTTGCCGCCGCTTGTTCGTCGTCGCCCTCTTGATCTCCTTCCTTTTCTTCATCTTTCGTCTCCACCCCGCCCGTTTCACTGCCTGCCCGGCGCCCCCGTCGGAAGAGGAGGAGGAGCTGCAGCAGCCCTCGACAAGGGAGGAGCTGGTGGATCAGTTGATGGACGACTTCCGCGAGGACCGCCCCACGGAAGGGTTGACGGGAAGCAGGAATGGAGTAAGGGAGGGGAGAGGACGAGGGGGTTCATAGAGGGGTCGCGGAAGGGACGGAGGGACGGCGCATGGAACAGCGGATGAAGCAGGAATGGGGTGGAGGCGCTTGGAGAATGAGGGGTAGCCGGAGGAGAAAAAGAGAGAGAGAGAGAGAGAGAAAAAAAAAAGAGAGGGATAGGAGAGGGAGATAGAGGGGGATCGGGGGCGGGGTCAGAAAGGAGGGAGGGGATGGTGGAAAAGATCGGGGATGAGTGGTACTTGCTGCGCGACCCCGCTACAAGCCAAATTTGCCAGAGACCATTCCTAAACAAGGACGGGGCTACATCTCGCTGGCGCGCCCGCTTGGAAAAGAGTGTGTTCGCGCGCTCGCGCGCGTCTGCGGACAGAGACAGTACGCCCAGGACCTACGGCCACAAGGGCCCTTGTTGATGGGAGGGGAGTGCGGAGGGAGGAGAGACGTGGGAGGAAGGATCGAGGAAGCAGGAGGTCGGAGGAGGAGGAGAAGGTACCCATACCGCTACCCTCCCCTCGTTTCTGCATGTTTGGGCCTCTTGGGATGCCCTCGTCGCCACCGCTGGTTCGCCTCGAAAATCTGGTCAGAACGCGCCCCAGGAGAGGTCTGGGGAGTAGCGGTATCGGTACATATTGGTTTCCCCAGGAGGGAGGATGGAAGACGGAGGAAGCAGGGGGGAGGAGGGAAGAGGGGGCAGGGCGGATCGAGGAAGGAAGGAGCACGCAGAAGGAAGGAGGAATAGTCGAGAAGGGAACAGCAAGGAGTTGGCAGGGGGGAGGGGAGGAGGGAAGAGGGAGAAATAAAGAAACAACATGAAGGATCGTGAAGGATGACGGAGGAGGGAAGGATGGAGGAATTGAGGGGGAGTAACGGAACAAAAGGGGTGGAGGGGGAAGTGGATGTGGAGGAGGAGGAGGAGGAAGATGAGGGCGGAGGAGGAGGAGGACCAGAGTAAACCCAGGGTGTATCAACGATGTTGCAATGCAGCGTCTCGTCCCATATTGCTGCCATACGTCCCTAGAAGTATTCCTTTCCATTGCGGGTGTGCCTTGCACTGAGGCGCTACTCCGCGTTGTGCAGGGTCGACCTTCCATAGATCTAGCTATTGTTGCAGCCAGCGTGGACCCGAGCAGTGCGTTATTGCACCGTAGAGGCGAAAGCTATGCGGTGAAAGCTATGTGGTATAAGCTAGGTCGTGTGGGCTGTATGGCGTGAGCTACGGGGGTTGAAACGACGCGGTGTAAACCATGTGGTGAGAGCAATGTCGCATACGCCAGGCGGTGTTAACTGAAGGTGAGCGCTATGGGGTGTAAGCTATGTGAGGTGGGCAGCGTTGTGTAGTTTATGCGGTGTGGGCTGTGTGGCGTAAGATATGTGGTGACAGCTATGTCGTGTAAGCTCATCGCACGGGGCGCCCACGAGGCACCCACGAGGCAGCACGGGAGGAGACGTAGCGCAACCTCGGCATCACCGCCGAGCGCGGGGCGCCTACAGTCCACCAATGTGTTTGACCAACCGAAATGTGAGCTCTTGAGTGCAAGCATTGCTTCTGGAAGCAAGCGCGAACATATAGGATGATACAGTTGCAGGGTGCGTCCAGCGGCACCCCCTCTCAAATAAGGATCTTCCCCCCCACCCATGTAAGAGCTGCACGCGCTCAGAGTCCGGCCATCAACTCTGCGAAGGTCTAGGGCGAGAGCATGCATTTGGTGCACAGTTTGATTGTGGGCCGAAAACTTGGATAAGGTCTCAAGCGGGAGCCGCATGTTGAACATGTATGGGCCTCCATCCTTGGAGCTGTCGGAGACTTTCAGATGATGGTGCGCAGCGCCGAGGCGAGAGCCGTAATTTGAAAACGACAGGCCTTGCATCCTTGTAACATTTAGAACTGTTCAGCCTCGGGATCGGAACTTGCCAGGAAGGCTCCAGCGAATCGCTGGGTCGGCTTACGGATGCGCCTGGTGGTGCGACAGGGGGGAAGTTACTCCTAAGAGGAAGGGATGGGGGCACGAGGAAAAATGAAGGATGGAGGAGAGCGAGGGGAGATGGAGTGAACAGGTCGGGGGAGGGCGGATGGGGGGATGGGGCAGAGCGAAGGGGTTGGAAGGAGTTGGGATGGACTGGAGGGAGGAGGGGACACGCAGGATCATGGATGAGGGTCAGAGGGGGTTGTTTGTTGCCCATCACTCCTCCAAAAAGAACACGTGTGCTGCTCCTCCCGCCTCCCGCCTCCTCCCTCATGCCTCCTACCTGCTGCATGCCTCCCCCATCCCACATGCCTCTTGCTTCCGACCTGTCTCCTCCTCGCCTCCTGGGCGCTGGAACTGCTGTGAATTGTGCAACTGCTGGTACTTTCGTGAGCCCCATGGGAGGTCCAGCGGGGCAGTGTCTCGTGGGCGCTGCCAACCGCGCAGTTGTCGCAGTTTTCGCGAGCCCCTGGGAGGTCCAGTTGAGTTGTGTCCTACGCAAATCCACTACATGAGACCTCGTCCCACTTGGCGTTGCCACCCGCGCAGCTGTTGGCAGTGCCGTGATCCCCTTGGAAGCCAACGGAGTGGTGTCCTACGCGCATCCAAATGAGACCGCGCCTCCGTGAGCGCTGCCGACTGCCCAACTGTCGGCGCTGTCGTGAGACCCTGGAGGGGGGGGGGGCAGCTCATTAGTGCCCTACTCAGATCCAAGTCTGACCGCGCCTCCATTGGCACTGCCACTCGCGCAATTGTCGGTATTCTCGTGAGCACAGATCCAGATCGGACCTTTCTCCGGGCGCTGCCCGCTCTGAAATTGTTGCCACTTCCGCGAGCCCCGGTTGAGTCCAGCGGGGTGGTGTCCTACGCGGATCGAAGTTCAACCGCGACTCCTTGGACGCTGCCAGCCGTGCAACTGTCGGCACTTTCCTGAGCCCCTTGAGAGGTCCAGCGGGGCGGCCTCCTACGCAGATCCACGTGGGATTGCGCCTTCGTGGGCGGTGCCAACCGCGCAACTGCCGCCACCTTCGCGAGCCCCTGGAAGGTCCAGCGCGGTGGTGTCTTTCGCAGGCCCAAGTGGGACCTCGCCTCCGTGGGCGCTGTCAGCCGCAAAAGTGCTGTCGTTTTCGTGAGCCCCTTTGGCAGTCAGCGGAGTGGAGTCCTACGCAGATCTACATGCGACCGCTCTCCCTTGCGCTGCCAGCTACGCGATTGCCGCCGTTTCCGTGAGGCCCTTGGATGTCGAACTCTGATCCACATGAGATTTTGCCCCCTTTGGGCGCTGCTAGCTGCGCAATTGTCGCCGCCTTGACGCCCGCGCAGGGAAGTGCAGGTCAGAAGCCAAGGAGCTGACACTCGAGCTTGGCCTCGCTAGATTCCCGCATGAACACTGAGAGAACGCCAGAGACGCCAAGGTGGTATGAGGAAAACCCGTTCATTATCGCATCGCAAAACCTTCATCATCACCGTTTTTAATACTGTCCACTGCTTCTTCCTCGTCCTCGGCGTCGTCCATCTTCTTTGCCCCTCCTCCCTTGTGCTTACTCCTCCGCTTCCTCGGCGCCAGCCCCCATTTCCTCTTGCTGGTTTTGCCTCGCGCCGATCCCTGTGCCACCCCTGCACAGAATTCCCGTCCTTTTCGAATCACAAGTTGTTGTTTGTGGGCCCATTGATGCCGCCACTCCTTGGGTGCTCCAGGCTGCAGCAGGGGTTCGGACAGGGCTAGGACGAGGATAGATCAGTTCCAGAGCGTTCTGGAGCGCTCTCAGAGCGTTCCGGAACGCTCTGAGAAAGCCGCGGCGTCCGATACACCACCCTCCAGAACCGCCAGATCTCAGAGATTCTCGATTCATCTTCGCCTGATATTATCCTCGTCCTGGCTTCGTCGTCAGGGGCGTCTTGGGCGCACTCGCAGGGGCTCCCTCCTGACGCCCGGAGGACTGGGGGCAGTCGGTGGAGGCCCTGTCCGAGGCAGAGGAAGCCTTCGGCGTGGGAGGCGCCGCGGGGAGAGCCGAGGAGGGAAGGGAGAATCCCGGGGTGCTGGAGCGGAAGGGGGGAGGAGGAGAGGAGGAGGAGGGGAGGAGGAGGGGAGGAGGAGAGGAGGAGGAGAGGAGAGGGGAAGGGGGGAGGAGGAGAGGAGGAGGAGAGGAACAGAGCAGACCCACACAACGAGTCGCGAAGCCGCACAAGTGTCCCTTTTTCCACTGCGGGGAGCGTCCCCCGTGAATGACGAGCGCCCTGTGGGCCTGCCACTCAGGCCTGACCCCGCCCCACAGGCGATCCGCCCTCCACAGGTGATCTCCTCCTCCTCGTTGGGCCTGCGAATTTTCTGGACATGTTCGGGTCAACGACCCTGGACCACGACATCTTGGTGTCCAGCGTTTTGGGGCAGACGACTCCTTGTAGCGAGCTCTTGGTGGCGTGTTTGCGGTGGAAAAAATCCATCCCCGCGGCTGACAGAAGCGCCAGGGAGGCGGGAGGCTGACGTTCAGGGAGGTGCTCAGCGATGGCCCCGTTTTGAGCGGGAGCTGGTTTCCATCCGCGCGAGTGGCAGACAACTGCAGGTCATGGCCATCAAACATGCGGAAGTCTCATTCGAGAGTCCTTCTTTTGTATAGATGTATATGTGTAGATCTTTACATGTATACATATACATGTATATGAGCACACCTTCTGGTGACCAAGTTACTGGCTGGGGAGGGTGTCCTTCGACCAGGGGCTCGTACGGAATGGCAGCCCAGTCGATTCTCACGAGGCTGCCATTAACATATTCCTTTTCCCGCCACCCCCCGACCTGCTCTCCTCGCTGCCCGTGACGTTCGGTGGCTGCCGGCGCCGTCCCTGCGCAACCCCAGGGCCGAGGCATGGTCGTTCGCTGGAGCCGCGCTGTTTTTTTTGTTGCACGTGGATCCGAGGTTTTGCTTAGGACCCTTTGTCCGTCCCCTAGCGGGGTCGGGACTACCTTCCCCCTCTTTCCTTTCCCTCCTCCTCCTCCTCCTCCTTCCCCCCCCTCCCTCTTCCTCCCCTCCCTCCTCCCCTCCTCCCTTCCTCTCCTTCTTGTGGTGGCGGGGCGTGGCGTTCGGCCTCCTGGGGCGGCCACCGCGCCAGATCACTGGCGCCGTCCCGTCAGCGCGGGTCGCGCATTGAGGCTCGCCAGTCACGCCAACGTCGGTGCGGCGCCGTCCACGTTATCCCCATTCGGTGTTGCCCAAACTTGGTGCACTCCGCGTGAATTCGATGCACCTCCCCCGTATCTCGCAGGTTTCGTTGTATTTCACGGCCCGTTATGGGGCTCAGGGCTTGCTCTGTGTACCACCCCTTTGAATGCCGGACTTTGTTTCGGTACCTGCTTTCTCCGTCCCTCCTTCCTCCTCCTCCTCCTCCTCTCGCCCCTCTCGGGCCTGGCTTCTTCGGGGTGTCTCGCGTCTGTGCCGCTATGCAGGGCCATTTTGGCCAGGGCTTTGGAGTGGTTTCGGGGGGCTTCCCGCATACCGCGGTCGTACGCTCAAGGGCGCGCGCGGGTGGTTCAATCGCGTGTATTTCCGTCTGGGAGTCTGCTCCTCCTCCTCCTCCTCCTTTTTCTCTCCCTTCTTTTCCTTGACTGTTGCTTCGCATGGTGGAGCCCCCTTTCCTTCAGTGGGAGAGCTGGCACGTTTCATCATCCCTGCATCGAGCCCATGGAAAAATAGCCTTCCAGGTGACTGTTGCACGGGCTTGGAATTTCGGGTCATCGAATTCAAGGAGGTCGCAGGCGATAGCTGCATTTTCAAGACGGGCGTTTCTCCATCCTCACAGTTGCTGCAAGCTTTTAAGATGAATGTGCGCGGCGCTGAAACTGCGAGCCCAATGTCGGAAACCGCCAGCCCTCCATCCATGTGGTTGAGGAAGTTCTTTGAGTCTCAGAATGGTAAATTGCTAGGGTATCTCAAGCGAAACGCCCAGCCCGGCCTACGGACTCGCCCGGTGGTGCGACAGGGGAGACATTTATATTCGATGAGGGATGGAGCAGGAGTGGCGTTATAGTAAAGAGGGATGGAGCAGGAGTGACCGAGGACGACTAGGAGAAGGAAAACGAAATGGAGGTGGTGTACACACATCAGAAATCGTTAAAAACACATCAACGATCGTGGACTCCAGATTTCGTTCAAGACGAACAAGAATATGGACTGGACCCTGGGCCTTTTCTTGGAGCTTCCTTTCTTCGTGACCTGTTTGTCTGTTTGGACTTGGACAGCAGTTGAAGAATACGCTTTGTGTGACGCCCAGTTTCTTAACCTCGAATGTTTTTGACTCTGAGCAGGGGTGTCGGAGTTTCCTCCGAGTTCCCTGGCACCCACAAGATCGTTGGTAGCCGACCCAGGAAAACGCCGAGGGATCCCAAAGCAGGCCGTGGGGACGCTGGAGGGCCTCCTCGCGTCACGCCCTGCCCTCGTCGTATGTCGCTGCCGCCGACGGGTACGCAGAAGGAGGACGAGGAGGCGGAGGAGGAGGAGGCGGAGGAGGAGGAGGAGAAGGAGGAGGAGGAGGAGGAGGAGGAGGAACACCGCCACCGGCAGAGTTTGCAAACCAATTAAGCCATGCATTAAAAATCAACAAAACCTGCCCCTCCTCCACGTCGTCAAAACCGTCCGAGAGGCCCGCCCGCTTTCTCCTTTCAAGCACCCGCGCTCCAAGGCTCACGGCCTCGGCGCGGGAAGAGACGCCAAACAGGGCGAGGCCGCTACGCGACGCGAAGAACGCGAAGCGACGTGCTCGACAGCCCCTGGATGGCTGCACCCCACGCCGCCTTCGCAGCGGGGCCGGCCCGAAAAACTTGAAAGGCTTCGCGTCCCTGGCCGAGGTTGCGTAGGCGAGCGGAGGAGGCGAGAGCATTGGCTACCCTCGAACGCTGAATGGGCAGGCGGCGATGGCTGCCGCCACCTGCATCTCCGCCCAAGTCCGAATGAGAGTCAGATAAAAAGCTCAAGCCCAAGCGGCCAGGAAGGGTTCCCCACAAGAGCGTCCAACAGCTGGCTATCCGACACCATCCAACACGTCTGCTGACAATGATTGGCAGCTCCAGCGTTGCAGGGCATCCATTATCAGCCTGACCGCCCGCGCAAGCTGCTCGGCCACCGTTCTGACGCCGCCGACCGCGTGCAGCTTGACGTCGTCAACGACGCTGACCGAACGGCAAACTGGGGCCTGGACAGCCACTTTTTTCAAAACGCAAAGGGTCAGCACCTTGGCAACTCCTGTTGCGCAGGAACATCCTGCAACGACTGTACCGTTGGGGAGGATGGAGCCAGAAGTGGCGGCCAGCCAGCGGACGCGGCGCGGCCCGCGGTAGAGGGAGCACAGGGAGCGGAGGAGGCCAGCATTGAAGCCGAAGTGCCGGGCGCACTCCTTGAGCGCCCCGTGCGACACGTTCTCGTGAAACCGAGAAATGTCGAAAAAGACAGCCGCTGCTCATGCCCCGCTGCGCAACGGGCGGGACTTCCGCCCTGCGCTCCATGATCAAGCGGTGCGCGACGCGCCCAGATCCGCCGAGGGCGGTGGCACAGAAGGATCTCCAGGGCGCTGGGCCACCTCGCCCTCCAAGGCTCCGTCGAACCAATCGCAGAGGGGGCTCGCTCGAGTGGCAAGCCCAATCCAACCGTCCAGTGCGCGCTTCTGCAGCGACGGTGCCTCAGAGACGGCTGGCTCCAGCTGAAGCGCGGCCGCCCGCGAATGAGGCGATCTCGCTTGCTCGCCCGCCTTGCCTTGGAGCCTGGCTTCGCAAGCCCCCAGCGCCGAAGGCCGCGTCAGCAGCGAAGCGGGCACCGCCGAGCTTCCGTCGACGAAGTGTCGAGCCTGCGCTGGCAGGACAGGTGGAGAGCCATCAGGGGCCTCTGAACGAGCTTGATGCCGTGGCCCCTGCCCAGGTAGCGGCGCACCGAGGTCGACTCCAGCTCCAGCTTGGCCACGACGTGGCGCTCGGCCAAATCGAACCACCGAGCGCAGCCATCCTGCAAATCGCCCACTGGGGCGGCCGCGAGCGCGGCCTCGGCAGCCGTCGCCAGGCAGCCCGCTGGAGCGGCAGGAATTCCTCCTTGCGCGTCGGCAGTGGGAAGGCCCTGCGCGGGCCCTCCACCCAGACCGTGGGCGCATGCCAACGGTCCTTCAGCTGCATCTCCACGTAGGCGCAGGCCCCGCACGGCGCCGACTCCAGGACCTGCGGCTGCGACGCCCGATGGCCTTAGGACGACGAGGCCACGAAGTCGTCGTGCTCCGAGTCGCCGCGGGTGGGGCCGTCCGCCGCGAGAACCACTCCACCAACCTGGTCGACCCACCGGGGGTCCAGGAGAGCCTGTGGGCAAACGTTCCAGTCCCCGCCCATCGAGAACGGCTTGCCGAACTGGCCGAGGACGGAGCTGACGTACTCCAGCAAGTCCAAGTTCTCCCCCGCCAGGCCGATGGATGTGACCAAGTAGATGGAGGCCACGATGACCGACGCGCCGCCTCCGAGATGAGCTCGCCTGCGCTGGAATCGAGGGGCCCACTGCTCGGCGACCTCTGCCGCCTGGCTGGCGCCGATGTGGTTGGCCACCGTCGCCCGGACGCCCGAGGAGACCGCAAGACGGCCTGCGCCTGTGCGCCGCGCTGGGCCGTGGGCCAAATGACGGCCGACCGAGGCGCTCCAGTGCCGAGCGTTCCCCGCTGCCTCATCATCGACGATGCGGGCCTCCTGCGCGAACAGAATGTCGGGGAGTCCGCGGCCCACCTGCAGCCAGTCCGCAACCGTGCGAGCTCCTGGCTAGGCGTCGCCTGTGATCGTGCCGACGACCAGCGAGTCCTCGCAGAAGAGCCCGACTTGCGGCACCAGCTGGTCCAGCTGGAGGCGCGGGCGCTGCAGCTCCGTGTCTGCGTCCTCCTGCGACCTGCCAGCGTCCTCAGCCGGCTGCACCAGGTCACCGGCCCGCGACGCCATCGGTGACCTGCCGGAACCCTCTGCAAGCCGCGCAAGGTCACCGGCCCGCGCAGCCGCCGGTGACCTGCCGGCGTCCTCAGCGGGCTGCACCAGGTCACCGGCCAGAGATGCCATCGGTGACCTGCCAGCGCCCTCTGACAGCCGCGCAAGGTCACCGGCCCGCGCAGCCGCCGGTGACCTGCCGGCGCCATCACCAGGCTGTCTAAGGTCATTGGCCCGCGCTGCCGCGATCGGTGACCTGCCGGCGCCCTCTGGCAAGCCGCGCAAGGTCACCGGCCCGCGCTGCCGCCGGTGACCGGTCTGCCAGCGTCCTCGGCAGCCTGCCCAAGGTCACCGCCCCGCTCCGCGATCGGTGACCTGCCGGCGCCCTCTGCAGGCCGCGCAAGGTCACCGGCCCGCGCCGCCGCCGGTGACTTGCCGGCGTCGTTCTCAGAGGCTTCCAAAGTTGACGCCGCCGATGAGCGCGCGCGGCAGCCGCGGCAGCGTCGACGCCCGAAAAGACCTCGCAGGCCAGGTCCCGATCAGCCTGTAACATGAAGAAGAACGCCATGATTGAGAATGGCCAAGAACAAGAGCGTTTCGCATCGGCTGGAAGCTGGAGGAGTTGGCCGCAACTTTCGCAGGCCTGCCGAAGGCTGCACGCAGCTGGCAGTACAAAAGACTGGCCTCCTCCTCGGCGCCTGGGACGTCGACCCGCCCATGGAGATCTCCGCCCGCACCTGCTCAATGGGGATCGGCGCCGTAACCGCATCGCCGGCCCCAGAGCACACTGTCGTCTCAGGCGCGGAGCCCACCGGCGCCGCAGGGGCCCGGATGCGCACAATGACTTGGGAGGTGCAGCTGGGACCTTGCTCGCAGAGGGCCTGCGCGAACTGCGCGAGGCCAGGCACGTGCACGCCGAGTTGATCGAAGCCCTGCTCCAGGAGGCCCTTGACTTTGGCCGCGTCGAGCTGGGGCATGGGGGCCGACGCTGCCGCAGCCGTCGCAGGCTCGAGCTGAACGTCTTCGGCCATGCCCTGCGCAGCCAGCTCCATCTGCTGGGCCTCGAGGCAGCCGAGCTCGGTCTCCTGCTTCTGGACGCGCTCGTCGGCCTCCTGCAGCGCCCACTGCGTGTCGGCGAGCCGCTTACTGCTGGCCTCCTGATGCTTCTCAAACTTGACCAGCTTCCTCTCCGCCTCGTCCACCCGCGCGAGGAGAGCCCGCAGCCGCTTGCACATCTTGCTCTCAAGCTGCTGCTTTCCCTGCTGGATGTCGCCGCGGATCGTCTCCCGCCGCTCGCCGACGAGGCCTGCAATGGAGGAGAGCTCGTGGTCGACCGTGGCCAAGTGGTCCTTGTCGGCCACGACTTCGCGCCCCAGGTCAACATCGAAGACCTCGGGGCGGCGATGGCTGGTGCTCGCGTTGTCCTTGGCCAGCTTGGCCTCGAGCGACTTGACCTGCGCGGCCAGCCTCGTGACTTCCGCTGATTTGACCCATGGGGCTGGTTCACCGCTGGCTTGCCCTTTGCGCCCCGAAGAGACGGAGGGCCTCTTGGTCTGCGCGTGGACTCCGAAGCAGATGCTCTTCGAGCGGCCGCGCGCGTGGGACTGCATGTCCTCCGCGAAATTGATGGACTGCTTGCCCGAGGGCTTGCGCTTGTGCGTCTTGCAGAACAATTCCGCCGGCGCACAGGCGCGGAGGGGCCATCTTGGGAGACCTGGCCGCCTGACAAACACTCTTGGCCCGAGCAGCGCGCAGCTCGACTCAGGTTGCGCAAACTGGCGATGGTCGAGCCGCGGCCCAGCGGCATCCCTTGCTGCCTCGGGGCTCAGAGCCCCCGAGTTGAACATCTTGAGCCACAATGGCCACGGAAGGACGGGAAGAGGAGGAGGAGAAGAGGGAGGAGAAGGAGGAGGAGGAGGAGGAGGAGGAGGAGGAGGAGCGGGAGGAGGGAGGGAGGGGAGGGAGGAACCGTGGCTAACTATTTTGGCTCAAGTCCGTAGCGGTTCGGCTCAGTGCCCGACCTTTTTCTGGCAGGGGGAGCCGGCGGCCCCCGCGGCATCCCCGGTTAGAACCCTCCATGGCGCCTGCCCCCATTGGTGGCAAGCCTAGCGGGGCTTGGCGCTGTGGGTCGCGCGGGTGCGCTCGAAACAAATGGTCTTGGACGCGGTGAAAGCATTGCGGGAAGAGCTGGCGGGATGTCTTGCCCGCGCCTGACCGCGACGCTGCTTGGCCGAAGCCGTTGCGTGGCTCAAGCGGGGCACCGGCCAGTTTTCCTGATCAGAGCGCCGCTTTGCCCTTCAACGAAGGAGGGGCTTCACTTTCGCCCGCCGAGATCAACCACATCATTTCGCTCTGCGACGAGCTGGGCGGCATGACCACAGCCGACGCTCATCGGGCCAAATGGGCGCGGTCGACCCCTGCTGCCCCCGAAACGCCTGCCCAGCAGCGAGCCAACGAAGCCAGTCGCTCGTTCGAGCAATTGGACAAGTTACAGAAGTTGGTCGATCAGCATGGGAAAACAGCAGTATCTTGACTGGCAGGTCGCACGGATTAGGAAGGGTCTGCGCCAGGTGGAGCAGCGGGAGGAAACCGATCGCCATGCGGTTCAGGAGGTCCACGCGGCAGTTTGAGGCCCAACCCAAACAGTTACTGATTCGAGGGTCAGCCTGGCTGCAGTCTTGGATGAGCAGGTTGAGCTGCACTTGGACCCCGACGAGATGTTTGGCCCCGATGAGTTCATGGACCTCCCGGCGCAAGATAAACGAGAAGCTGCGGGCCGAGTCAAGAAGCTTCAAGATGAGCTGCGCGAGGCAGGTTTAGCGGCCCTTGGCAACGGTAGGGCGCAGGCTGAATTCTTTCGGAGGCAGCATGATGAACACGTTGCAAGTCTCGCCAAGAAGCGCCGCGGTGATGATCCACTCCCGCCATCAGGTTCGGGATCTTCAACGCCCACAGCTGCGCCTGCCAAGGACGCACAGGAGGAAAAGTTGCTGACCGAGACATCATCGGTCGCGCAGAAGACTGCGCGCATACCTGGGCAAGCCCCCAATCCGTTCGCCAGCGCCATCAAGGGCCCGGATGGCGGGTAACACGTCTATCTCGATTACATTCTGCATTCAGCCATTCTACCCCGACCCTAAGATAGTTGAGACGGCGCGTCCAATGAAACCCACTCCTGGCTTGCTCGAGCACCCCTTTGGGCTTGCAGTGGCCAGCGGTGAGGGGCCCTGCTGCTTTGAATCGCTGGAGGGAGGGGCGGGTTCTCCATTGCCCCATCTGGCCTGGGATAGCCAAGGGGCGGGGTCAGCGACCCCGCAGCCGCGCGCGGCGGGCATCGCGTCCCTGTCAGTCCCCCCCATCGACTTTGCCATCCTACCCCGGCCCTGAGATAGTGAAGACTGTGCAGCAGACGAAACCCGCTCCTGGCTTGCTCGAGCCCCCCCCCTGGGTTTGCGCGGGCCAGCGGCGGGGTGCCCTGCTGCGTCGAATCGCAGGATGGAGGGGCGAGTTCTCCATTGGCCCTCCTGGCCCGGGACGGCCCAGGGGCGGGGGCGGCCACTTCGCGGAGGTGCTTGTCCTCGCAGACTGGCAGGCCAACGTCGCGAGGCGAGCAGTGGTTTCATTCATTTTGCAGAGAATGTCTCTAAAGCCTGGGCCGCCGACGAAGCGACCAACGTGCGCATCTGAGAAAGGTTTGTATGTCATCACGATTGATGGCTCGAGTTGGACCGCGATTGAAAGCGTCCTGGATTCCCTCAGCCGCGCAGATGTTGCGATGATTCAGGAGCACAAGCTGAAGCAGGATAGGTCCACGACAGCAATGGGCACGCCCTGCAAGGCTGGCTGGCGGCAATGCGACGGGCCTCGTTGCGTGGCGGGAAACGAGCGCGCGTCGGCATGAACACTTATTCTCGTCAAACACTGCCTGGAAGCATGGGCAGCTGATGGAGGTGAATTGATTCGCGGTCGCCTTGTGGGCTGTTCTCTTCGAGCCGAGGACCTGGGCGAGTTGTTGCTTATGCCATGTTGTTCCTTTCTGGGCGAAGGTTTCGTGCATCGCAATGTCAAGATCATGGAAAAGCAGGGCAATATATTCTCAATGTTCAGTCGCTAAGTTGCGTGGAGTGTCTCGAGCGGGCGCGGTGGTTCCATCGCGCCGTCTGGGCGAGCATTATTGACAGGTCATTGGGTCCGCTCGCCAAAGCTGATGTCTTGCAGGATGCGCGTGTCGCCCCGCGCAGCCCTGTTTGGCTCATGCTCGTTGGCGCACCTGATCAGTAGTCTGATGTCCTCCGCAAGTGCCAACATATTCTTCAAGATCTTGTTTTCGGGCCGCTGCTGCCCCCGCTGGCGCGCGACGAGCTGCATCAGTCTCCAGAAGGTTGCCCAGGCCCCGTCGGCGGCGCCGGTAGAAAGTTCACGCAGCAGGGGGGCGCGAGTGAAGCTGCCATCGCACTGCTTGACGATGCCCGCGAGAAGTGGAACGACGCTGCTTGGGGAGCTGCGCCCGGCCGCTGGACATGATGGGCCAGGTCTCGCAGGTCGTCCGGGGCTCCAGTGGAAACGCCCCCGCTGAGAGATGTCACGCGCGCGGAAACGCACGAGAGAGTGGGCCCCCAGAGGGTTCTGAATTGGGCAATCCAGCAACTGTCCCAGGTGAAGGCCCTTGTCGTCCATGGTAATAATAGAGTTGGGAGCCACGCTGACCTCTCGAATCTTTCTGTTCGTGTACTTTGGGCCCTGGTCCGCGGAGGCCCTCTCCGCCGAGTTTGGGCGAGAACTTCTGGCATCCCGTTTTGTTTTTTGGCCGGTGCTCGAGTTCGGGCGCGCGAGCGCGTGCTTGACCACATGAGAACATTTGCCCTGTTCGCGTACGATTGCACTCTCTCTCTCTCTCTCTCTCTCTATCTTTCGCCTCCCAGATCCGCCGCAAATAATGGGGGGACTGGCGCGCTGATGCCATGGAGAGGGGTGCTCGGCTCGGCCTCCTCCGTGGCAAGCCCGCCCCCGCGGATGTTTTGGGTTCTGCGCCTCTTGGGGGAGCGCCGGAGCGCGCCTCGCTCGCCGATCGGATGCGGGCGAAAAACTGACGCGGACCATGGCCTGGCAGGCCGAGCCTCGCCCTGCCCAGCCCGAGGTTCGGCCGTTGCCTGTCCCTTTCCGCGCCGCTTCCTCGGCGTGGCATCCAAAGCGCCGCAGTCTGCTCTGCGACCAGTCTTCAGCCGCGCTCTCCGAGTTGTCTGTCTGCTTTTCGCTTGCGCAGCAAGTTGGGCAAGGGCGAGCTTCGCGGGCGGGAGAGCCGCGAGGGGGTGGGACTTGCATATTCACGCGCCCAGCACCGCAGTCCGACTGACACGGCTCGGAGGCAGGCAGTGCTCGCTGAAAGGGGCCGGCAACCAACAGCTTCACTATCTTCCCGTTTGTGTGGGGTCTAGTGCAGATCTACGAACATGCACCACATGCGTTGCTTCTTGACAATGCTGACCAGCTTAACTACCCTTTAGCCAGACTCCTCGTCAGTATTCACACTTGTAAGTGGCCTCGCCATATCCTCTACGATGGGGCGCTGCTCCCAGGAGCGCCCCCTCGTCGAGGAGTCGTTGCCGGTTCCGCGCCTGCCACTTTTGAGGCTCAGCTTGCTTTGGGGCCCACGTGTGAGCAGCACTCGGCTTCGCTCCCGAAGGATGCCCTTACTTCTCTTCATACTGATGACCTAACCTACCATGTGGGGAGCGGATCTGATCACCCTAGCGATGGAGCTCGCTCTACGCCTCAGCGATTTCGGTCACGCGATTGTCCATGAGTTTGGACCCCCCTCGCTGAGCACAAGCTCTGCACGGTAGCTTCGCCCAATCGTGCCCTTGGGGTTGCAGAGAAGGTTGTAGGTAGGAAACACGGGGGCCAAGGGAGGCGTTCGGTTGCGAATCCGGGGCTTGCCTTTAGCGCGGGAAAGCGCCCGCTGCATGCCAGGCCGCGGATGCCCACGCCGGCCCCCCAGGCCCCACCCGTAATGGATGAAATAATGACTCGGGGGAGACTGGCGTTTTCGAGTTCGGGGAGGGCGACGAAGTCTTTCTCGAGGAGGGCTGCTACGGATCGAGATTCTCGGCCCCAGAAGCGGCCTGGGCGAACTGGGCAGCAGTGGCCACCGACCCAGCAGGGAAGTTCAAGCCTGCCATCTTCGGTTCAGTTCCAGGTTTTTTGCCCCCGACGCCAGGTTTTGGCGAACCTTTCGCAGCGCTGCGAGGACGCATGCAGGCAGGGCCCGACGCGCAGAGCCCAGCGGCGGAAGCTGATTGCGCGGCCCTCGTGAAGGGTGTCGGCCTGCTGCGCAGCAGCACCGACGGGTCTTCTTCATCAGCATACGTCTGGAGAAGGGTCAAACTGGAAGTTCCCCCCAGCTGTTCCTCACCAGTGTCAAAGCCCACTCCGAGAGCCCCGAGGGCCTCTCAGAGTCCGACAAGCTGAACAATGCGGGGAACGACTTAGCAGACGACCGCGCTAAACGAGGAGCCCAAATACACCCTGAGGTCCCGCAATCAAGCGTTATTTCTATAATGCTTTATGGTAAATAGCTTTGAATTGCCATGAATGTGTGTAAAATGCTCGAATTGTGGCCTGGATCCAATGGGCTCCTAGGGGACTTCGGTAGGGCCCCCCCGAGCTGGAATCCCGCGGGCCCGGAATATTGTGGCCCTGTATCGCGTGTTTTGGAATGGTTCGCATGGCAATGTACGGTTTGTGCCAGGTGTTCCAGGGACCTCCTTGGCAGCAGCATTGCGCGCGGTGAATTCACTCCGAGTCTTCTGGCCCTTCGGGACCGCCAAGGGCCTGGCAAAGCCCATGTCCTTAGAGCGGCCCGCTATCTGGAAATGGGGTGGGTGTGGTTCGTTTTGCAAACAGGTGCGGAGAATACTGCTCGGGCACCCCTCGTCGTCTCCTGGGGCCTGGTGACAGGATTTTCAAGGCCCTGAAGAGATTGTTTGCCTCGGGGAAACTCCCGTGGCCGAAGGGCCACCATATCTCACCACCCTGGCCCCTCAAGGCGGGGGCGGCGGAAAGGCGGGGGGCGGTGACCACAGGGGTCTCCTGCCAGCCTTAATTATATTCCTTTGATCCCTCTTAGGGCTTGCTCTTTGGTGGGTGCCGAGGCGGCGCAAAAGGAGGAAGAGGAGGAAGAGGATAATGAGGATGAAGAGGAGGAGGAGGTGGTGGAGGAGGCGGACGAGGAAACGTAAGGGTGCATGAGGAGAAGGAGAAGAGGAGGCAGGGAGGGAGGATGCAGGAGGGGAGCCGACGAGGAGTTGCGAGAGGAGACTGCGGAGGAGGAGGAGGAGGAGGAGGAGGAGGACAAGGAAGAGACAAAAGGAAAGAAGGGGGAGGGAGGAGGGAGTGTAATGCAAATGTTCACCGGAGCTTCACCTCATGATGCTGCGTAGGGGACGTAGGGTGAAGGGGAAGGGGAGAGGAGGAGGGGCAGGGAAAGGAGGATTGGGATGGGAGGAGGAGGAGAAGGAGGAGAAACATAAAGAAAAGGAACAAGAGGATAAGGATGGAGAGTAGGCATGGGATTAGGGATGGAATGCCGAGGAGGAAGGAGGGAGGTTGAGGAAGAGTGAAGATGCGGCATGGGATTTATCTTGCGGGAATGGCATCTGGTCCACAGTGGCTAGACGAGGTGCGTACCCGCGGCCGAGGATCTCGGCGGACGAGATTGGCTCCACCATTGACCCACTGTAGGAAGACAGGTCAGATGCCTTGGTAGGCCATGAGTGGACGGTAAATGCATCTTGGTCGTACCAGACGAGACTGTGTTGGCAAGGAGGATGGAGGGTCTGGATGCGGAAGGAGAGAACGAGGATAATAAGGAGGAAGGAAGGGAAGGGGTAGTACTGTCAGTTGAGGCTGCCAATTGATGGTTTACCGCACCGTGTCGTACTCTTTCCTTGTCGCGCGAAGTATGCCCTCATGGTACGTCATCTGTGCGTGACGGTGGTCGGCGCCGCTCCTGCGCCCTTCACTCTTCTGCTCGTTTGGCGTCTGATGCCTGTGGTGCTGTTCGTCGCATTTTCTGTGGAGCTCTGGTTTCCAGGTAGCTTCCTTAGATGTTCCGAGCCGCATCACATGTGTGCGTTCTGTTCGCTGCGCATCTCTCCAGCCTATCTCCGCTGCTCCCGTGTGGCCTTACAGGCTCACCACTCTCTGTCCAGATCCTCCTCCTGTAGCTCCCTCCCTCTCCTCGCTCGAAGCGTGGAGGTGAGAGATGCTCAATGCTGGTCCTGCTTCTCTCTTTCCGCCCGCCGTCGCCAGTCCGCCCGTCCTCCAAGCAGCTTTAAATCACGGTCTGCTCGAGTGTCTTCCCGGTCCCTGAGCTAAGGTGGTCAAGAAGGGCAGACCTACAGACCTAATTGGATACGCCGTCTCCCCCCTCCCTCTCCTAGATGATGGCGTGCAGCATCTTCGAGTCAGCCCGTGATCTTGGGACCCCGTCCTTCCCGTCCTTCTCCTCGCTGCCGGAGCTGCTGCTGCTGGTGTGCCCTCCCTCCTGCGGTGCAGTGTCGGTCCTCGCTCACTCTCCTTCTTTCCTTCTCCTGCTCCTTCCCTTTGTCGCCGTCGCCGTCAGCCGCGAGAGGTGTGCAGTCTCTGGCCAGCACGTTCACGAGCCAAGGCGCTCCATGGCGGCATTCGGGAGGCCAGAAGATTCTCTCTCTCTCTCTCTCTCTTTCGCTCTGTCCCTCTTTTTCTCTCTCTCTCTCTCTCTCTCTCCCTCTCTGCCAGTCTGCCTGCCTGCCTGTCTTTCTGTCTGTCGGTCTGTCTGTCTGTCTCTCTATGTCTGTCTCTCTTGTCCTCTTTCTAATGTGTTTTTGTTGTTGTTTTCTACTGTCTGCCTCTCTCTCTCTCTTTCTTTTTTTTTTGTTTGTCTCTCTCTTTCTCTTGACCATGTTTTGCTTATTCGATCGTGCAGCGAGTATCCGTCCAGTGGTTTGTCAAGTCGGAGCCGGAGGGCTCCACCCGCGCGAGCCTATTTCGAGGCGCACGCGTGCTGGCTGGTCTGGGGCGGGCAATCTTCGTTTCTTCATCCTTCTTCTCATGAGTATAGGCGTTGTTTGTGCACGTGATTTGATTATATAGGCTTACACCACATCCGCCGACCCCTTTATTAACTACTGCGCCTCCAGGATTGCATTTCGCGAGGCTTGTCCGAATCATGGCACGGCGCTCGACATCGTTCCTGTTGCTTTGTTGCTGTTATCGTACTTATTGATGCTCTTCTGTGGCCTTTTGGTGGCGTCTTGGCCTGTCTGCAGGCCATATCCAGCCGCCTCGAGGCATCTTGGGCCAACTTTGGAGGCCTCTTGGGGGCTTCCTGGGGGCTTCTTGGAGGCCTTTGAGGTTCTCTTGGGGGTCCCTCGGGCCTCTTGGGGTGTTCTTCGGGCAGGCTGGGGGCGTATTGGGGCCGAAGGCTCGAAAAGGTGCCCTCTGGACTCCCTCTTGGAGCCGTCTGGGGGCCCTCTTGGGCTGTCTTGGGCGCTGTTTGTGCACGTCATGTGCCTTTGATTTCGAGGGACCAAACACGTCACAAACATAAATACTTGGAGCTGTGCGCGGATTTCTTGGATCGGTGATGGGCACCCCTCCCTGGCGCGCGGAGCGCGCCAGGGGCGGCGCCGGAGGCGCCGCCGGGGGGCTCCATCGCCGATCCGAGAACGCTGCGCGGAGCTCAACAATTTTATGGTTATGTCACTGCTTGTTCCCCTACTATTCTCATTATTTCTTCATAAGATTATCGTTTCGATGAGTGTATTGTTATTCTTCTTCTTCTTATCATCATTATTCGTCCTCGTCTTCGTCTTCTTCGTCGCGTTGGCGGGGGAGGGTGGCGGAGGGGCCTGATCAGAGAGTGGCCACAAGGCTTCATTGATGAGTCCTGGGGCCCAGGGGGCTTGCGGGACTGCGCGGGGGGCTGGTCTGGGGCCCAGCACATGTCGTCGCCGTCCGACGAAGTCGTCGTCATCGCTGCGGGAGCGGGAAGCGTCTCAGGCCCTCCGAGGCCCTCCGAGACCTTCCGAGCTGTGAGGGAGGCCCGCGCCCGTCGTCGTCGTCCTCGTCCTCGTCCTGGTCCTCGTCCTCGTCCTCGTCCTCGTCCTCGACCTCGTCCTCGTCCTCATCCTCGTCGTCGTCATCGTCGAGTTATCGACGAAGCACAGGGCTGAACCAGCTCTCTGACACTCATGCCTTCGTGGTCGCAGCCCGCAGCTGCGTCCGCCAGCGCTGTCCTCAGCACCTCGTGCGCCACATCATCTGCGCGGCACGCTTCGCACTGCCAGAGCACATCGGCTGCGAGAGCGCGTGCCCTGTCCGCGTTCGCTTTGCTTGTTTCTATACATGTCTATATATATGTATACATATATATACGTGTATATATATTTTTCTCTCTCTCTCTCTCGCTCAGGAATCGGCCTCGAATGACTCTGCATCATGCCGCTCCGCTTCAACTCGCCTGTCCCGCCCACGAAGTGGTAGCGGTCTGAAGGGAGGGTGCGAGAGGGGAGGGCGGAGGGAGTCAAAGCCTTTCTTCCCAGTGAGAACCTCCTGTCGCTGCCCAGGCTGGGAGGTTACTGCGAGGCTTCGCGAGGTTCTGAAGAAGATGCCGGCGCTGCGTGATCTGGTCAGGAGCTTTTGCTTCGGGACAAGCTCAGGTTCAGGAGTACAGCGGAGCAACGAGTAATGTGCATATGTTCTGCTAGCGAGACTAGCACTGGAAGACATGCGACATGCAATATGATGCTCATTCCAGCTTCGAAAGGTGAGAACATCTTGGAGGGTGCCCAGCATGAGGGTGCGACACTGTCTATCTCGAGATCACACAATCTGCCATTACTTGTGTCGAATGAGCTTACCTGCATGCGTTGTCTTCGGCGCAAACGATTTGATTGGGCATGTACCATTCGATGTACACCCTTCTGTGCAGTATAACATGCGATGTATGTGTTGTATTGGTTGGCTGTGGCAGATCCAACGTTACAGGGCTTTCTTCGGTATGACTGGGGTTCCGCAGAAAGGTCGAATGAAGTTGGTTTCTAGAGGCTTCAAGCATCCAGTTCGGACGGATGGGCTCTCCCTCTCTCCCTCTGCTTGTCTATCCCCCCTCGCTCTCCCTCTGCCGCCCCCCACTCCCGCGCCCATTCCCTCCCACTTCCCTCCCCCGTCCTCCTCCCACTCCACCCCTCTCCCCTCTACACGGGCAACGCTCTTCAGAGGGATGCGCCCGAGCTTTTTCTGTCTCAGTCGGGCCCTGTCCGAGTCAGTCTCCGTGGCACGCTGCGCTCCCTGCCGCACCTGAATGAGACTACATGGGCAGCAGGAGGTCTCTTCAGGACCGCGTATTGTTAAGGCCTTACGGCCGGTGCCGCCGACCCAGAAGGACGACGACGACGACCACGACGACGACCACGACGACAACGACAACGACGAGCTGATGACCCTGCCACAAGCTCGAGACATGGGGCGAGCGGTGGAGGGAGGGAGGAGGAGGAGGAGGAGGAGGAGGAGGAGGAGGAGGAAGAGGAGGAGGAGGAGGAGGAGGAGGAGGAGGAGGAGGAGGAGGCGGAGGCGGAGGCGGAGGAGGTGGAGGAGGAGGCACAGGAGGAGGCGGAGGAGGAGGAGGAGGCGGAGAAGGAGGAGGAGGAGGACAAGGGGGAGGAGGAGGAGGAGGAGGAGGAGGAGGAGGAGGAGGAGGAGGAGGAGGAGGAGGGGGAGGAGGAGGACGCCGGGCGCACCGAGGTGCTCCGGTACGCCTGGCAGCAGTTCAGCTGTCTCCTCCAGGTGGGGAACGCCGAGGCGCTGCTCGCCGCCCGCGGGGCCTGAAGCGGCAGCGTCGCCTGGTTCGCGCCGCCTACCTGCGCCCTGCGCCGCAACGGCGGGCGCTGACGGGCGCGCCTGCCGCCGCGGGCGGCCCCCCCGCAGCCTCCCCCTGTTGCTCGCCACGGGCCCGTTCAGCTGGAGGGGGCCCCGCAACGCCGCGCCGCCGACGCAGCGCCAGGCACCGCCACTGGGCCGCCGACAGCAGCAGCGACGGTCCCCCAGCCGGCGGGGGAGGGTCAGCGCCACCGCCTGCCTGCGCGAGACCAGCGCCTCCCCCGCGCCCACGACCGCCGACCCCGCCCCCCGTCCTCTCCCTTCGTCCGCCTCCTTGTCTCCCCTCCCTCTTCGCTTCGCCGCCCCTGGGGCCGGCCCCTCCAACGGGCCGGTCCCAGACTGCATGCGTCCAGCGCCGTGGGTACTGGCTCCCCCCCGCTTTCCCCCCCTCTTCCCTCCTCCCTCCTCCCTGCTGTCTGTCACTGCTTTTGGGGGGGGGTCCTGTCGCGGGCACCCGTGTGGTCTTTGGCCTCCCACCCGGGTGTCAACAAAATCCTCCAGGATGGACACACACCCCTGCCTTTTTCTCTCGTGGACCTCCAGCCGATACGCCTGGCCCCGGTGGACACCAGTTCTAAAGGGGAACTGGTGCCGGGGCCGCGGATTCAGCAGGAGGAGGAGGAGGAGGAGGAGGAGGAGGAGGAGGTGGAGGTGGAGGTGGAGGGGGAGGAGGAGGAGGAGGAGGAGGAGGAGGAGGAGGAGGAGGAGGAGGAGGAGGAGGAGGAGGAGGAGGAGGAGGGGAGGAGGAGGAGGAGGAGGAGGAGGAGGAGGAGGAGGAGGAAGAGGAGAGCCGTGTGTCTCCCTGCGGGCGGGCGTCTGGGAGGCGACGGGGTTGGGGGGCTAGGGCCGGGGCCAGGGCCGGCGAGGCAGGGGCGCCAGGGCTGGGGCAGGGGCTGGGGCAGGGCAGAGCCAGGGCTGGGACTAGGGCCAGGGCCGGGGTCGGGGCCAGGGCCGGGGCCAGGACTGGGGCCGGAGCCGGGGCCGAGGCGGGGGGAGGGATCCTGAGCCCCCCTGCCGACAGGAAGAGGGAAGGCCACCAGGCCCCGGGGGAGGGGCAATTTGACTTGGGAGCCCCCCCTCTACCCACCCCGTACCCTCAACCCCCCCCCCCCCCCCCCCCCCCACCTACCCCCCCCCCGGCACCCCCTCCCCCCACCGTCAGGGAGGGGAAAATGGGAGGACATCGACTTGACTACGACGTTTTTTTTTCGGCGTTCCTTTTCTCTGTTCGTTTTTAGATCTCCTTGTGACTGGCGACGACAGCGATGACGAAAACGACGACAGCGTCTCACACACCCCGACTGGGTCGGCGGATCCTACAAATTGGTTTGCCTTCTGAAGTTCTCACTCGCACGATTGGGTAATGTGATCTTGAGCTGGGCTGTCGCCCAGATTTTTGCTGCGGGTGATCCCAGGCATTGCGATGTTTATAATTATGGCGTGTGCGGGGTCCTTTGGAGATTCCTCTGGCTTGGCCTACGATCACCACGGCGATCCTGCTGGCGGTTCCTACAGATTGCGTATTTGATTGCTCTATCGTTCGAACCATTGCGCCGCTTGGGGCTCGGCTAGGAGATGTCTCTCCCAGACTTGGTCGCCCACCGCAGTGGGAGTCTCCCCCCCCCCGCCAGAAGGCTCGTTTCTACCACCTCTCATGGGCCCCTCCTTCCTTGTGCCCTGCCCCCAGCCCTCTCAATGTTTGTCCCTTCTCCCATGCCCATGCCCCTGCCTGGGCACCCCTCCCCGAGCCTGCCCCCGCACCATCCTCTGCCCCTGCCGTGCCTCTGCCGTGCCCCAGCTCCTGCTGCCAGCTGCCCCTCCCCTCCCAACTCCTCTGTTCGCTGCTCCTCTCCCTCCTGCAGTCGGAATCGATAGTAAGGATGGGCAACCAAGCTTTTCCCAAGGGTACCCTCGCATCCCTGCCTCCTCGGTCCATCCGTGACTACGTTCGATGGCCCGCCGCACTTCAGCACGAGCGTTCAAGGGGCTTGCATCCTCGTCGCGCATCCTGACTATCAGTTTTGACTGTACTGGGTTCTCACCCGCTTCACGCGCGAAGCCTGCTGGGGCGCTGGCGACGGGGGGGGAGCCTCTGGCGTCGGCCCCGCCCCCGCCGGTCACGGCTCCTCCACGTGCCTCCACGGAGGCGGGCCAGCCTTCAACAGCGCCCTTTGCCTTGCCCCTGCACAGACCAGCCCACAAAAGGCACCCCCTGCCTTGATATCCCACTCCCTCTCTTCCATTTCCCTCCCTCCCCTCCGCCCCCTCCCCTGGCCCCCCTTACATTGGGCAGACTTGAGCGTCGTTGCAATAGCGCTCATGTAACAAGCGAGTGGCTACCGATGTAAGCCATAAGTCCAACAGGTTACGCCTGGCGGGCGTAGCAGAAAACTATATAGGCGCGAGAGGCAAGACTGATAAAACGGGCCCACAAGGGCACAGAGTGTACGCCAGCCTCCCCTTGCCCATCCCCCTCCCCCTCTGTCTCCTGGCCAGAACTTATGCGGGCAGCTCCACCTCTCCTGCCGTATGGCGAGCGCGCTTGCCCCCCCCCCCCCCCCGAGTGATGGGAGCTACGACTGCGCCGACCCCCAGGACCAACAGGGAAGGCGAGCGCCCGCTGGCCTGAGCGACCCTTTTTTTCACGTTGCGCGGACATTTGGTGCAATGTTTCTCGAGTTCATTGGGTGACACTCTCCTGTTCCTCCTTCTCACCCACGCCCCCATCGACCCACTCTGCCGCACCCCATTTCGTCCCCAGACCCCCGAGGTCATGATTTGTTCACAACGTTAACCCCCAAACGTCTCGACCTCTTCCCCGGGACCGGTTTTTCATCCTGCGTCGTTTTTTGTTGACGGTCTCGGCCCAGCGAGGGCCCTAGGGGGCCGAACGCAGCAACAACAAACAAAACGTCCGTCGTGTTTTCCCCACGACCCGAAGGGGTCTGTCGGACGGGGCTAGGACCAGGATCAATTCGTTCCAGAACTTTCCAGAAAACGCTTTCAGAGCGTTCCGCAATACATCCTCCAGAGCCGCGGGATCTCAGAGATTCTCGATTCTTCCTCACCTGAATGTGTCCCTGCTCTGGATTCGTCTCAGTCTGAGTCCCACGCATTTCGCCTTCCCCACTGCTCTCACCTCCCGCTCCTCCCGGCGTCAGCCCCGACGAGGAGCCTCGGCAGGCGCACCGCGCTGCGCGGCCCGCGGAAGCGCCTGCCCATGGAGGCGTGCCCAGCGCAGCGCCGCTGCGCCCGCTGTCCCGCTCCTCCGCGCCTCCGCTCTCCTCCTCCTCCTCCTCCTCCTCCTCCTCCTCCTCCTCGTCTCCTCTCTCATCTCCTCTCTCCTCCTCCCCCTCCTCCTCCTCCTCCTCTTCGTGGAAAAAGTTTTCATCGGCAGACATCACTGGTCAGCACTGCGACATATACCTCAACCCCGACAAGTCGCCCAAACAGATCCGCACCGAAGTTCAAACAAAGAAACTACCCCAGCTTATGCAGCAACGATACCCAAGAACGCGATGGAGAGCGTTCAGGACCAAAGGCGAAATACACGCTGACTCAATGCCCATTGTCAAAATCTTGGTCAGAGGTCAAGCCGACCCGTCCACTATCCAGTGGAACGACCAGGCCGCCGACCACCCGCAGTTCCAGCACATCGATCGCGGCAACATCATCACCTCCTTCCAGGCGCTCTTTGCTGACACGGAGACGGCCACGTGGCGTTCCTAACCATCACGGGGTTCCGTGGAGGGTTGACGACACCACCAAGCCGACCACTATCGTCACGTGGAACGCCAGAGCCCTCATGTGCTACAAGAGCAGGCGCCGCCGTCGCAAGCAGGCCGCCCTCGCGAAGTACATGAAGCGCAAGTGCGTCCTCACTTTGCAGGAGGCCCACGGCTCGGAGGCTCTGCTCCGCACCTGGGTCGACACGCAGCCGTACCCCTACAAGCCCTTCTTCTCTGAGTTCTCGCACGGCGACGGCGACAACCCGAATGCCGCGGGCGGCGTCGCCACGCTCATCCCCTGGTTCACCCCGATGGAGCTCGAGCAGCTGCAGCCGAACCAGCTCCCGTTATTCGCTCATGAAGAACTCGTTCCTGGGCGTGTCCAGCTGGTGGCCGCCACGCACGCCGTCACGCGCGCCACCTTGGTCCTTCTGAATGTGCATAATCACGAGATCGCCGATACCGACCGCCGCAAGGTCCAGCAGGCCTGGGAGCTGCATCGCACCTGGGCGGAAGCTAACTACCGCATGCGCACCTTCATCGCGATCGGGGATTTCAATGTAGCTAGCCGCCCGCCGCAGAGCTTCCTGCAGCCGCAGCCGCAGCGCGCCACGTTTGCGTTGGACAACATCATGCGCCAGCAACAGCCCTTCTGGAAGTCCCTCTTCGACTCCATGCTTGAGATCGAGACCGAGCTCCCCGCGCGCTTCAACCATTCGGACTTCACAGCCACGACCATCGACCGCATCCTCATCAGCCTGCCCTTTCACGCCACCCAGGAGCTCTCGATCCACGCGGACGTGGTGCACGACGCCGCGTTGCTCTCGGACAATCGCCTCAGCGACCACGCTATCATCACTTTCTCGATTGGCATCAAGCCGCGCACCCCGAAGGACGAGCAGACCATCCACCCCTCGGTCTTTCGCGATCCGAATTGCGCCATATACTTCCAGAAGCTCCCGGGCGCCACCAACTTCGAATGCGCCCCGCTGGACAGCAGGTGACGCACCCACAAGCGCCTCATGACGGAGGCCGCCCAGCTGGTTCGCGACGATTGGGTCCGCCGTACTACTGGCGATTTCAACAAGGCTGGCTCCCATGCTGGCCGGGTCTACACGATGCGCTCCATTTCTCGAGCCGTTCGGCACCGAGACCTTCAATTGGCCCGCAGAGCTGCCTCCACGACCGAGCTCGGCGCCAAGTTCGTCAACATCTCCGAAGGCATCATCGCGATCAACGAGCCTGTCGTCTTCGCCGGCCTCGCTTCGCAGCTGAACCGCGACTTCGAGGCGCGGCGACTCGCTCTCGCGCAGCAAGCCGCGCGGCGCCCCCTGGGGCACGCTGGCGCCCTGGCTCCTGAGAGACTCCGCAAGGTCCTTCGGACCGCCCAGCGGCGGGCTCTCCCACGGTTTCCCTGGAAGCGCCGTCTCGCCCTGCAGGCAATCAAGGTCACGGGCCCGGACTTCCCAAAGATAGCAAGAGAGAGCGGCTCGATGGCCACCGCCCTGCGCGACCACTGGCAGCCCGTCTTCGCCGCCAAGCCCGTCGACGAGTCCAAGGCCATCAGCTACATCCACGCGCGCATGCCGAAGGGCGAGATCCTGGACATTGGGGCCCCCGCGAATCCGCAGATCAAGGCGTTCCTGCTGCGTTCCTCGCCGTCGCGCCAGTCCCCGACTGCTTGCCGTGCTCCGCCTGGCTCCTCCTCCTCCTCCTCCTCCGCCTCCTCCTGGAGGGCGCGTCCTTCTTCTTCTGTTCTGGCCAGTACTTCATCCGCGACTTGAGCGATTCCAACTTCGCCTTCCTGCCGAATGGCGACGGCGCTGTTGGCGAACTCGCGACAGACCGAGCCCCCGAAGATACCTTACCGCTCTCGCTAAAGAACACCGACATAAAGGCCGTCGCTGGGGCAGCCAACTACCCGATCAAGGGCGCTGTGGCAGAGCGCACCCACAGCGCAACAGGGCTTCGTGCAGAATTGCAACTTCACCAAGCACATCGTTCGCTTTGACGCTGGGATGCGGCGAGCAGGACTACTCCCTGGAGCTCTTCACTCCAAACCCGTTTTCGCGAGCTTCGACTTCTCTGCCGCCTTCCCGTCTCTGGGGCGAGTTTGGCTCTTCACCGCGCTGGAGCACTTCGGGATCCCGGCTGGCCTCATGAACCTCTTCCGCGCGCTGTACTTTGCCCCGAACAGCTACGTCATAGTTGCCGCAGAGTCTGGAGTTGCGCAGGGCTGTCCTGCATCGGGCTCGGCCTGGGCCATCGCCATGGACCCGCTCACCCGCCGCCTCGCCACGTTTGCGGCACCTGCGCGGGCGACATCGGGTTGCTGACATACCCCTTCGACACGCTGCGCCTCGCATCTGAGCCCTTTGCCGCGGCCGGGGAGCTTGCGCTCCTTTCGATCAAGCCTCGCAAACGTTTCATCGTTCCGCTCTGGGCCGCGGCGACCCCAGACACCATTGCCCAAGCCAAATCCCTCTTGGCCGAGCTCGGTCCTCCTTGGGGTGGTCTCTCAGTTGCGTGCTATACCAAATACCTCGGCACGTTCCTCGGCCCCGAGGCCTCGCCTGCCTCGCAGTGGCCCGCACTGGGGCAAGCATGGTGGCAAAGGGGAAATCTTTTACAACTAGTGCAGGGTGGCAGTGACGCCACAGCTCGTCTTTACACTACCTCAGTCGTGTCCACGCTCAGCTATGTCGCCCAGTTCTTTCCGCTCCAGCCGTTGATCGCCCGCCGTGAACAGTATGTTTTCCATGGGATGCTTCGCCTGCCACCGGACTCATTGCACAATGTTGGTTCCATTGCCATGGCGTGGTGGAGCCCGCCACCTGTCCCACAGCCCGCTCAGGTCACATCTGTCGCTGCAGCTGCACGCCCTGCGGCCGTCACTCTCGCGGGAGACTGGGGGACGTTTGCCGGTCAACGCATCGTGGGAGGAAACCTCCCTTCAGAACGCGCCCCGCTGGCAGGCTGGCGCGTGGTCGCCTGCCTTCTGGTCGTCTCGGCAGTCCATTGTACAGTACGATCGCTCCCTCATCGATGCCCAGCCTCAGAAGCCATTCACCCGCCAAGCTGTCTCAGCCGCTTGGTACGCCGCCCGCCTCGAACTGCGCGAGGCAGCGGCTGCTGCCCCGCCGCGTCGCCCGAAATACCAGCGCATGCTTGCGCGCAAGCTTGCAGAGCAAGCTTTCGCATCGCCGTTTACAGTCACCTTGTTCAAACGCATCTCGGCCTGGGGCCTCCAGGCGCCGTCGACGCCATGAGAGCTACATAAGCGCTGGTCAGCACTCACGGAATCATTCAAAACTGTGCGTCCCAGCTGGCGCTGGGCCATTTTTAAAACATTCGGCGGCGGCTGGACTACCACTGGCCGCATGCGCGTGCTTGCCCCAAAGCTGTGTGTTTTCGGGTGCGGGAGCCAGCCATATTCATTCCCCCACTGCATCACCTGCCTCTCGCTTTCGAACCTCCTCTGGCCCCCCAATCTTCCCCCCCTCCGTTCGACGTTCGCTGCTTGGGGCCTTGGGCCCGCAGCTGCGTACCCGCCCGAGAATCAGAACCCGCTTTCGCTGCGCTCGACGATCGAGCGCATCACGCTCGCGTTTCACATCTATAACACAATGAAGCCTCACGCCGACCCAAGCTCGCGCCATGCGGCGATGACCGCAGCGAACCGAGCTGCCAAAACAATACTCTATAGGTGAGAGAGCTAGCGACGGGCGCGGCGGACGATCACTTTCTGCCCTCGTCTCGCTTCGTGCCCGTTTGCCCTCTTCTCATCTCTTCCAGGGTCCTTTAACTCCTCTCCCCCTCCGCCTCCTCCTCCTCCTCCTCCTCCTCCTCCTCCTCCTCCTCCTCCTCTCCTCCTCCTCCTCCTCCTCCTCCTCCTCCTCCTCTCCTCCCCTCTCCTCCTCCTCCTCCTCCTCCTCCTCCTCCTCCCCTCCTCCTCCTCCTCCTCCTCCCTCCTCCTCCTCCTCCTCCTCCTCCTCCTCCTCCTCCTCCTCCTCCTCCTCCTCCTCCTCTCGCCTCCGCTCCAGCCCCACCGCCCGCCCACCCCCCCAGGGGGATGCCTCTCCGTGGGGCGCTCGGGCGTTTTGTCCGTTGGTTCTCGGCGGCCTTCCAGCCTCGGGGTGCCTTCCCGCGGCTGCGCCTCGCCAAGGACGTGCCTGGGATGCCCGGATCGCCCCGAACGGCCGCCAGAGAGAGCCGAGCTACGACCCGAAAACCAGGGGGGCGAAAACCTACAGTAGTTTTTGTCTGTTTCGAACAGGGCTCGTTGGCGGTGCCGCCGCGGGGGGTGCTCATCTGAGGCAACAACTGGCCTGCCCAACAACGGCCGCTGTCAGTTTGGGACAACAGTTGCTGCTTGGCATCGAGCCCATGTTTTCCGTACCGATTTCGGGCGTCGTGTTGATTATTTGATCCCTTCTCGCCCCTTGAGAATTAATCCATATGAATAATACTACTCTCCTCTCCTCTCTCCTCCTCCTCCTCCTCCCTCCTCCTCCTCCTCCTCCTCCTCCTCCTCCTCCTCCTCCTCCTCCTCCTCCTCCTCCTCCTCCTCCTCCTCCTCCTCCTCCTCCTCGCGCCCAGAGCCCACGCTCCGCCTCCTCCTCCTTGTCCTCATGAACGAATATATGCATGAATCTCGAGAGTGGGCAGTGACGTCACCAGCTCTGTGTGCCTGTCTTACACCGCACGCTCTAAGCTCAACCTCAGCCAGCTGAATCGACGCTTGCAGGGACCACCATCTTGGTTCACCCCAAGGACCTCCTGGACCACAAGGTCACGAGCTGGCACTAGCTATGGGCCCCATCGGGCCCGGGCCCGGACCTCACAGGGCTCAACGACCTCCTCGACAGGATCGTCAAATGTTTCGTAACAAGGGTCTTCCACCTCTTGACGGCGCTGCGGTGCGACGGGCTCTACGGCGCCAGCGGGCCAGCACAGGCCTTGGCGCTGACCGACTCAGCCCTACGGGCCAAGAAGGATAATGGCGACCGCATCATCGGGTTCCTTGTCTCTGGTCGATGTGTCGCGAGGACGCCTTGCAGGAGTGGAATCAGGAAAACTACGCCCCTTAAGGATGCTGCTGTCCGCGGCAAGTCTGCTCTCCGCGAGGCCTATGAGAGGGCCCTCCAGGAAGAGATCGTTGCCTACGCTCGCGTTCCCCAAGGGCATGGACTTCTCGATATATTGCAATTTCACGATTCATTTGATTGGGTCGACCTGGGCAGCGATGCACTGGACTTGGCTTGGACTTCCCAGCGGAGGTCCTAGGTCTGGAGATCCTCCAGCTCGTCGCCCCACGTGTCCTCACACAGAGCGGCAGCTACACGGTGCCAATTCCAACCTGCACACTCAGTAGTACAAGGGCTGCGAGCGGGCACGCGCTTCGCGAAGTGCATGACGTTCAAGGCCCCACGTCGAGTCACACAGGTGCACCCGCGATGTGCACATAGGGTCTGGCTCGACGACCTCTCACAACGACTGGAAGGGTCTCATCGTGCTGCCCGCCAAGGCCTCTTGAAGTGCCTACTCGACGCATGCAGATCCCTGGTATCACGAGGACTCAACATAGCCAAGAAGAGAATCATCCTCTGCTCGAGCATGGACGACGCGCGCCACATCCCCAGAGGTCTCGCGCGACACGGGTTCGAGATCTCACCACGATTACAGGCAACCCACCGACCTAGGAGCTGGTTGGCACACGACATGCAAGAGCAACCCGCACACAGCGGCAACAGAAGCACGGGCTCATGCACAGGAAGATCATTCGACCTACACGAGCCACTCGCCGCTACCACGTGACAGGGCGCCTAGCCCAGCAGGGGGCCCAGGCGGCAGGAGGCTACGGCCATCAGCTGCGCGGCGTCTTTGGCACGCAGATGGTCCTCTTTCGCCGCCGCTTGGGCGACGCCCTGGGACCACGCCCCCAGGGCAGATGCCCGACCACGCAGCTGGACCTACACGCAGCTGCACAAGACCCAGCTCGCAAGTTCCCGCGCAAAGCCGTGCACCTCTGGCTCAGCACGTGGATCCAGGCGGGGCCGATGCAGCGGTCCATCGACTGAGCGTGGGACACAGTTGTTAAGCATTTTCTGTCCTTACCTGCTGCGCAGCGTGTGCGCCGCGCTCGGGGACCACAGCCAGCACTTATCCTCTACCTCCTAGAGCAGGGGCGGGATCCCAAGCGACCTCACGAGTGGGCTCTCCCATCGACGATCGTGGGGCAAGATGGCCAGGACACGTGGTAGTTCGACGCAGCACAGCTCACAGGGAGCAGTTGACATACCGGCGGCTTTACTCTAGGCCATCGGCCACGGTGCGCAGGCCAAGTATTGGCTCCAAGCCAGCACCCACTTCGGAGGTTCGGGCAAGGAGCAGGGGATCGACAACATATCCTATCGCAAGTCGTTGGGCTACCTTACTTGGCCAAGAAGAAGCAGGGTGTCAGACTGTCAGCGCTGATGCTCACGATAGCAGTGGTGGCCACGTGGCCCAGGGGACCTGTACAGGCCGTCACCGACGGCCTATGTTCCCGCTGCCGACAAGAAAGAAGCAGCATTCCACCATACCTGGGAATGCGCCGAGTACAAGAGCTGTCCCGTCTACACCGCCACTGAGCACCTCGCTGGCCAAGCGATGGCACAACAAGATATGTACGAGTGCTTCTGGACGCGAGGGCTCATCCCTCAGGCCTGGGCCTCGATGCCCCCGCCGACCGCCGCGCCAGCATGAAGCACCTACGGCATCGACACTTTCGCGCCAGATTGCTTCAAGCAGGGCCGCCAGGGCGGATCAATGTACACTCTTGGGGACGCCGGCAGTGGAGCTGACACAGCATCGCCAGTGTTCAGACGATTGGGCGTGGCCATCGCAGCGTTCACCGACATCGACGCCAATGACATGGACTTGCGGATGGCGCTGTGGGGGCCTCTGGGTGGCGACAGACAGACGGTCAGACGCGAATTGTGTGCCTTCCTCCTTGCCATGCAGGTAACATATCATGATGTAACATGAATCGCAGATTGCGAAAGGGTCGACTTGAACTTCTGCAATGGTCACCCCGAGAGCCATAAAGGACCCGACGCCGAGCTCTGGTACCAGGTCAGTTGAAACGCAGAGATGGTGATTCCATTGTGTTGTTTGTACGATCACACATGACAGTACAATGCCATAAGTGGGCATGCGATTCGGTCACTAGTATATGGTAATGCGACAGTTGACGAACTCGAAAGTATTGCAGCTGAAGAGCATCGAGTGCCCAAGCAGATCCGACAGGAGATAGATGTTGTTGAGAAACAAGGCTATCTTGTCCGTATGCGCCCGTTGAGGGCCATTTTGGAGGCCCTACAGTTAGAGCGAGCCCGGAGGGCAGCTGAACAGAGTGCCCCAGTAGGTAAGAGACAGCCGCGTAGGACCAGAGTGCGACCTATCAAGCCCCCTGCCCCAGCACTAGGCGCAGCTCTCGCCTCAGCCCATAAGTCGGATGAGACTGGCCGTAAGTGCACTGTCTGTAAAGGATCAGCTATCATAGCCATGAAAGTAGGATTCTATGGGTCAGAATGTTGCAACCTCGTCAACGTAGATGGCACTTGTATGAGACCCACCCTTGGGTAAACAGGCACATGCAGCTGGGGGGGTGGATTCATGTAACCCATCGTCCGAGGTTCCACGCTGGGCTGGGGATATCATTTTTCGCCCAATGCTGCATGCTCATCTCCCATAAGACGGGGAAACGACCATCCGTTTTCGAACCCCCATCCCAAATTGAATGTGAGTACTTACGTCGTATCCATTTGGGCCTCTGGCCAGAGGATCTCAGCAGAGCTGAGAAGAACCAGAGGAGAGGGCGGAAGCACCCTCAGTAGGGGCAGGTGGATTTCATATTCATATCGCTACGCGATCAGGCAGAGTCTCCATAGTTTCCTCCTCCTCCTTCCTTTCCTTTTCCTTTTGCTCATCCTCGTGTTCATACGCCACATCGTCAAATGCACGCAGCTCCCCCTCTCCGATTGCGCATAACACGATGCTTTTGTGGAGAATTCCAGGTCCGATATGATACGCGTCCGCGGATAGAGAACGAATCGGCGCCGTTGGAAGGGATGGATGGGAGGGGTAGGATGGCAGATCTGGCGCGAGCGCATCCAGCTTGCCTTGCCCCCTCGCTTCCCCCCGCCCTCCTCCCTCCATCCTAGTCCTCCTCCTCCTCCTCCTCCTCGTCCTTATCCTCCTCCTCGTTCTTCTCCTTCTCGTCGTCGTCGTCCTCCTCCTCCTCCATTTGTCCTACTCCTCCTTCCTCCTCCTCCTCCTCCTCGTCCTCCTCCTTCTCCTCCTCCTTTGATCGGCGCTCCCCAAGGCGGAGAAGCTCGGTGGCAGAGCCGGCGTGGCGCGGTCGCGGCTGGCGCCGTCGGAGATCGCGGGCCTGGCCCGCACCGGCTCCTGGGAGGCAACAGCGCGGGCTTCAGAGAAGCGATATTGGCAGGGGCACGGGGGCTGGACCCTGAGGTCCTGGCGTTGCGATTTGTTCGCAGCGGGCACTTTCGCCCACTGTCAGGCCTGGGACCCTCGCAGATCAATCTGGCTTGAGAAACCATGCAGAAACGTCGGCCCTGGGCTCCGGTGGTGATTTTCTGCGATGCTGTATCTTTTGCGACGTCAGGTCTGAGGTGAACTGGAGCAGAAGGATACAAGGTCGGGAACGTTTGGTCAGCGTGTCGCTCCGCCGGCCCTGGCCCACCACGCCTCGGTGCGGCACGCTATCCACGCCGCGGTCCCCGAGCGTCAGCGTCGCAAGCGTTTCCCAGTCTCCCGCCCCGCGGAGCGGAGCGACACGCTATCCGCTCGCAGGGGATCGCGTGTCGCAGGGTCCGCCGCAGCGACACGCTATGCAAAAGTTCATGGCCGCAGGGCGCCCAGATGGGGTCAGAGTGGGTGGGGTCGGAGGATCGCGCCGCATCGCCGATACGTCGGCGATGCGGCTCGACGTGGAGCCCGATTTGCTCCACGACGACGTCGCCGATGCATCGTGGTCAGGGGCAACGTTGAATAGGGGGGATAGGTTCGAGTGGGGGCGCCCAGGAATGTACGGATCCGAAGTCAGGGGCCTATCGCTGGTCAATCGGCGATATTCGCCGATTCCAGCTCGATGTCCCCCCCCCCTGAGCGGGTTCCTCTTAACGTTCTCCCTCAAGAGCGATGGCAGCAGGAGCAGGAGCGGGAGTTGGAGCAGAAGGAGGAGGCGGAGGAGATGAGGTCAGGTGAAGTTGAGGCGAAAACGAGCATTGAGGCTAAATGGAAAGCTCAAGGCTCAGCTCAACAAGTAGCCAAGCCTCACAAGTGAGCTGAGGCTAAATCGAATTACGGTGCTGACGCTTGTTTGAAAGAACGTACAGGAAACCGAAGGCTGCTCGTAGAGTTACAATCAACTGAATTTCAGTTTACGGCAAGTGATCGGCTTGCAACCATCTATCGGCGGCGAACGAGGAGGGAAGTGAGAAGGATAAGGCTTTCTCAGAAGACTTAGAAGTTCCACAGCATTCTTAGAAGTTTTCTCAACTCCCCCGAACACAAAAATGTTCAGACAGCCAGAGGGCTTCTGACTAGCCCCGCCGCCTTCTGAGAGGGCCTTCTCCGTCTCACTTCCAACCACTCGCTCGTGAATGCAAAGCTGGAGCTAAAACTACAGCTGAGGCTAAACCTGGGTTCGCCAACACTTGAGCTACACTCTGACGATCAGTTTAGGTATTGAGCCTGAGCTTCCGCTCAAGCGTGAGCTTCAGTGAAAGCTGCATACGAAAGCTGTAGATTACCCAGCGGATCTTCTGTTTCGTAAGATCCTGGAAGTAGCGGACACAATGGTTACGCTCAAGTTGAAGGTTGAGACCGTGCGCGGCCGCGCTCTCGTACAATATGTAATTCCGATCGCGTGGGATTTTCTGCGTTCCTCCGACTCGCCTCTGGCCCATGGAGAGGACGGAGGCGTTTTCGAGGGCACTCTGCGGCACCGTACACACGAAGCGCGGGGTCACCCGCTAGGCTCTCGCGCAGGAAGGCAACGACGGCAAGGAGGCCCCCGCAGGCTGCAGAGGCCCGGCGAGGGCCAGCGGCGCCCGAAAACTTCCCCCCGCGCTGCTCAAGGGCCGGGGCAAAGCTTGGCACCAGGAGGGGGCGGAGGAGAGGCGAGGCAAGGGGGGGACACGCACTCAGAATGCAACTCCTGGGAGGTCGAATTCTGAGTCGGCGCTGGGTGTTTCCTGGTCGAAAACTTGTTTAGATCGGCGCAATTCCGTTCAATCCCGCTTAATCCAGCTTGATCCTCTGGTTTAATCCGGCCTAGTCTGGCTCAACGACCCTTCAATCGGGCTCAATGGCCCTTAATCGTTTCGACGACGACCTCCCAGGAACTGCCTCCTAAACGCATGGCGGACGGAGCAGCCACAGCAGCCTCCCCCCCCCCCTGCCCAGGTGATGCTCCCGGCCGAGGCGATCCTCCTCGTGCAGGGCCGCACGAGGCCGGGGGCGGGGGGCCCGAGGGCCACGCGGGATGCCCCCCCCGCCCAGGAGGAGGAGGAGGAGGAGGAGGAGGAGGAGGAGGAGGAGGAGGAGGAAGGTCGGTACTCATTGTTGCTCAAACGTTTTACCCGCGGGCCGCTGCTAGGATTGACCTCGCGGGCGCGCAGCCCTGCGCGAGGGCCGGCCCTGAGCCAGCACGGGGAGGCTGCCCACCTTCAGGGCGGCCCCGCAGCAGCCTCCGAGCCAGAGAAGCCGCCGCGCTGGGCGCCACTGCTGCTCGGCGGGCCGCGCGGCGACGGCTGCGCCTCGCCGCTCTCGAGGCGGCCACGCGATGGAAGAAGCACGCAAGGAAGCAGTAATTACGACGGCAACGAGTCCGAGAACAGTTGGAACGTGCGCGACCAGGACCAGGTCGACTGGGACAGGTGAAAGAGCTACGGCTGGCTTCAGCAGGATTGCAACCGCCACGAGAAGTGCGACAGGATGCAGGGCGAGGAGCATGCCAAGAAGAGGAAGCAGGACATCTCGAAGTACATCGTCATCGAAGTGCTGCAGCTGGAGAGCCACAGGCACCCGTGCAACATCGACGGTTGCCGCCACGGACATGTCAATCAGAAGGGCGACGGCTCCACGCCGGGTGTCGCCTACCCCACGGAGGCCCGCCTGCAGGAGGCGGTGGCGGAGGCCCTGCGAGCTGCCGCCGCACGCCGTGTCGCCATCCGCGCGGAGCACCGCGCTGTCGGCGGCGACGACTGCGAATACGAGCACGCCGACGCCGAGTAGGAGGAGGAGGAGGAGGAGGAAGAAGAAGAGGACGGCCACGTCGGCGAGAAGAGCGTCGGCGAGCCAGAGGGTCGGCGAGCCCGCGGCGACAACGACAAGCAGTTCGTGGACGCAGGCAGCGACGAACACAAAAAGACAGCAAATTCGAGGGCCACGAATCCGAGGACCCCGACGGCGGCGCCAATCAGGAGGGGAACGACGATGAGGAGCCGATCGAACCCGCAATCTTATGGGAGAACAGCCTGATCCCACCGTCTGGATGAAGGCCGTGGACAGTTTTCGGGGAAAACCTGAGAGGAGAAGCTCGAAGAAAACATTGAGGACGAGCTCGCAACCTCGAAAATCCTGGAGATGATGCGCGCGCGCTTGAACCAGGTGCAGGTCATGGAAGCGCCTGCAACCTTCGCCTTGCTCCCGATGGCATTACAGGCATCCTACGCCGAAGTCCCGATCGTCGAGCTCTCGACATAAGTGAGGTTCCAACAATGGCACTCACGAGAAGGCGTCGCCGCATGCGGAGCCGTCGCCGCCGAGGGTTGGGGCTCCGTCGACATCGCAGACATGGCCGAGTGGGTCCCCGACAACCAGGGCGCCGTGATCGCAACAGACACGTTATGGGCACCTCTCTTCACGAGCCGGACCCAGGCGACGAGGAGGACCCAGACTACGCGCGGGCCGAA
>CAUYUJ010015580.1:147500-232500 GCA_963575745.1 Prorocentrum cordatum | reverse complement strand
TGTGCAGGAACTCGTTCAGCACCGGTTTTCACTTGGCGCGGTCGTGGTGCTGCGGCATGCGCCCGCCGAGCTTGGCCCGAATCCACCGCTTGACCACCCCCCATTTGGAGTCGATCGCGTTCGTGGAGTAGCCCCTGGCATTCGCGATTTCGCCGTCGGAATGGTTCGCGGTCTCGTGCTTCGGATTAGACATGGGCCATAGCTTGTCGGCACGGAGCCTCTTGACGGCGGCGACGGTGCCCCCCTCCCACTTGTCGCTAACGAAGACGTCGCCCTTCCGGAGATCAAGCAGCCTGATTTTCTTGACCATCTCGGCCGCGCCGCGGGGGCGGCCGCCCAGGGCGTCGGAGGGGCGATCCAGCACCCGAAAGATGAACGCGTCGCAGTCGCCCTGGGGCACGGCCCCCCAAAGCCTGACCCGGTCCTTCTGCAGCCGCGCGTGCGTGTTCAATTTGCTCCGCTTGCCCTTGTTAAGGTGCGTTTCATCTGCCATCGGCGCGCGCTTCTCGGCCGCCGCATTCTCCTGGACTTGCCTGGCGAATTTGGTCTTCATGGGGGGCTTCCTCCCACGCGCAGTCGTCGCCTTCTTCGAGCGCTTCTTCGCGGGGGCCGTATTCTTGGAGCCGGTGTCCTCGGACGTCCTCTTCTTCTGCGGCGGGGCGTTGGCCGCGCCGCGGCGCGCCGTCTTCTTCGCGGCGCTGGTCCGGCCGCGAGGATTCGCCTCCAGGGTCGCGGGGTGGTCCTCGACGCGCTTGCAGGCGGCCCGCTGGAACTCCTCTAGCCAGGGATCGACGGCACGGTGGTCAGTGCACTGGGTCTCGCGCCCCTCGCTCACAATCTCGGCGTGGGCGTGCCCGAGCGCCCGCGTGGCCATCGCGTCAAGCTTGCTCATCCAGTTGGCCCATCTGCGCCGGCAAAGAAGCCCTCCGCGCCGACGCGCTTCTCCTTGCCTTGCCATTCCGCACGCGAGTCATCGCGCCGCGGGCCCCTCCAACGCCAGCCGGGTACGCCGTGGTTCTTCTTGTGGCAGATGCTGTAGTCGGCCCCGCAGTACGAACGGGAGTGCTCTTTCTCAACGAGACCGAAGTGCTGCACGAACGCCAGCGCGCGAGTCGAAGGTACATTCGGATATGGGCTGGTGTCTTCGATTGTGGCAAATTTCGCGATCCTGAGAAATTGAGCTCTCTTCACAAAGGCCACCCCGTCCAAAGCGGCCGCGAACTCCCGCAGATCTTTGTGCCCCGCACCAGCGTCCGCAGACTGATCGCCCCGCGCCATGGGCCCTGGCGAATCGGCGAGGTAAGTGCGCGATGCCGAGCGGCGATGCGCGGCCGAGACATTCGGGCAGGCAGCGGCCCCCGGGGCGCGGCGGCATTGGCTGGCGACGACGCGGGGTGCGATAGGGCAGGGGGTGGACACGGATGCTCCGAATCAACGAAGCGCTGTGCCCGCTGACATTTTTTCAGCACAACGCTTGACGGGCAGCTCCAAGCGCATTCGTGAGCGGCGAGGGGTAGGAGGTAAGGGGTAGGGTGCTGGCATTGAGCGGAAGCCAAAAGCTGCACAGGATCGCACGGCGACCCCGAGAGCGGGTCGGAACTCAGGAGACCGAGTCATCAGTGGTGAACCTCGGGTCGACGGATGCGACGGCGACGCGTTTCTTCGGGGGCTCCATGCCGACGTCTGTGCTGGCCTCTCTAGCAGCCGCCTTGTCTGCCTTGTTGTCCACGACCATGTTGGAACTTGGAACAGTTGGCGAGCGCGCCCTTGCCGTCCGTGCTGCGGTAGTTCGGGCGAGGTGTCGCGTCCTCCTCCCTTGTGAACCTGTGCCGCGCCTCGTCCTCCACCGAAGGGCCCGCGATCTGAAGTCTGGGCCGCGCGACGGCGCGGAGGGGGGGGGGGGGGGGCAGCGCGCGCGAGGCGGCGGGCCAGGGCCGACGATTTCGAGCCTGAACGCTTGCGGCGACGCCTCGATATCGGGCCCCCTCAGTGCGGGGTGCGAAGGATCAAGCGCAGTCCCCTGGGCGTCGTGGCTTGCTGAAAGTTGATGGTTGTTCCGTGAGCCATGCCCCCGTCGCTCTTATCCGCAAATGTGGGTGCTACTTGTTTTTTTTGTTGCTGGGGCGGACTGATGCGCAAGGCCATGTGGCCCCCTTCAATCTCGGATCTGAGTTTGCCCGAGAGACCGAATCGCTGCTGGCCGAATCGGACAACCGCGTGAACAACAACATACGTTTGTGCGTTCCAATGGGCCCGCGAATTACCGCGATGCTAGGCAGTTGGCAATTTGCGGTGCACGCGCCGCCGATTATTGGAGGAGAAACAAGCGGCGAGCTGAAACATGGGGGGGGGGCGCGGGGGGGGGCATGATATCGAGATGGAAGAGATGAGTGGTGAGGAATATGAGTAGAGTGGGCTGGCAGCCCATCGCTCCCAACGCCCGCGCTCACTCAAAACGCTGCGTCAGAGCGCCCCTTTGGTCCCGACTTACGGGGCCACGCCGTGGTCCAGCTTGTGGTAGAAGAGCTGGCGGCCCTCTGCCCTCTCGCGGAAGTACTCCGATGACGCCTCTTGTACGACCGAGGGCCCGAGGGGGCGGCAGGGTCAATGGCGGCGAGGCTGTCGTCGCCGCCGCGGCGCAACCCGTAGCAGTGGCCCGGCGTGCCCTCGGGCGAGGGGTCGTCGACGACCACGAAGGAGCAGCCGACGTTGGCTTCGTCGATCACGTCGCGCGGCTCCGCGCGGGCGATCGAGCGCGCGGCGGCCTTGTCTTTGTGGGGGCTGAAGCTCGCCACGTTGATGACCTCCTGCATTATCATGGACTCCATTTGAACCGCGGGGAAGTCCGCGAGCTCCGCCAGCGCGCCGGCAATGCCCGCCCACGAGGCCGCGGTCAGGAGGAGATTGCCCTTTAGGGGACGGGGCTACGGAGAACTACAACCTCGGATCCGCAGTCATGCAAGACGGCAGCGCCCAGGCGATCGGACAATGTGCGCGGCCAGGACTGGGCGGCGAACTCGACGCAGGAGACCGCGCTCGCCCTGGCCAGCGCCAGACGGACCAGGGCCTGCTGCTGGAAGCTCTCCGCCGAGACGAGCGCGCCGTCGAAGAGTAACACCTCGCTGGCAGGCGCGGCCAGGCGGCGCGCGAAATCGATCAGGGTCGTCAGGGCCTCGTCCTCCAGCGAAGACAGGACTGCAGCCATGCGACTGAAGTCGGGCGATGGCCTGTCCCCGTAGAACCTCCTGTACGGCGCGAGCGCGGGGTGCGCGAGGACAGCCGCCACGCCGTCTCTGACCTCGTTGCTAAGCTGCAGGAGCCACGGTAGCTGCGCCACGGGCCTGGCACCGCAGAAGATCTTGATGGTATCAACCTTTGCCTCGTCTAGTGGAACTCCAAGGTACGCGGACAGCGCCGCCTTCCACTGCCTGTAGTAAACGCAGAGGCGGTCGAGCATCGGGAAGCGGCCCACGACGTATACACCCACGCGCTACAAGGAGACCTTGAAGAGCCGTGGGTGGCAGCAGGGGGAGTCGAGGTTGGCGTGGTCGGGGAAGACAATCTTTCTCGCTTCCTTCGTCAGCTTCTGCCCTCGGGCCATTCAATGCGTTTGCACTGCAATGCGATTGCAATGCAATGCGCTGCCACGGCAACACAACGCAATGCAATCCAATTGCAACGCAATGCGGTTGCAACGCATTTCAATGCGATTGCAATGCACTGCGATTGCAATCCTTTGCTGCTGGCGCCTGGGAGGGGGGGGGGGTAGCAAAAACAATGTTTTTTTGATCCCCCCCCCGAGGCGCCAGCAGCAAGGGAGGGGCGGGAGGTCCCACCCCCGCCCCACGTGGTCACGCACCCGAGTCAGCGAGGTTCGCAGAACCGAGTTCCTCACCACGCGGCCATCCAGAGAGATTCGCACAGCGAGGCTCGCGAACGTTAAAAGTGAAGAGCATGGAAAAAACGGGAAAAAGGAAAAGGGGGTACAGGAAAAACAAAACACAACCACGCAAGGATGATTCGATGATTTTCGCAGGGGGGGCGATTCGCCCCCGAACCCCCTCTTACGTACTCCTTCCCTCGCTCCCTACTTTCGCCCCCTTCTCCCTGCTGTCCTCCCTCCTTCCAGTCTCCCTCTCCCTCCACGGGTGCCGTCTTGCCCCCCTTTTCCCTCGCAGTCTGGTGATCTTGAGACTGCAGTTTGGGATCCTCGCATTCAAAGCGTATCTCTCACAGTGCAGGTTGCGCTGCACTTGATCCATGTCGCTCACTTGCGCGCCCCGTGCCAGGCGGCGCTGTCTCTGAACCAGTCTATGATGTGTGTGTGCTTGTGTTTGTTGTGAAGGATTCGCTCACAATTGCAGGGTGCCTCCCAGCAATGCTTAGGGCGTCCGTGCCCGTAGCGGCCACCATGCTTTGTGTCAACCGATACTGGCATAGGTGTGGTACCTATTGTTGCTCAGCGACCATGCACCGTTCATCTTTCCGTCCGATTCGTTCAAGCCTTCATTCGTCGGTCCCGCTCCTCCCGTCAGGAGTATGCATTAAACGCCCCCTGGTCTGCAGATTGTGGTAACTAACGGAATCTTCTCTTGCTGTGTTTTCTCTTCCGATGGTAATCTTTTTTCCTTTCTCCTTCGCTGCGACGTTGGTCGGTTGTCTCAACCAATTGACCTGGAGGAGGAGGACGGCGATGCTTTCAGGGCAGATGGGGGTTTTAACTGGCTATGTTTGCTAGCGTGGGCCCCAAATCCTGGGTTCTTGCACCCTGGATTCATAAACTTCAGAGCTGAATCTATGGGGTGCACTGTACATGTGTGGTACCAATTGTGGAATGTGGGGTAAGCCAGTGGGTGCAATCTGCGTGGTGTAGTCTGTGAGGTGCACTCCACCTTGAAGAACTTGAAGTCGTGAGCTCCACGGCTCGCGCAAACATCCCACCCTCCCACCCGCAAGTTGTTTGGCAGAACCCGTTCGGCCACGATTGCGGTTCCCGCGTCTCTACAACCGCGCTGGCGCGCGCACGCTCGCGCGCAGAGCGGCCAGCTGGTTTGGCGCAGTTGAAGCGGCCGCGATGCCGCTGACCGATGGGAACTTCCCAGCGCGTCTCAAGGACCGCGCTGGCGCGCATGCACTTTAGGGTTGGTCGGTATTTCAGGCCGACGCGTTACCATTACGATGTCGACACCAGCTGCAACGACGATGACTGGAATAGCGTGGTAACGAAGACGACGGCAAAGCCAATGACGTCGCCGATGTTGGTGATTCTGAAGACGATGATGATGTCCATGTGTCGGTGACGAGAGTGACTGTCTGATGATGGCGGCAGTAACGGCGATTGACGATGACGATAAGTGCGCGTGCAGATATTCTAGAACCTTGGCATACGTTGTGTTGCGCATGTATTGGTGATTCGTGTGTGGCTGGCGAGCTCTGAACTTCAATGCTCCGAGAGCCAATGATTTTGAAGGATTGTGGAGCGCGCGCGTGGTAGCGCGCGACTGCGGCCCGCATGGACGGATCCGTGCGCTGGGCGTGTGTTAGATCAATTCGGGTGCACCGCGTGGTGGGGTGAGAGCGCGGGTTCTGGACGAACGTGCTGATATCAGAAGGTCCCCCTGTGATTTCAGAAGGTGCGCGTGAGCAGAACATCTTCAAGATGCCCGCCTGGTTTTTACCATTTTTAATGTTGAAGCGTTGGCTGGCTTATGTGATGTGGGTTCGACATGTGCGCGCGTGGACTTTGCAAGCTGTTTCTGTACTGGGCTATTGCGCAATTTTTTCAGATCGACGAATGCGCGCACATAGCATTATTTGACAGGTATGAGGGGATGGGCGATACCAGCTTGGCTGGGATTTTATGGTTTCAGGTGGAACATCAAGGATGCGGCGGGCTCGCGTGTCAAATGCCATATCTCTGGGGGGTCGATTACCCCGGCTGCGGGGGGGGGCAAAGTCAACTCTTCTTTAAGAAAGACAGCTGTCGAACGCCACTAACGAATCGTCCAACCCACTGTTCGCGCAAACGCTCCACCCTCCCACCCTCAACTTGTTCTGCAAAACCGACGCGGCCGTGATTTTCTGGGACTGCTTGGCACTGGCTGGCGCATCTCTGCGGCCGGGCTGGCGCACGCAAGCTCGCGTGCAGAGCGACCAGCTGGTGTGGCGGCCGCGATGGCGCTTACCGGTGGAGTTCCCAAGCGCGTCTCAAAAGCCGCGCTGGCGCGCGGGCACCTCAGTGCGGGTCGGTGGTTCAGGCAGGCGCGATATTATGACGTCGGCGACTGCGGCAACGATGATAATAGCGATGGTGGTGGCGATGATGATGACGACGACGACGCCAAGGGCAATGCCGTCGCCGATGTTGGTGACGACGATGGTGATGATAATGGTGATGAGGGTGACGATGATGATTATGGTGATGATGATGCTGATGATGGTGCGGATGGTGATGATGATGACGACGATGATGATGCCCATGTGCCATTGACGAATGTGATTGTCCGATGATGGCGGCAGTGGTACCGATAGACGATGACGACAAAGGCGGTGATGCGATGCTGCTGATTAGGGATCTGAGGAGGTGCGCGCGCGTAGATATTCCGTGCACGTGGTATACGTGGCATACGTTGTCTTGCACTCGTGTTGGTGATTCACTTGTTTTGCAGAGCTCTGCATTTAAATGCTTCGAGAACCAATGGTTCTGGACTGGTTTCGAAGCGCGTTTGGCGGCGCGTGCGTGTGGCCTGCACAGTGTTATTTGGTACGGATCCGTGCAATTGGCGCCTGCTTGATCAGCGCAGATGCACCGCGTAGTGACATGCGAGTGCTGGTTTGGGTTGCGATTGCTACAACCAAACCACATGGTGTTCCCAAGACATCAGAATGACCGCGCGGGCAGAAATTCTGCAATCTGGTTGTGTTCAATGCTTTATGTTTAACCGCCTGCAAAACTATTATGCTTGGTCTGTCTCGACATGTTCGCGCGTGCGTTTCTGTTCGCATGGGTGTATTACAACGTGGTTCATTGAGGTGGACGACTGTGCGCATAGCATAATTAGAGAGAAATGATGGGGGATGATGCCCGGTCGCTTGGGATCGTATTGTTTGATATTCAGGTGCAAATTACAGATGCCGAAACAGTACCCCGAGGGTGTGTGGGGGGGGGAGCGCATGTCTGGGGGAGACAACGTTGTAGAAAATTGTTGTGTGATGTCAGTCAGCGTGGACACCAAACAGTGCGCTCTAGCCATATATGTGGTGCATTCGATGTGGAGCAGAATATGTAGTGCAATCTATGTGATGCAAGATTGGCGGTGCAACCTCTGTGGTGTAACCTATCTGGTGCGATCTATATTGTGCCATCTATGTTGTGCAATATGCGTCGTGCAATCTGTGTGGTGCGATCCATCTGGTGCATTATAGTGTGTATCAAAATTATCCCGGCAAAGCAACCTAACAGCGATGTGTAGGAGCATATCTGGAAGCATTCCCCTTAAGATTCAGATGAGAATCCAGTTGTAGAATTCTGCTGTTCTCGCAGTCGTAGTCGCATTCGCGAAGACAGTCGCAGTGGCAACGGCAGTCGCAGTCACAGCCTCAGCCTCAGCCTGCCTCAGCCTCAGCCTCAGCCTGCCTCAGCCTCAGCCTGCCTCAGCCTCAGCCTCAGCCTGCTTCAGCCTCAGCCTCAGTCTGCCTTCAGCCTCGGCCTCAGCCAGCCTGCCTCAGCCTCAGCCTGCCTCAGCCTCAGCCTCAGCCTCAGCCTGCCTCAGCCTCAGCCTCAGCCTCAGCCTGCCTCAGCCTCAGCCTGCCTCAGCCTCAGCCTCAGCCTGCCTCAGCCTCAGCCTCAGCCTGCTTCAGCCTCAGCCTCAGTCTGCCTTCAGCCTCGGCCTCAGCCTCAGCCTGCCTCAGCCTCAGCCTGCATCAGCCTCAGCCTCAGCCTCAGCCTGCCTCAGCATCAGCCTGCCTCAGCCTCAGCCTCAGCCTGCAGCCTCAGCCTCAGCCTCAGCCTGCTTCAGCCTCAGCCTCAGTCTGCCTTCAGCCTCGGCCTCAGCCTCAGCCTGCCTCAGCCTCAGCCTGCATCAGCCTCAGCCTCAGCCTCAGCCTGCCTCAGCATCAGCCTGCCTCAGCCTCAGCCTCAGCCTGCCTCAGCCTCAGCCTGCTTCAGCCTCAGCCTCAGTCTGCCTTCAGCCTCGGCCTCAGCCTCAGCCTGCCTCAGCCTCAGCAGCCTCCCAGCCTCAGCCTGCCTCAGCCTCAGCCTCAGCCTGCAGCCTCAGCCTCAGTCTGCCTTCAGCCTCAGCCTCAGCCTGCCTCAGCCTCAGCCTGCAGCCTCAGCCTCAGCCTGCCTCAGCATCAGCCTGCAGCCTCAGCCTCAGCCTGCCTCAGCCTCAGCCTCAGCTGCTTCAGCCTCAGCCTCAGTCTGCCTTCAGCCTCGGCCTCAGCCTCAGCCTGCCTCAGCCTCAGCCTGCCTCAGCCTCAGCCTCAGCCTGCCTCAGCATTCAAAATGTGGCCCGGGAATGGAGTTCTGGGAACTCGAAGAACACGAAGTGGCCTACAGTTGGCTCCGGGCATTCAAAATCATGCCCAGGAATGGAGTTCTGGGAACTCGAAGAGCACGAAGTGGCCTACAGTTGGCTCCGGGCATTCAAAATCATGCCCAGGAATGGAATTCTGGGAACTCGAAGACCACGAAGTGGCCTACAGTTGGCTCCGGGCATTCAAAATCATGCCCAGGAATGGAGTTCTGGGAATTCGAAGACCACGAAGTGGCCTACAGTTGGCTCCGGGCATTCAAAATCATGCCCAGGAATGGAGTTCTGGGACCTCGAAGACCACGAAGTGTGTAACTGTTTGCTTAAAACGACTTCCGCGGATTCTCCCCGGATCCTGCCCGGACCCCCCTGGGGAGTCATGATGCTCTCTTTTGAGACCACTAGAAACCTATCAGTCTTCGCTGTTAGGTAATATATAGATGGTGCCATCTACGTGGTGCAATCTATACGGGGCGGCGACGAGGCGGCGACGGGGCGGCGACGGCGAGCACGTAGCCGCAAGACCGGCACGCAGGCCCAGACGACGGGCGGCGACGAGGCGGCGACGGGGCGGCGATGGCGAGCACGGAGCCGCCAGACCGGCACACAGGCCCAGTTTTCCCACCCACCCACCCACCCACAACTTGTTGCGTTAAGTTCGCTTCGTGTCGATCGGCGGCGACCCCACTGCGGGTGGTCAACGTTGAACGCCGCCGGCGACACAGAATTGGATGATGTTGAACGATCCCCGCGGTGTCAGAAGCCAGCGCCGAAGCCGGCACGACACGAACCTGTGGTTGCAAAGTTCAAGTCAGAGGAGCAAGGGTTCATGATGTTCCACAGGGGCTGCAGAAACGAGGGCCGCTGGCTGCTCTGGAAGCCCTGACACGCATCCTGTGCCAACCCTACCGTGACATCATTCCCGACATATCAACTGGCGTCCCCACCGGGCGCGTTTTTGGGCGCCCTCTGCGTGGGCTTCACCATGCCGCGCTCGGGGCATTGCCTTCCTCCTTCGTCAGCCATAATGGCCCGAGTGAAAGAATGAGGCATTCCTGAGTGAGACTGCGGCCGCGTGCGATGGAGATCGCATCGCGCACCGTCCTCCAGGCGCAGCTTGTCTCCTGGCTCGCCCTCACAACGGCAGGCCTCGTTGGCACGTTCGCGTGTGCAAGCTCATGGGCTAAAGCCCTCCTCGGAGGAGGGCCAGTTGAGAAAACGGCGGCTCTCCCACGGTTCGAGTCTTTACAACATCGGTTCCCGGACCCCTACAGGGGTCCATCCTGTCCCGCTTTTCGAGGCGGATCCAGCCGTGGCGACGAGGAGCGTCCAGGAGGCCCAAGAACGACGCGAAGCGCAAGGAAGCCTTCGTAACATGAGCTGGCGCGATTGATATTTTCTAGTTCGCCTGAGGCTCACGTATGTTCTTCCCCCTCTCCTCTTCCTCCTTCTCCTCCTCCTCCTCCTCCTCCTCCTCCTCCTCTTCGTCCTCCCGTCTATATTCTATATTCCTTCCTCCTCTTCCTCCTCCGCTACGTCCATTGTGGGCTCATACAAGTGGCAGGCTGGGCCATCGGGGATGCCCCACACAACGAGTTTGTCTTTTCTCCTCCCTCCTGTCGCAACTGCATTATTGATTTGTTGTGCAGGCCACGGTCCATAACATGAGCTTATCTATTGCAGGTCGGCGTGTGCGGTGTTCAGGGTTTGCCCAGCGAACGTTTGATTCGCGATGTGGTTGTGCCACCCTTGGTATTTTGCGTGGAAGAAGCAGTTCTCATGTCTCTCGTGTCGCTGAGTCTGGCCCGCCAGTGGAGCCTCGTAATGTGACCCGGCGTCCACGCCGCTGCCTCCTCTCCTCTCCGCGGCGGCGCGCGGGAGCGCGAAGAAGACTGCGCATCGCGGGGCACGATGCGCGAGGTTTGTGCCACCCGTTCTGCTCTGCGTGGGGGAACAAGAGACACCAGGGAGCGGGGAGGGCCGCCGGTGCCTCGACTCGGGCCCCCTCCGACGTCCTCGGCGCTCTGGTGACATTGTGCGCGTCGGTGCTGGCCTACGGCACCTCCTGGGCGAGAAACATGCCCGCACGCGTGGCCTCGCGGGCCGGGCCCCTGGGGCGCGACCCCGCGGATGCGCGGCGTGTTGTCGCGGATGCCCCGCGCGGAGCGTCTCCGCGGGATCCGGCGCATCCGCGGGATCGCGCCCCAGAGTCCAGACCGCGAGGGCGCGGATACGGACATGTTCGCCGCCCGTGAGGCACATGGCGCAAACGCCAAGGGCAGCTGCCCTTCGACGAGGCCGAGCAGGCCTCCGAGGCCGCGCGCCGCGGCGGCATCGGCCGCCACGTCACCACGGCCGACGGGCGCGTCGTGGAGTATATTTCGGCGACTACAAAGGGTGCGGTTACGCTGGGCGGGTGGCAGTGGGGGGTGACCTGAATGCGGGGTGAAGGACAGGGCCCGAAGGGGGCCCTTTACGGCCCCTTTTGGGCCCCTGCGGGCTCCAAAAGAGGCGCTCGCTCAACAGCCCACTTTGGGTCCTTTCTTCACCCCCCCATGTAGGCTACCCCTGATTACAATCCCCCGGAGTTGCGCCGGGCGTGGTTTGGGCTTGGAGGGTACCACGTTGCCCTCGTCGATCCTGGGGCTTGGGGCTCGGGGGCACCTGACGTCGGGCAGACACTGGCGCCCAGAGGCGCTAGTGTGTGCCTGAGGACGCTAGACTCGACGAGGCGCTGGAGAGGTACCCGACCTCAGGTGCCCCAGGTGGGGTGTACCTCTTAAAAGCCCTCGTCGGCTCCTTGTACTGCATGTTTGGGTCTTGGGGGGCACCACGTTCCCCTCGTCGGGGCTCGTGGGAGACCTCTGTCGAGGTCCTCGCCCGCCCCCCAGGCCCCCAGAGTGCCAGATGCAAGCCGCAACCTTTGCAAAGCACACCCTTCGGAGTCGCCGGATATTGTCTACGGCAGCCAGCGGGGCGACGCGCGGGTCATGGTGCAGATGCATGGCGCCGGCAGCTCGGCCGGCCTCATTCGGAAGAGGCCAGAGTCGAGACAGCGGCAGCCCTCCCTGGCGATCTTCGTCCCTCTTGGGCTTCCTGGAGGATTCTCGTCGCCACGGCTGGATCCGCTTCGAAGACCTTCTCAGCATGAACCTCGGGAGGGGTCTGGAGACCGATTTTGAGCGGATTTGGATCCGGCGGGAGACCCGCCGTTGTCTCAGCTGGCCCTCCTCCGACGCATGTGCTCGTGGAACGCCGCTCTCTTCAGGGAGCTCAACCTCAGAGGCATCGCCCCGAGCATGCCCAACAGCGGCTACAGCGACATCCACCCGGCGCGGCGCATCGCCCAGTTCCCCCGGGACGACCTCGCTCCGATTTTGCGCGCGGAGGGCGTCTCGGAGTTCCTCGTGGACGGCCACTCGCTGGGCACGGCGCACGCGATGGCCATCGCGTGGTATTTTGCGCCAGACCACGCGGAGCATCGCTGTGTGGGAATGGGGCTCAACTGCCCGTATCTTTCTTCCGCCCTCTGTAAGGAGCTCAAGTTCCCATGCGACGCCGACGACCTGTGGATAGTGCGGAACAACGAGTCGGCGGCGAGCCCAGGGGGGAAGGCAGAGGGGACCGGCCTGTTCAGAAGGCGGCGGGGCTTTTCAGAATCCCTCGCACCTTCTTAGAAGCCGTCTGCGTCTTCGGGGAAGGCCCAGAAGGATCTTAGAAGGCGCGAGGTCTTCTGAGAAGACTGGCCCCCTCTGCCTCCCAATCCCGGGCGTGCCGCCAAAACGATCCTCGGGCATGGCATGCGGCGTGGAACTTCGCGCTCGCCGACCTGTCGAATCTGTTGCCGTTCCTTTCCCCGCCATTGAAGTTTGGCCATCTGATTTGGCCGGCGTTCGCCAAAGCCCGGCCGTGGGCGTTTCCGGCTGTCGCGGAGGATCAGAAGCGGACGGGCGCTCGCGGCTACGTCGGCCAGGGGTACGAGATGACTTGCTATGCGATCAACTCCGTCTGGGGCTTCGACCCTCGCGACATCCGAACCAAGAACGTGGCTGTGTGGTGGGCACTTGATGATGGCTTCCCAGGCTGTCCTCCCGTGCATGGCAGGTGGCTCTCTGAGCTCTTTGAAAGCAAGCCTGGTGTGCACACCACCAACCGCAGCCTCGACATTGGCTTCGGGCACTGGACGTACGCGCCGTCGCTTGGGCCAGAGTACCAAGTGGCGGAGGAGACGCTTCCAAAGACGCTGCAACAGATGACGAATTGACTGAGTGAGCGTTTGCGGTCCGAACGACCAAGGCATGCCGCACACGCCAGCACGTTCGTGCAGGCTGTCTTGTTTGGGCAGATCATTTTGACCACCGGGTGGGCTTGACATCCCATCAGGGTCATTGATTACAGGGTCTCACAAGGGCGAGCATGGCAGGCGAGGCTTACTGGGCGAGCGGTAGTGGTGCATGTATTGTTTGAGGACAGAGATGCACGCGGCGCTCAGCACAACACGCAGCACGAAGGCCCTACCGCGCAGCCTCGCGCATGAAAAAGGGCGCCCGTGCGAGGCCCCGGCGCCCACCCCCGCTCAGCAGTGGATCCTGGCAGGCGGCGACAGGAGGAGTCAACTGGCGGGGCAGCCGACCGGCACGCTCCCTCGTCGGGCAGGAGCGCGCAGAGAGATGCGGCAACACTGCCAGCGATATAGACATTCGCATCGAGATCTAAAGCACGGCCCAGCTATCCTTCATGGCGGCCAGGCCGAGCTTCAGGGCGGCCACCATGGGCTGGTCGACGAGAAGAAGTATTTTGCACAGGGATCGGCTCCTGCGTGAAAGGGTCGAGGCCTTCCTCTGGGGGGGGCGTCTGCGGCCTCTGGGGGCCAGGCAAGGGGCCATATTTTTTTGGGGGTGGGGGAGGGCGCGGACAGCATCAAGTAGCAGCGGACCCTGGGGACGCGCATCATATGTTTCTCGTCAGGGCACCCCGGTATGTGCCTCGGGTTTCTTCGCTTCGCGCGTGACTTCTTGCGTGCGTTGGGAAACTGATGCATTCAGGGTGCTTCCCAATTGCACCACGCGCGCGGATTTTCAGGCTGGGGGTTATTGCGAGGATTTTGTTCGGCCCTGTCCGCAGAGTACCCTAGACAGCCCACGCGCCTTCGAAGATGTCCGCAGACGGCCCCCAGAGCCTCCAACCTGATCCTTAGACGGCTCAAACTAGGCTGGCTCACATCTGTTAAAAGCCGAAGGGTGTCCCCGTGTAGACTGTGGAGCAGTCCCGGGTTCCTCCACCTCTTAGTTGAAGATGGCTTCAACCTAAAGGATTCCCAATCATAAGAGGAGCGCCCCAAGAGACCTCCAGAGGGTCCTAGACAGCCTTTGACCCGACGGCCCAAATAAGGCCATCGGGGCCCCAAGATGACCCAAAGCTAGCCCAAATCAGCGACAAACCGTCGGACCCCTGCTGTTATTCCCCACCCGACAGGTTGGGCCTGTTAGATTTTAAGAAAGAACTCCCGAACCCCCGTTTGCCCACCCTGCATACTGCGGTCGCCAGACCTCACCGGATCCCGGGAGTCCCTGAGAGTCCCGCTTCGCGTCCTCCAAGAATGACGACACCATACCGCGGTCACCAGACCCATCAGGATCCCAGGAGTCCCTGAGTGTCCTGTCTCGCGTCCTCGACAATTGATTGTCCAGGCGTCACGACGCATGAGCAAAGAGGCATGAAGAATCGGCATCAAGAACACAACAAAAACGGACACCTGTATCAGAACAAGCATGTCCTATGATTATTATGGACGCTTCGTCTGACCTCACCAGCCCATCCAGAAACGATGCCCAGGCCAGTTGCCTTGATTGGGGATGTGGAGGAGCACGCAGTGGAACAAGGTTTGGGGACGCCGTCATACCCCAAGAGGGGGATGATGGAGGAAGACTGAGAGAAGGATGATGAGGAGGAGGGGGAGGAGCAGGGGAGGGAGGGGCAGGGGTAGGAGGGAGGAGGGAGGAGGGAGGAGAAGGAATAGGCGGATGATGATGATGATGCTGCTGCTGCTGATGATGATGATGATGATGATGATGGTGATGGTGATGGTGATGATGGTGATACTGATGATGATGATGTTGATGATGATGAGGATGATGATGATGACGATGCTGATGATGATGATGATGCTGATGATGATGAGGATGATGATGATGTTGATGTTGATGTTGATGTTGATGTTGATGATGATGATGATGATGATGATGATGCTGATGATGATGATGATGATGATCATGGTGATGATGATGATGATGATGATGATGATGATGATGATGATGATGATGATGATGATGATGATGATGATGAAGATGATGATGGTCATGGTGATGGTGATGGTGATGGTGATGGTGATTGCGATGATGATGATGATGATGATGAGGAGGAGGAGGAGGAGGAGGAGGAGGAGGAGGAGGAGGGCAAGCAGAAAAGACAGAGTCCGCCTCGATGTCTCTTCGGATGTCTCTTGAGAGCTTCTTGAAATTGTCCTGGGGCGTCTTGGGTGACTCTTGGCGGTCCTGGGGGGCCTCTTGGAGCGTCTTGGGTCCGTCGGGGGAGCCTCTTGGGACCTCTTTGGGCTCTCTTGAGGGCCTCTTGGGGACCTCTAGGGGGCCCGTTGGGGCCTCCTGGGCGCCTCTTGGGGCCGTCTTGGTTCGCTCTTGGGAGCCTCAGGTGCCATCTTGGAGCCATCTTGCAGGAGGTCGATCAAATAATGGGACCCCCAGGAGACCCAAATGTGCACAAGACCTATGTCAACTCAGTGATGTGTGCCTTCTCGCCGAGGCCCTCTTGGATGCTCCTAGGGGTCGCGGGGCGCCTCGTCCAGGTCCAGGCGAGGGGGTACGGGGATGGGGTCAAGTTCCCAGCGGGAACGCCTCAAGCCCTCTCCCCCGCTCCCACCCGCCCTCCCAGCACGTGTGCGGCACCCGAGCGGAGGGCCCCAAGCCCAATGAGTTCATGAGGTGGGATCCCCCCTCAAGCGAAGTGCCAAGCATTCAGTGAGAAGGGTGGCTCCCCTGGGGAGCGCAAAGCAACGGCACCGACTTACAAAGCGTGTTCCCCCTTTGCGTCGCGCGCTCACACATGATCATCGGTAAGCGATGGTTGTCCCGATGGTGTCCGTCAACAGTGCAACTCTCAGTAGCACGACGAGTCCCAGCAGCAGGATCGGCAACGCTCCGACGCTTGACAACACGGCGGAGCCATTCATACGGCGTTGGGGTGGTTGTCTTGATGGTTATTTTGATGGTTGCCCCAATGGTTGTCTGGGTAGATCGGTAGTGAGACCGGTAGATCGATAGTGAGAGGGCGGCGGCTGGGATGCAAATTGTTATTGATGGCCCGATGTGTGTCCACTCGCGAGTGGACTTGTGCGTCCAATGCGAGTCTAACATGATGTCCCCCCCCCGACCTCCCTATCACCCGAAGGGAGTCTATGCGGTATGCCCGCGATGCAGGATATAGGCTTAACTACGACAGGACAGATCCGAGTGCTGTTGTACCCAGGTGCCCAGGGCGGAAGGTTCGCGATTTGGGGCGTTGCACAGGCACGGGATGTAGAAATGTAGTTTCGGTCGGCATGGATGGTGGGCTTGCACACAGCAGACAATATACCGCCCCCCCGTCGTACCCGTCAAGAAACAATGCAAAGTAATATTGGGGCGCCCGCGCATGATTTTGATGTCGGTCCAAAGTTCACTTGGTATAGTTTTCGTTGCAAGGGATGGTGGGGGTTGTGGCACTGCGCGCATCAGGCAATATGCCTCCTACTGGTGCGACCCGCTGTTTGTATGATTGCAACAGCTTTGTTTGAGAGATACTTCCTTGTGATTGGCACGCTATGGTTCATCAGCTCATTCATCGCATTTTCATTCATCATCAGTTTATTCATCCATTGATGGTTCATGGCTTTGTGTGTGTCCTTCTCATCGTGCTCCTCGCCCTTTTGCATTACTTTCGTTTCGCAACCTCGTCGTATTCCTTCCTCCTCCTGTTCCTCGTGCTTTTCCCGGTTCTCCTCGGCATCGGTGTTTTGTCTCCTGGATTAACTTCGCCTCCGTGGGGCCGCAGAAACTTACCAAGTGCACAGGAAAACACAGACAAAACAGGAAAGCGCATTCGCTTTCACATGGGAAATTATAAAAACAGCTAGGACAACCCGTGGCCCTCTTTCATTTTACGATGCACATCCCATACGCTTGAAATCCTTGTGTAGCAGCCCTTATCACAAGGATGTTCTGTTTGCGGCGACCTTCCAAACGGATTCTACGTGTGGGGCATCCGCAGTGACCGCCACAAGTGGAACCCTTGTACAGCAGCCTTCACACATGATTCCTTCTGTGGCCTTCTTTCACACAGATTATAGCTGTCGGGGATCTGCAGTCGCCTATACAATACACGCCCATGTGTAACAGCCTGCACACAGAGGATTACGTGTATATTACCGCCACACAATGACCTCGCTTTTTTACAAGCTGTTACAGCACGATTGCAATATTCGAGGCCGCAGCAGGGCCCCCATAAGTAAAATCCTTGCAACATCGCCGCACCAGGAACTCTTGTAGTAAGGCTGTTAATTACACACAAGTTTCACTTGTGGCGGCCAACGCACATGCCCCTCAATGGAAATCCTGTTTGGAAGGCCGCCACACAAGGAATCTTGTTGCAAGGGCTGCGGCCAAAACGGCTTCCAAATGTGCGAGATCTACACCATACAAAGAGCGAGCGTTACAGGCTGCCCTAGTTGTTCATTTTTTCCTTGGTCAATGCACATGCGTGTTCTTCGTCAGTTTCCGTGGCCCTGTGGCGGTTTCAGTGGCGGCTCCGTGGGGCCGCGGAAGCATACCAGGAATACAGGAACAACTTGAAACAATGAAACCACAGGCTTGCACATGGAATATATAAAAAAGCTAGGAACGCCTGTGATTACCGCTATTCTCATTGGTTGCACATCCCTCGGCAATAAGAATTCGATGGTAAGATCGCCACAAACCGAAGTATGTTGCAAAACTTGGTGCGCAAGGGTTTGAAGTATGGTGGCCACTGCAGTTGTGCCGCAAGTGAACTCCTTTCGGAAGACCGTCACCAAAAAATAATCATTTTCCAAGGGCCACCACAAAACCTACCAGGAAAACGGGGACATCATGCAATACCATGTGTTGCCGCATGGGAAATATCATGTGTTGTCGCGTGGGGTCTACCAAAAATCAGTATAGCGGCAGTTACAGTTTGTCCTCCTGGTTTCAAAACTTGGTGTGAAAGCATACGGCTGTTTCATGAGCTTCATTGTTTGTTTGGCCTCTAGGTAATTTCCGCAGTCACACGGCGATCTCAGTGGCGGCTCCGTGGGGCCGTGGAAGCGCACCAGGAAAGCAGGAACGCCTTGAACAACTTCAACAACCATGCGTTTTCACATGGGACAGATGGAAAAGCTATGCGCACTTGTGCTTGTCAAATTCTCAATTGTTGCTGATCCCCCGCGTGTTAAGCCTTTCTTTTTTTTCTCGTAAGATCGCCGCAACAGGAATCGTGTTTGTAAAGGCTGCTACACAAGGGTTCCAAGTGTGGCGATCACTGCAGTTGCCCCGCACGATAAATCCTTTGGGAAGGTCGCCACACAAGGAATCCTTCTGCAATGGGGTACTACAAAGTATTTCAAGTGTGCGTGGGGGTGTCTGCACCATACAAGCAGCGAGAGCCGCAGGTTGCCCGAGCTTTTCTTGTAATATTTTCCATGTGCAAACACATGCTGTTTCATGTATTTAATGTTTTCTTGTCTTCGTGGAAAGCTGCAGCGGCCCCACGGCGCTGCCGTTGGAAATCCATTTCAATCAAAACCGATGTGCAAATGGCATACATATTCAAGTAATAGTTCGCGGCGTACGCATTAGTAAGTTTGAGTGTGTGCTTTTGATGTTTGTGGGGGGTCCCAGTGGCGGCGCCATGAAAGCCGTATCACTGGAATCAGTTTGCACATGTGCCTGTACATGGACCAGCGCGTAGGTGTAATTAGCCTCATGCGGTCTGAAAGTATGCAGCAAACGGCACATGTAAGTGAAAGCAGAAACACTTGGTTGTTACCGCACAACCGGCAGCTCCTAAGACCGCCCCCTCGCCGTCCCCGTCAAAAACCAATGCGAAGGGAGCGCGGGGCGCCCGCGCATGACTTTGATGTTGGTAACGTGCACTTTGTTTTTTTGTTGGCGAGGGATGGTGGCGGGCGGCTGTTTGCATTGCACGCAGCAGCCACTACGTTGACAGCCCCACCACCCTCGCCAACAACCAATGCAAAATGATCGTGGGGCTTTCGCGCATGATTCAGGTTTTGGTGCAATCTGCACTTCGCATGGCTTTTTGCAAGGGATGGTGGTGTGGGGTGGGGTGCTGTGTTTTGAGGAGAGGGAGGGGCAGTGCTCTTGGTTTGTAGTCGGTCGGCCGGGGGGAGAGGGGGCATTAACAAGGCAGAGTGATCAATCCCCTTTCGAAGGCGCAGAAGGGTGTGTGGACGAGGAAATTCGCCAAACCACTCACGCCCCAAAAGGCTGGTGGGACTAGGACAGACACGGCACAATAGAGTACGACATAACATAACAGAGTGCAGCATTACGCAACATAACAGTGCATACCACACGTGTTCGTTTACTGATATCACAACGACAGCCAGTATAATACGTAGCACCCCGCAATTGCGGATAAGAGTGAGGGGGCGGGCGCGGGCGACGCGGGCGTCGAGCCGGCGGCCCTCGTGGACCTCACGAATGCAAAAGAAGCTTGGAACGAATGCAAAAGAAGCCCGCCGCAGGCGCCGATAATTCTGGATGGGTCGTGGGGTGGGTCGCGGGTGGGTCGCGGTGGGTCGCGGTGGGTCGCGGGTGGGTCGCGGGTCGCGGTGGGTCGCGGGGTGGGTCGCCGGTGGGTCGCGGGTGGGTCGCCGATGCAAAAGAAACCCACCGCAGGCGCTGAAGTTTTGGCTTGTTCAGTGAACGTAGTTTGGGTCGCGGGTGGGTCGCGGGCTCTCCACTTCCATCTGGAAGGAATTCAAAAACAGCCCGCCGCAGGCGCCGAAAATTTCGATTTGTACACTGAGCGCGGTTTGGGTCGCGGGTGGGTCGCAGGCTCTCCACCTGGAACGACCTGGAACGAATGCAACAGAAACCCGCCGCAGGCGCCGATAATTTTGGATGGGTCGTGGGGTGGGTCGCGGGTGGGTCGCGGGTGGTCGCGGTGGGTCGCGGGTGGGTCGCGGGTGGGTCGCGGGTGGGTCGCGGGGTGGGTCGCGGGTGGGTCTCGGGGTGGGTCGCCGGTGGGTCGCGGGTGGGTCGCCGATGCAAAAGAAACCCACCGCAGGCGCTGAAGTTTTGGCTTGTTCAGTGAACGTAGTTTGGGTCGCGGGTGGGTCGCGGGCTCTCCACTTCCACCTGGAAGGGATTCAAAAACAGCCCGCCGCAGGCGCCGAAAATTTCGATTTGTGCACGGAACGCGGTTTGGGTCGCGGGTGGGTCGCAGGCTCTCCACCTGGAGCGACCTGGAACGAATGCAACAGAAACCCGCCGCAGGCGCCGAAAATTTTGGGTGGGTCGCGGGGTGGGTCGTGGGTGGGTCGCGGGTGGGTCGCAGTGGGTCGCGGGTGGGTCGCGGGTGCGGTGGGTCGCGAGTGGGTCGCGGGTGGGTCGCAGGTGGGTCGCTGGTGGGTCGCCGGTGGGTCGCGGGTGGGTCGCCGGGGGGGTCTCGGGGTGGGTCGCGGGCGGGTCGCGGGGTGGGTCGCGGGTGGGTTGGTCGCGGGTGGGTCGCGGGGTGGGTCGCAGGTGGGTCGCGGTGTGGGTCGCGGGTGGGTCGCGGGTGGGTCGCGGGGTGGGTCGCGGGCGGGTCGCGGGGCGGGTCGCGGGTGGGACGACGACAACAATTAACAAGCAACAACAACAACAACAACAACAACAACAACAACAACAATCATTTTACCCGAACGCGTGGTGTTCTCCCCAGTGCCAGGGTTTTCATACGACACCAGGCAATACCCCCACTTCGTGGGGGGGCATTACAAGCTCTACCAAATATCCAAACGACTCTTCGCGACCACCCAAACCCAGCTTCCCGCCCTATGACGTTGGGACACTTCACTTCGTGGCGTGCGGACGACCGTGGCTACTACACTGGCGTGGGGTACACACCCACAGAACTTGGTCACTTATTCGGGGCGCGCATGTGCCCAGCATGGTGCAATTGTGCATACAATACATAATACAGAGAGACAGAGAGAGAGACAGAGAGCAGACAGAGAGAGAGACAGAGAGAGCGGAGTTGGTCACATTTTTGGGTCAAGTTCCTGGGATGATGGGAATACACAACTCTGTTACATTTGATAGTGTGCACGACACACATGAGATGATACGTACTCGCAAGATAGTTGGTCACATTTGTGGAATTCCTGGGCGGATGTGGGGATACACAAATACCTTTGTTACCAGTGCTAGACATGGTACAGACACTGAGAGAGAGAAGGCGAGACAGAGGAAGAGAGCGGGAGAGAGAGAGACAAAGAGAGAGAGACAGAGAGAGAGGAGTTCGTCACATTTTTTAATCAAATTCCTGTGCCGAAGTGGGAATACGCAAAGGCATCAGTTGCATATGACCCGTAGGGTACATGGTACACATGATCATGGTACGTACGCACAAGATGGTTGATCACATCTTTAGGGCAAATTCCTGAGGGATGTGGGAATACACAAGAGAGAGAGAGACGATATGGTTTTCCCGATGGTTGTCTCGATGGTTGTCCCGATGGTTGTCCTGATGATCGTGGTTGTCCCGATCGTCGTCCCCATGGTTGTCCCGATAGTTGTCCTGATGGTTATGGTTGTCCCGATCGTTGTCCACATGATTGTCCCGCTGGTTGTCCCGATGGTTGTTCGGATGGTTGTCCCGATGGTTGTCCCGATGGTTGTCGCGATGCTGCCATACTTTCTTTTTCTATCGCCCAGCCTCGGCGAACAGTGCCGGCGGGGGAACAGGGAGCATACTGCCAGAGCGCACTCATACTGTCATGAGCGGCCAAGGGCATGCGGCATACGGAACGGCACTCATACTGTCATGAGCGGCCAACGGCATACAGCCTACAGACGCGAAGGCTCCTCCTCCTGGGTCCCGTCCGTGATGGCGCCAATCCGCGGCGATACCTGAGGCTGGACAGGTGGCAGCACGGAGGCCATACGCGTCGCAATGGCGACATCAGGGATGTGTCCGAGCACGATGCTCATACGCCTGCTCGCGGATGCCGGGCCCGTGGCTGCGAGAGGAAATACCGCCAAGACGCCCGGGACCTGCACCGTGATACCGAGGTCCAGTCGGTAGTCCATTAGATTCCCATGCGGCGACTGGCCCCACGGTCGGTATACGTCCTGGTGCCACCATTGGTCCTGTGTCGGGTATACCCCGGGCTCGCCCGCGGCAACCCACAGTGCCATACCCTGCGGCTCATACCCCATGGATGGCGCGTGAATGGCGATGAATACGTCCAAGCTCATCAAGGCCCTATACGAAAGCCCGGATACGACCTCGGCGTGAACGCGAATACGAAGTCGATCCAAGATCCTGCGAAGGCCGGCATACATCCACTCGCCGTGCCGGACGAATACGTCGCGTGGCCAGTCACGTATGCCGGCGGTGGCGCTGAGCTGCTCGAGCACATACGCGAGCGTGCCCAGTAACCGCCCTTCTGGATCTCGAAAGCCGTGGAGGTTCCCGAATACGAGGTTCGCGTAGAAGAAGACGTCGAACGCCAACCACTCAGGCGTCTCGATACCGCCCCTACGCTTCATGTTCTCGTCCACCTCCGAGTTGGCCTTCGATACTCGCGTGGACGCAGCCGTTGATACGCAGAGGCATACACCCATGACTCCATTCCACACCGCGGGGAAGTAGATACCCGTAGCGAACCATCTGCTCTCGGCAAGCATCTTCAGCCATACGAATACAGCATTCTCGCCGCCGCGTGGGACGTTCCAGTCCCACATACGCTGGGCGACCTGCTGTTGCGATGGAGTATACTCTCCGGCGGCGTCCCAGTCCCCGTCCATGACAAAGGAGATACGTAAGATGGAAGATACGTGAATACGAAGATACGCAAATACGTAAATGCGAAGATACGCAAATGCACCTTGAGCACAAATGGCTGCGGCATACATGCGAATGTTGATGTGGCAAAGTGGCCAAGCCCATACGAACAGAAACGAACCACATACATGTGCCAAAGTGCCATTCGTGCGACGTCCGCCGCCGCACATGCGACCAAGGCAGGCATACCGACATCATTTGTTTTTTTTTTTGCCCCGGGCCTCATGGATTCCCCCCCTAGATCCCCATGTAACGGCGGCCCGGGCCGAAGTGCCCAGGGAAGACGGCTCGGGCCGAAGGCATTAAGAAATACGTAAAACCATTGAGCCCTGGGAGGCCCCCCCCAAGATCCCCAGACAGGTCTTGCGGCTCGGGCCGAAGGCCTAAAGAGAATACATAACAACAGGGCCCTGGGAGGCCCCCCCAAGATCCCCAGATAGGTCTGGCGGCTCGGGCCAAAGGCCTAAAGAGAATACATAAAAACCATGGGGCCCTGGGAGGCCCCCCCCCCCCAGGAAAATGGCGGCCCCAAGAAAGCCCATGGTGACCCCAAGACAGCCTTTGATGGCCCCAAGACAGCCGATGGTGACCCCAAGAAAGCCTATGACGGCCCCAAGACAGCCCATGGTGGCCCCAAGACAGCCTGTGGTGGCCCCAAGACAGCAGCCAGTTGGTCACATTATTGGGGCAACTTTTGGCGCTGAGGCAGGCTGAGGCCGAGGCTGAGGCTGAGGCTGAAGCTGAAGAGGAAGCTGAAGCACTCTGAGGCCGAGGCTGAGGCTGATGCAGGCTGAGGCTGGGGTAGGCTGACGCCGACGCTGAGGCAGGCTGTTGCCGAGGCAGGCCGAGGCTGAGGCTGAGGCTGGGATCCGTCACCGTCGCCGTCGCCGTCGCCGCCGTCGCCGTCACCCTCGCCGTCGCCGTCTGCGTCGCCGTCGCCGTCGCCGTCGCCGTCGCCGTCGCCGTCGCCGTCGCCGTCGCAGCCCACGATGCCACCTGGGAGCGGCAGCCCACTGTGCCACCAGGGACGCGAGAGCATAGACCCCCGAACCAGGTGTTCACGTTTTTGTGTTTTTTTTTTGCCACTCCCAACTTCATATATATACGCCCGAGGTGCAGAAAAGAGATACTCTGGTCTAAATGCATGCAGCACCTGCCTCCCCAGCGTGCACGCACGACTCTGGAAGATTCGCCTCATACACCGTGCCCTCAGGATGACCCGAAGTCGTTGACGCCGGAGACCTCGCTCACCCCCTCCACGTCCATACCGTTGTGGCCGACCGAGTGGCGGAGCTTCACAGCGGCCTGGAAGTCTTGAAGTGATACCTCGTGCTGCGATGGACCAGCTCCGTGAAAGCTGTTGCCGTGATACCTGAAACAGGTGGTAGCCCGATGGTGGCATTGAGCCACAAAGGCCAACCCCCCGCAACTTTGCCAATTGGCCATCATACGGACTCGCGACAGTTTAGTCTTGTCGAGCCAGTCATAGACCTGCTTCGCATACTTGTCCAACTCCGGCCCCGTCTTCGCGGTCGCCAACACTGCGTCGTCCGTACCGCTCGCACGGAGGAGAGCAGCACCCTTCTTCTCAGGCTGCTTCTTGGGTGCCAGGCAATACTGCAAGGCCGGCAGGATCTCATCAATCTCTTTGTACAAATCGTTATACATCTGCTCCTTCAATACCGCCTTGTTCCCCGCCATTACCGAGGGATCCTTTTGATACTCGCAGAAGGTCTTCATCGCGTGAATGAAACGGTTAATACCGACACCCCTCCGCTCCGGCTCCTTGCTGCACATCTCCGACATCCATACGGCCCCGCTCTTCAGCGGCTCCTGCATCTGGGCCCATACCTGCGCGTCCTTCAACTTCGCGAACTTCGAAGGCCCATACACGTTGAGCAACTGCGCGGGCAACGTCTCGTATACCTTCAGCCACTCCCGCTTCTTCTGGTCCTTCGGCTTCTCCACGGAGGCCGGGGCGCCCGTCGGCGCCGCAGCCCCGGCCAGGGCGAAGTCTGGGCAGTGGTCGAGTGTCATACGGAACCGCGGGGAATACACTTCCGAGTGGGAAGCCTGGTGCAGCCGTGCCGACTTTGGGAATATATGGCTGCAGTTTGAAACCGGATACCTACTACTGGCACACATGGCACTACTGGCACACATGCAGTTTTTGGATACGTATTGCACATGATACGTACGACGGACAGCATGTTACATATGATACGTATGGCAAATCATCCGTATGATACACATGCGACAGAGACCACAGTTGGTCAAATTTTTGGGGCAAGTTTTGCCACACACGCAGTGGTTACGTATAATACATATTGCACATGATACGTGTGAGAGACCTGAGACAGACACAACAGTTGGTCACATTTTTGGGGCAAAGTTGACGTACGAGTATATCTACATATGTATACATATATGTATAGAGGTGTATGTGACTGTGTATGTGCACGTGTGCGTGTAGAGGCATGGCTATACGCGTCGGACTAGTATGTTTACATGTGTGTGTGTGTATGTGTATGTGTGTGTCATTACTGGTGGATGCTCTTGTTTCATACAGTTCTGGTGGACCCCTGCGTCAGACAACATGCAACTATACAAATGAACGCCGCCCTCAAGGTTCAGACAGCAACGCTTCCAACTCGACTTTGGATACCCGTCTGGTGACCCACCTACCCTGAATTTTCATTCTTTGATACTCGCTGGCGCCGCGAGCGTGCACTGCGGATACCAGCTCCTCGTAACTCCTCTTCCGCGCCCCCGTGCCTGAAGGCTTCTGCATACCTCGCTTCACAAGCGCAGCGAGCTTCTTCACAGTATGCGACTTCCCGTACTTGATACCCAGACCCTTTGCGGCCTTGACCAAACCGCGATACTGCTGTGTATGCTGCCTCGCATACGTCTGGACCTTCTGAGTCACAACGCTCAGAGAACTCGCCAGCGCGCGGAACTCTGGAATACCGTCCAATTCCACCTTGGGACACAGACGGCGGCGACCCAACTGATACGCCACCTCCAAAGGTCCGCCAGCGCGCTTGCAGGGTAACTTCCGCAGCACAGCGAGTGATACACCCACACAGCTGCGGATCCCCTCCAAAACCTGAATTGTGTGACAAAGCGTCGATACACTATATGCTAGCCCATTTCGGATACGCGAAACGTTTTCCCGCACAGACTTGCTCTTGTCATACACCTCCATGAGGTACCAAAGACCATGCAGGGAATACGTGTTGATAGCCTGCCGCGTCTCGCAGAACAATACATACACGGTCGCGACACTCACTTGAGACGTGGTGTTCAGAGCCCTCCTCGTACGCCCCAATGCCGTGGTCATACTGTCGCAGGAAAGCACACCAAAATACGCGAGCTCCGCCGCAGCACGGCGTCTCCACTTCCCACACTGCCGCTTCAGAAACCACTGATGCAGCTCCTCGGTATACTCCGTTGGCGTGCAGCCCATGGAAAACTCAAGAATGGTAACAAAACACCGCATACAGTCCATGCTGTTATACTTACCTGCCATCTTCACCTGGTTCTTCTGAACGGCCACGGCCACATAGTCCGGGATACTGTCCCCCATGGCCATGATGTCAGCGCTCGTGACCGAGACGCCCTTGACACGGGGACGCAGAAGCCCCGATACTACGTGCGACCACTTCTCCGCAAATGCAACAAGGCGCCGTCGTATACGAGCCCTGCGCAGAGTGCGAATAAAATTCAGACCAGAATACGCGATGTGCAAACCTTCCCGATGGGCTAAATACGTGCCACCTCTCTCTTTGCATACAGCCTCGCAGTGCCGGACAAGACCGCAACAGAACGAATCGAAGTCCTGGACGAATACATTCCACTGATCCAAAAGGTAGTCACATACGACAGGTACTCCTGCCTGGCCTCTGGTGAAACGCAGTAATACAAAGGACAGCACGAACAGATACCCTGCGGACTGCATGCCAAGGCAATACGTGGCCAAGATTACCCCCCTCTTGAGCCAAAGTGCCTATGAGCAACGCACACGCACAGACATGACGATGATGATGCTGCTCGTCATGATGATGATGGTGATGATGATGATGATGATGCTGATGTGGATGATGGCAGTTGCAGTTGTTTCATATTTACGCATTGCACAAGATACGTATGACAGCCATGACACAGAGACAAAAGTTGGTCACAGTGTTGGGGCAGATTTTGCCACACACGCAGTTCCTGCATATGACACATGATACGTATGAGAGACAGAAGACAAAGAAAAGTTGGTCACATTTTTGGGGCAAATTTGGTCACACATGCAGTTGTCACATAATTACATATTGCACATGATACGTATGACAGCAAGGCAGAGACAAAAGTTGGTCACATGTTTGGGGCAAATTTTGCCACACATGAAGCTTACGTATGATACATATTGCACATGATACGTATGACAGAAAGAAGCCAGAGGAAAGTTGGTCACATTTTGTGGGGCAACTTTGGCCAAACATGCAGTTGTTTCATATTTACGTATTGCACAAGATACTTATGACAGCCATGACACAGAAACAAAAGTTCGTCACATTTTTGGGGCAGATTTTGCCACACACGCAATTCTTACATATGGCACATGATACGTATGAGAGACAGAAGACAGAGTTGGTCACATTTCTGGGATATTGGTCACACATGCAGTTGTCACATAATTACATAGTGCACATGATACGTATGACAGCCATGAGACAGAGACAAAAGTTGGTCACATTTTTGGGGCAAATTTTGCCACACATGTTGTTTCCTATTTACGTATTGCACAACATACGTATGACAGCCATGACAAAGAGGCAAAAGTTGGTCACATTTTTGGGGCAGATTTTGCCACACTTGTAGTTCTTACGTATGATACATATTGCACATGACACATATGAGAGACAGAAGCCAGAGGAAAGTTGGTCATATTTTTGGGGCAAATGTGGTCACACATGCAGTTGTTACATATCATACACATGGCACATGGCACATGATACTTATGACAGCCATGACACAGAGACAAGAGTTGGTCACATTTTCGGGGCAGATTTTGCCACGCAAGCAGTTCTTTCATATGGCACATGATACGTATGAGAGACAGAGGACAGAGAAAAGTTTTTTTCGGGCAAATTTGGTCACACATGCAGTTGTCACAAAATTACATATCGCGCATGATACGTATGACAGCCATGAGACAGAGACAAAAGTTGGTTACATTTTTGGGGCAAATTTTGCCACACATGCAGTTCTTACGTATGATACATATTGCACATGATACGTATGAGAGAAAGAAGACAGAGAAGAGTTGGTCACATTTTTGGGGCAAATTTGATCACACATGCAGTTCTTACATATGATACATATTGCACATGATACGTATGAGAGACAGAAGACAGGGAAAAGTTGGTCACATTTTTGGGGCAAATTTTGTCCCACATGCAGTTGTTTCGTATTTACGTATTGCACAAGATACGTATGACAGCCATGACACAGAGGCAAAAGTCCGGCACCCTACGTCATAGATCATTCCGGCGATGATGATGATGGTGATGATGATGATGGAGGTGATGGTGAGGGTGTTGGTGATGGTGGTGATGGTGATGGTGAGGATGAGGGGAGGAGGAGGAGGAGGAGGAGGAGGAGGAGGACGATGAGAGGAGGAGGAGAATTAAGAGAAGGCTGAGGAGGAGGACGAGGAAGAGGAGGAGGAGGATAAGAACGATGAGAAGCGCCAGGGACCCCGTGAATACCTCTCGGAGTCAAGTCGACGCCTCGGGGGCGCTCTTGGGAGCCTTGGGGCGCTCTTGGGACCATCTCAGGGACATGCGATTTTTTTCTTTGAGTACACAAGGAAACCAGTTCACAGACGCGAGCGGCTCATACCCGACATCATACCCCACTGCACAATTTCTGTGTAGAAGTGGCGCAGCATGCCGATACTGCCGGAAGAGATGTGGCCAATACGGTCGGCAAGCTCGACTCCATGCAGGAGCTCTGCACCGGTCCGGGCATCGAGCCCCGGATACGTGCTGCGGCAAGCCAGAATGTGTCCGCATACAACGCCGACGAGGCGATCATACTCGCGACACTCCGCGGAGTCAAAGTGCTTGGCATACTGCCACACCTCACTGGAAGCACCATACAGGAAGCAATGCTGAGGGCAATACGCGAAAGCCTGTGTGAGAAGTGACGATACCGCGGCGAGTACCCCGGCCTCATACTTCCGCATGTCGGCCCGAGGCGGATACAGGTCATTCCCAAGGGATACCCATACCATGAACAGCGGCGCCTCGCAGCGCTCCTTGATACACTGAAATACATGCTGATACGTGCGGGATACATCCCAATGGTTGAACGATGCGCCACCGCGAGCCACAAGGATACAGCGCTGGCCAGTATTCTCATACACCGCTTGGAGCACATCCTGCATATACACCGACCAGTGCTCGTCGCCGTATACGAAAGCCCCCGAGTCGACAACGATGATACCATAGGGGCGATGCAATCCAGGAAATACCTCGCCCACCTCATTGCGCCATACAAGAGCCTGCGCAGCGCCCCAGTCATACAGAGAAGGGGAGGCAAGCATGGCTCGCGAATACGCGGAACCTCGGATACTGTAGCAAAACCTGAAGGCAATAGGAAGTATCTCTGAGGGCCTACTGGCTACGGATACAGAAGATGCTGACGACAGCGTGAAGTCATGGGCCGTCGGCAAGCCCTCGGCGAGGCGCAGCCGTGCAGAACAGCTCAGCCCGAACAGGCCCCAAGACAGCCTATGTGGCCCCAGCACAGATGGTCCCAAGACAGCCGCCTATGAAGCAGAACGTGATGGCCCCGGGAAAATGGTGGCCCCAAGAAAGCCTTTGGTGGCCCCAAGATACGTAGAGTATGTATGCTCAGGGTATGATAGGTATGATACGCATGCAGTTGTTACATATAACACTTTGTGCGCATGATAAGTATGATAGGCATGTGACAGGAGACAACAGTTGGTCACATTTTTGGGGCATATTTTGACCCACAGGCAGTGGTTACGTATAATACATATTGCACGTGAGACAGATGAACGCGGAGACAAAGAGTTGGTCACATTTTTGGGGCAGATTTTTCTCTGTTACATAATACACATTGCACAAGAAAAAGACAGCCATGAGAGAGCGACGAAAGTTGGTCACATTTTTGGGGCAAATTTTGCCACACATGCAATTGTTCCGTATGACACATACTGCAGATGATACGTATGAGATACATGAGACAAAGAAAGTTGGTCACATTTTTGGGGCAAGTTTCGTCCCACGTACAGTTGTTACATGAGTACACATTGCACAAGGTATGGCAGCCATGACACAGAAACAAAAGTTGGTCACTTTTTTGGAGCAAATGTTGCCACACCTGCCTTTCGTACGTATGATACATAGTGTTCATGAGACGTATGAGAGACAGGACACAGAGAAAAGTTGGTCACATTTTTGGGGCAAATTTTGTCACACATGCGGTTGTTACATAAATACGTATTGCACAAGATACGTATGACAGCCATGAGACAGAAGCAAAAGTTGGTCACATGTTGGAGGCATTTGCCACACATGCAGTTGTTACGTATGATACATATTGCGCATGATATGTATGAGAGACAGAAGACAGAGAAACGTTGGTCACATTTTTGGGGCAAATTTTGTCCCACGTGCAGTTGTTACATAAGTACACATTGCACAAGAAAAAGACAGCCATGAGACAGAGACACAAGTTGGTCACATTTTTGGGGCAAATTTTGCCACACATGCCGTTGTTACGTATGATACATATTGCACATGATACGTAAGAGAACAGAAGACAAAGAAAATTTGGTCACATTTTTGGGGCAAATTTTGTCCCACATGCAGTTGTTATATAATTACACATTGCACAAGATACGTATAAGAGACATGGGACAGAGACAAAAGTTGGTCACATTTTTGGGGCACATTTTGACCCACATGCACAGCTTACGTATAATACATATTGCACGTGATACGTATGAAAGGCATGCGCCAAAGACAACAGTTGGTCACATGCGGGCCCGGATACATACATTAGATATGGTACTAGGCCGACATGGCCACATGCGCGTGTGTACGTTTGTTTTGTTTGTCCCCGTCGCCATACGTCATACATCATTCCGGCGTGGCCGTGCCGCCGTAGACGAGCAGCTCACCATTTTCGCCCCACTCTGCCTCCCTCACTGGGAGCTCACTGCATACGCCCATCTCCTCATACACTGGCGCACCGGCAGCCTCCGCAGCGGCACCTGCAGCAAAGTCTGCAAGGATACGTTGGCAGCCGGTCTTCGATACATCTGCCGTATCCTCTGCGCTCGCAAGGAAGTCCACGAGATTGTTGCCCATGTCCATGGACACAACAGGGTCCGCGTCATACTCCCCTTGATCTGCACAGGCATACTCGAGGCCTTTCCCCTCGTCGTCAGATGACGATACCGAGTCGTAGCCGCGCTCCAGCACCTCGCCAGCCTGCTCAGGCCCAGCCGGGAGGAAGTCACTGCGGCGGACCTTGCCGAATACATAACAGCCCTCGCGAGACTTAAAGCGGCTGCAGGCAACGTAGCCATACCCTCTCGTAGCCACTCTCTTCTTCTGCTCGAAGTAAATACAGCCGTGAAAGAGATCCGCACCCTGGGCTCGACGCACCGTGGTCGCATACCCGTAGCAGCAGGGCAGGAAGACCTCCCCATTCTCCTCGATGGGGTGCACCAATACCATGTTTCCCGTGCCCACCAGCCTGGCTGTAAACACGGAGTTTCCACGAAGCGACTCGCATACCGTGGCCAACGCCCCATTCACAAAGCCTCGCTGCTTGTCGAAGTTCCGACTGAGGCGAATGACGATACCAGGTCTGGCCAAAATACGTAAGTCGGACTTCGTGGTCGGGTCGCAATACCCACCCTTTTGCAGATCGGCCTCACTAATGCCGAGTAATGCCAGAGCCGCTCTGCATACCTCCGACGAGCCTGCGTTCGTACACGTGAGCCAAGAAAACGGATGGCCTTTCTCCGACGCCAACGCCATACCGCGCTCAACACAAGCCTCCAAGGACTCATGATGCCAGTGGCGGTCGCCAAAATACTCCGTCAAACACGCTCGATCTGGCTGAGCCTCGCGTATACGATTCAGGAAAACCAAGTGCTGCTTGTCTGCGGTGCGATACACGGTCTTCAAATCAACCTTGTCCATTTGGTTGCAGAAGTGCTCGCACTGGCCCCCGCTCAATACTGGCTGCAACTGCTTAAAATCGGCGACGATACCAGTGAAGGGTTTGTGCGGCTGCTCCCGCACCGAGGCAAAAAAACGCATCCATTCCTGGTCTTCATACTGGCTGCCTTCATCGCAAAGAATCAAATCAATACTTCTCAAAGCCGAGGGTGGAGCCCAGCGGACCTTGCCGTCCTTCCCGGCCCTCTTATACTTCAAGACTCCTTGTATCGTGTCCACTCGGATATTCTCAATGCCAGGTCTGTCCGGCAGCTTGGACTTGCACTGGTGCACGAGATACCCCGTGGGGCACACGATCAAGACCTGAAGAGACTCACATGCCCAAATGGCCAGCTCCAACAATACTGCCGTCTTCCCACTGCCGGGCGGTCCAGAGATATACAAGAAACGCTTACTGTTCTGCTTCTCCTCCTCGTCCTCCAGCGATACACCCTTCTTGACCCGTTCGATGGCGTCAGCCTGCTCTGGGCTCCACGTGCGCTGCTGATACTTCGGCCTGTTCAAGGTATCCCACTCCTGCCGAAGGCACTCGTACTCTGGCTCGTTATCGCATTGAGCAACACGCATATACAACAGAAAATTCGCGTGTTGCTTCTGCTCGAAGCAGCCGACACGCTCATCGCGCATACCGCGAAATTGCAGATCGCGTCGGGCCAGCGAGAGCAGGTACTCGAATGCTGCCCTGTCATTGGCAAATACAGGGCCTCCGGCAGTATACTCAGAGCCGAATGTAAGTATCTGGCCGTCATCACCCACTCGCATCGGAAGCGCATGAGTATGGAACTTCAGATCACACGACGTCTCCACGATATCAACAGAGCCCGACCACTTCCAGGACATGAGATACTCGATCATGCCCACGAAATTCTTCATACTGTCCAGGTGTTTGAACGTCCGAGGGAGTAATTGTGCAGCGTATACATGTGGCAGCACAGTCAGTGAATGCTGGCCCCAATACCCGTCCGTCAGCTCGTACCAGTACCTGCAGGCGACCACTTGCGTAGGTTCATACCTTTGATTACATCGGCCGCCGCGGAAATGAACGCAGTGGTTGAAGGAGTCATACTCCCTGCCACGGTGCCATACCAAGAAACTCTCCGATACGTGAATCCCTGCGACCAGCTGCTCCCTCTTCTCCTGCAGATAAAAGCCATACATCCTCGAGGAAAAGTTGCCTTGCCGCCCGTCATAGTTCACCATGGCTGCCGGCTGCGGTGGATACAGCAATACATGAGAGTAGGACCGCTCAAATTCCGACAGTTGCGCCAAACGGATCGCCACTTCCGGCAAGCACGGGCTGCTCTTGCTAAGCAAGCGATACGCGGTCAGCCAGGAGCTGTTTGCATTCTTCTGCACATACTCGCCGAGCCCGACGTCGACGGCATCATGGTCCTTCGCCACATACCCAGAAATGTAGTTCAGACGGCCGTTGCCTATCTGAACATCTATCTCGGCGCAGAATACCAGCGAGAGGAACTTGACGAATGCCGACACCACAGCCGTCCCAGTGCGCCCCTGGAGATACTGCAACAGCCCAAAGCATACAACCCACGCGCAGATGTGCCAGTGCGGGGTGCCACGGCCTTGGTACTCGGTCTTCATACACCACTCGTAAACGATGAAGTACCTGGACACTGTTATTTATTTTGGCACACTGTTGTGACATGATACATATGGTACATGATGCGCATGATACACATGAGACAAACTCGCAGAAGAGTTGGTCACATTTTTGGGGCAAATTTTCGAACACATCCAGTTGTTATATGTGATACATGGGGTACATGATACATATGACACACATGAAAACTCGCAAAACAATTCCTGGAATTCTGTTATACAAGAAGACGAACCTGTGGCCCCAGCGGTTCGCCAAGAACATCCAGATACAGCGAACCAGGAAGTACATATGGAGTGACATCATATAGGCACCAGCAAAAATACAGCGCAGGTACGGCTCCATGAAATACGGCCTCGGGAACTTCCACTCCGCGGGGGCGATGGTGATGAACAGATTCGGAAACGCGCACAGCCATACCTGTCCCCGGAGATTCCGGCAGTGTTGATACAGGGCCTCATAATTCTTCTCGTCGTAACAGCGCACGAGCATGATACGCACCAGATCAGCGAGGGAGTCTTGCACGATCTCCCAATACCCCGCAGACGCCTGCGAATCTCGAGCCATAACATCCCCCGTGACGCCGAGGCTCTTGGCACGGACTTGTGCATTGAAATACTTGTTCGCCAAATGCTTCTCGTACAGGAAGAACGGCAGGTCCCGCTGCTCGCCATATACGCGGGCACTGGACAACACCTTCCGAGTCCAAGACAGGCCGATGGATACCACACGGTTCGTGCTATCCTGGGTCTCGGCATAGTAGTGCTCCATTATACCCGTATCAGTGAAGTCCGTGGTCGGGTACAAGACGGGGTACATGGCACACTCGATACCTTTCATGACCACAAAGAGGTCGTAGGAGGACAGATTCAAGGAGCTGCGGTTCTCGATACGGGTCCTCAGGAGAGTCAGAAAGCTACTGACATACTTGTATGCGCCCTATTCCAATGAATAGTTGTTGATTGTATTGTTTTTGTTATTTTGTTTGCTAGCCTTTTTTTTTTTGTTTTTGTGTTTTATGGTTTGTTTGTTTTTTGTTAGTCAATCTCGTGGTCGTCGACGTCGCCGTCGCTCTCGTCGTCGTCGTCGTCGTCGTCGTCGTCGTCGTCGTCGCCGTCGTCGTCGCCGTCGCTCTCGTCGTCGTCGTCGTCGTCGTCGTCGGAGGAGGATCCTCTGTTCCGTCAGAAAGGCGCGGTAATACTTGCTGTGCTCCCTCAAAAAATGAAATGCAGCCTTGCACCGGACGGTAGGCATACTCGCTTCGCAGACCAGGTCCTTCTTGAAGTACGCGCGCGAGAGGCCCACCTTCTTCCAGTTGAAGTGGTGCGCAGCGCCATACCTCTCTTGCTGTACTGAGGTCCTCAAGACGACGATGCTCAGAGCACGACATTCGTCCACGGTCATCTCGTGCATACAGGGTCCAGTGCTGTGGTCCAGCGAAAACTCCCCAAACGAGTATCGAGGCCAGGTGATGCACTCCTTTGCCTCGTAGCCCGACTTCGTCGCCAAGGGGATCCTATACAGCTCCGACGTCTTTGCAACCTTGAGGGCCTTCCCGTGGTTCTGCATACGGCGGTTGAACTTCTCGAGAGGAGTCTCTGTACCAGAACAGCAAGGGCATCTGGCAACCACAGGCGTGTACATGCCTGGCTTATACCACCATCTCGAAGATATACCAACTTGGCCACAGGCGTGCACCACCGGGTCCTGCGGTACTTGCCGACGATACGCCGCCAGCATGTCTGGTTGTTCCGACGTGCTACGATCCTGATATACACGGTTCGAGAAATACTCGTCATTGAAGAAGAACGAACCGCAGGCCTCGCAAGCGGACCAACTCCCGTAGCACACCCAGAACGCAAAGTCTGTCAGATTATACTGCTTCGTGTAGGTGGCTTGGATACTGGTGAGTAATGACATGGACCAAGACTGTCGCTGAAATACCTCCTGGCACTTTAACATGACATACGCAGCAATAAGACAAGCGTCCGCCGCCATTTTCGGGAATACTATGCAACGGTCAGCTGTCGCCACGCTGCGAGCTCTCGCATACCAGCCGTGCTCTTGGTCGGAGATACACGCGTGTGCAGTCCTCGGCAGCACCTGGCCCTGGAAGGTCTTCTCGTAGGCCTCCACCACGGGACCTGGCAGCACATCCTTGTATACGAAGGCATCTGGATACTCGAGCGCCAACTTGGCATGCCGTTCGTGGGCACCAAAAAATACCGATAGATTGTGCAAAGGCACCAACTCTTCCGCCACGCCCAAACGCTGACATAACGATGTACGCACAGCCTCCAAACCAGATGTATCCCGGGCGCGACACCCAAACGCCCGGTTGTGGCCGAGCTTGCTATCCAGAGAAACCAAGGAATACAAGAACTCCCACTCCTGTTGCTCTAGGTGCTCGCTGGTCCAGTATTCGCCACGTTGCTCGCGATAGCGACGATGCGCTACGAGCCGCTGCGTGGTCCTGCAATCCACGAGATACTGCGCCAATAACTCCTTTTTCACCTCCTCGGCCGAGACACCCTTCTGCAGCTGCTCCAGGACATACTCCCCGCATACGTGGCTGTGTATCTCCTCAGCATTCTCCAGTATTGCCAGCTGCTGGGAGGGCGCCTTCAGCCACCTCTCCAGGGCGACCCAATGTGCAAATACCCCGGTCTCCGCGCGATACTTGTCCACCAGCGCTCGCCCCCTCAAGCCTTCTACGTGATGCCAGTACTGGAGGTCCCTGCGCGACAACGCGTAGACGGCGCAATTGCCATGTTTGGCACCGTCTCCGAGTCGATACTTGCCGAGCCACTCTCGCAAGGCATATGGACCCGCCTCATACCCCCAGGCCTTCAGACGCACCTGCATATTCTGGTAAGTGAGGCCAAGGCCCAAGTCGGAGACCTGCTCTCGATACCGCTTGCCGCATGCCGCCTCTACAGCATCCCCCGTCAGCAGCTTTATACAAACCACATCTGTGGAGGAAGAAGCTGCCGTGGCCTGCTGCTTCGATACGGGCTCCTCCCAGTCGACCGCGGCAGGCCGTTTGGCCACGCGGGCAGATCCGGCGGCGGCTGGCCGTTTCAATACCCCGCCTGCGACCCGCGCCGCCGGGCGCTTCAATACACGCCTGGTGACGGCCTGGGCGGATGAAGCCGTCGCCTGCACTGAAGAGCTCACCGACGCATACGCATCGCACCACTGTCTCAACACTCCTCGGGACACCAAGACAGCTTTCCGTCGCATACGCAACACGGTATGCAAGGTGTGGTACTTCAGCCCTGGATATACCGCGCGCATGTGGTCACCAAGTGCCGCGTCGAGCTTTTCAGCCGTGTCATACTGCAAAGGTCCGGAGTCAGGGTGATACTTCACGTACCATTGCCTCAAAACCATACCGCTGACAGCGACGGGAGGGTCGCTCTCCGAGAGAATCTGCGAGAGGACCTCCGCGGCGGCCTCGTCGGCGAAGCTCTCCCGATACTGATTGAGTCGAAGACGCTGGCCTATACATTCCTCCACAGCTTGGGCAGTATTCAATGCTCCCTTGGCGCCCCACTCCGTGCTGAGCCACTTCTGACATACCCTGGCGTCAGCAGATACAGATAAATGTCCCAGGAGCCACTGCTTCAAGACGGCCCCGTCAGTAGTCCCCTCGGGCATGTCTGTGCGAATACGTTCTCCATACCAGGTCTCCAGATGGCCAGCGTTCTGCACTTTGACAAGCGTCTCTTTGGAAGAATACTGCAGTAGCCACATCTTTGCGACCTGATCTGTCACATACAGTGGTGGATCCAACTGTCGGAGCGCCCCGCATAATTTGAAAGGTGTATTATACTCGATGCCCAGGTGGCGGATGGCAGAACCGTGCTGCTCCTCCAGCTCCTGGGCGCTAGAAATACTAACCTTGCCAGGCACAACCCGATACTTGCCCCACCAAGTCTTGCACGCCTGGTGACTGACCTGGATACCCTTTGCAACGAGCGCCTGATGCAAATAATACGGGCTCTCGCAGTCGGCCAAGGGAGGCCGCGACAGCTCCGGGCCATACTGCTCGTCAAGGGCTTTCGCCGTCAAAGCCATGGACCATCCAAGAACACAGGCGATACCTTGATCCGAGATGGCTACGGATGTGCCAGTGATCAGTCGGAGGCTTCCTGGGGCCGCTTGGGGTCCTCTTGGGGAAGGGGGGAAGCCTCCTGGCGCCGCTTGGGGTCCTCTTGAGGGGCTTTGGGGGGCTTCTTGGAAGCATCTTGGGGCCTCTTGGGGGCTTATTGGGTCCTCACGGCGGGCTCTTGGGGCCTCTTGAAGGCCTCCTGGGGCAACCTATGGCGCAACCAGTAGGGGGACGTTTTATTCTCGGCGGCCGAGGGCGCAACCTATGACGCAACCAATAGGGGGGCGTTTTATTCTCGGCGGCCGAGGGCGCAACATATGGCGCAACCGCAAGGGATTCTGGCCCCTGGCAGGCGCGCGAACCCCGTTGCAAGAGCGTGCGAAAGTAGCTCGCGCGAGCTCATGTAACATAAATGTTGGAAAACCATTGGTTTTTTTAGGATTCGGACAGCGCGCGCGGGTGGAAATTTTGAAAAGTCGTGCAGGTGTTTTTCGAGGACCTACGGTGCGATTCGTGTGATTTTATGATGCGCGGTGCTAAAATTCTTAAGAAGCCCAATGGTTTTTGGAGATTTCGGCGTGCGCGCGCGAAGAAAAAACGAATGTGTCCCGCATGGTATTATTTGACAGGGATGATGGCCCTGGCAGGTGCGCAACCGTTGTCGCAGAAGTTCGAAAAAGTTGCTCGCAAAAGCCCGTTTGACAGAAATGTTTAAAAAGTGTTGGGTTTCCTACGAATCCGCAAGAGCGCGCGGGATGAGATTTTGACATTTTTTGTTGAAAAACCATTGGTTTTTTGATGTTTTTATGTTAAAATCGCTCCGAACACTAAGCTTTTGGAAGGATTTCGTCTTGCGCGCGCGAATGTCCACTTTACCTTATTTTTTGCAAGGGATTCTTGAAATTTGATTATATTAGAACAAGAAATGTCATTTTATAGTGTTTTTTGCAAGGGAAAGCGGATTACAACAAAACAACCGGATCTTGATCACATCGAATTACCTGAGGCTTCCTCACGAAAATGATGAAAATGTAGCTGCGGCCTAGGCGGCGCAGGGGGGGCGCGCACCAGGGGGCCCAACAATAATTATTCTTTAGAATTAATAATGTTCAACAACAACAACAACAACAATTACTAGCACGTGGGGACACTCCGTTCTCACCAGTGCCAGGGTTTTCATAGGAGGCGGGCAATACCCCCACTTTGTGGGGGGGCCGGTTCAAGCTCTACCAAATTTCCAAACGACTCTTCGCCACCACCCACACCCAGCTTCCCGCCCTATGACGTTCGGACACTTCACTTCGTGGCATGCGGACGACCGTGGCTACTATTTAGGGCCCCGCGGCCGACGACGACGGCGTGCGCGCGCGAAGAAAAAACGAATGTGTCCCGCATGGTATGATTTGACAGGGATGATGGCCCTGGCAGGTGCGCAACCGTTGTTGCAGAAGTTCGAAAAATTGTTCGCAAAAGCCCGTTTGACAGAAATGATTAAAAAGTGTTGGGTTTCCTACGAATCCGCAAGAGCGCGCGGGATGAAATTTTGACATTTTTTAAAAAACCATTGGTTTTTTGATGTTGTTATGTTAAAATCGCTACGAAAACTAAGGTTTTGGAAGGATTTCGTCTTGCGCGCGCGAATGTGCACTTCGTGTCATTTTTTGGAAAGGATTCTTGAAGTTTGGTTATGTTAGAACAAGACATGTCATTTTATATTTTTTTTGACAGGGAAAGCGGGCGTCAACAAAACAACCGGATCCGGACTCCCCCGTTTTGCCTGAGACTTCCTCACGAGAATGATGAAAATGTGGCTGCGGCCTAGGCGCGGCGAGGGGGGCGTGCACCAGGGGGCCCAACAATAATTATCTTTTAGAAGTAATAGTATTCAACAACAGCAAGAATCCGCATCGCGAAATTCCACTTCAGCCACGCACCCAGGGACAGTGAATGACCGCTCGGTTCAGCCCCCTTACTCTGACAATCTATAAGAGTATACCATGCCATGCACATCACAACATAACAGAACAGCCAATCGTAGAGTCCACAAGGCATTACATGGCGTAGCACAGCACAACATACCATCACATAGCCGAACCTACCACGGCATAGCAGAGCATACAATAACACAGCATCACGTAACGCAGCATACCGAACTAGAACGCATCACTGCGACAAAGCGGGGCTTTGCAGTGCACCGCATACCAGGACAGATGACAACATATCATAAGTGTTCCATTGCTGTTGTCACTACGAAAGCGACTAGACTAAACCACATTAGACGACACTCACGTTTAAGAACCCGAACGCACATGCCATTGAATAGTACAACGCAGCATGAAGTAATCGCATCGGCCACAGCAGCATTGACAGCCGTATACAGCATGGCGGCTGGATATGCTTCGAACTGCGCAAGAGAACACATCGCTGGCTCCCACATAGCGTGGTTACCCTTAACAGCGCATCTGAACGAACATAGCACAGCCACGACGTACGCCCAGTATAGTGCAATACCCTAGACTTGTGAATCACAGTATAAACTCATACTGTGCATATGGGCGGAGTGGTAGAATATTGTAACAAGGTCATGTCTATAATCAGGTGTGCCATAGCATATTGCAGAATATGGTTGAACGTAACATCGCGTAAAAAGACAGCACATAGCAAGTGTATAACGCAGATGAACATAACACACAATAATAGGAGAGAGAGCGTAGCAGAACACATCATACATTATTACACGCAAGTAGTACAGAGCTGAGCAGGGCTGAAAATAAAAGACAAGAAAGCATCAGCTACCGATTGACGGCACCCTATCGGACGCGACGTGCGCGCCGAGGTCAGGCTGGCCACAGACACAAAGAGGCTCAGCAACGACCGATTGGACGACGTATCAAACGTGACAGGCGTCTCGACGTCATGCCGGCCCGTCCATGAAACAGAACACCACAAATTATATTATAATAGAAGAGGGCAGAATTCAATATAACACAGCTGAAGATTGTAGAATACAGCAGAGACCCATTAACGGCGCCATATCAAACGCCACATGCGAGCCGGCGTAAGGCTGGCCACGGGAACAAACAGGCGCAGCAGCGACTGATTAGACGACATATCAAACGTGACATGCGTCATGGCGTCACGCCGCCCCGTCCAGAGCAGAACAGAAGAAGCCAAATGTGAATAGAACATAGTCTAACCGAACGCGACGTGATACAATAGAATGCAGCAGCGACTTAATACTGGCGTCTTGTCAAACGCGACATGCGCGCGCCGAGCTCAGGCTGGCCACAGTAACAAACAGCACCAGATTTGGGAACAAGCGCCGAAGGTTTCGGCGGGGATCGCTCGAAGCTAAATCTTTGAGAATTGCGGGGGTCCTCCACTTCTCGGTCGAAGGTGGCTCCACGATGGCTCCCGAGGAGAGGAGGGCGCCCCAGGAAGCCTTCGGAGGGCCCCATCGAGCACCGCTGGGTGGCCCTGGAGTGCCCGGAGAGCCGCGGCGGCCCAGGGGAACCCCACATTCAGCCCCAAGGGTGGCTGCAGCGCGCCTGGAGCTGCCGAGCTGTGTTAAGAGGGCTCCGAGACTTCCCGTGGGCCGAAGATGTCTGGCGCGGGGTATGAAAGCGTTTGCATTGCGGTGCGATTTTGCTCAGCGTTGCCTTCGACGCTTCACAGTTTGACCAACCCTCCCGAGCTCTTTTCTACCCCCTCCTCTCCTCCTCTTTGCCTCTTCCTTTCCTCCTCGCTACCTCTTCGCTCCCTCCCCGTTTCGTCATTACTTTCTTCTCCCTTTCTTGGGTGCTGCCAGGCGCGCCACAGTCGCCACTTTGCTGCGCCCCTGGGGGGGGGTCCAGCGGAGTGGTGCCCCACGCAGATCGAGAGAGACCTCGCCCTCCCTGGGTGCTGCCATGCGCGCGTCCGTAGACACTTTCCTGCGTCCCTGAAAGTTCCAGCGGAGTGGCGTCGAAAAAAAGCAGACCCAGTCAAGACCACACCATCCTTGGGCGCTGCCATGCGCGAAAAGGTCTCCATTTTGCTGTGCCCTCTGCGGATTCCAGCTAAGTGTTGTCCTGCGCAGACCCGGGAGACCTCTCCCTCCATGAGTGATGCCGGGCTGCGCAGCTTGGCTGCGACCCCTTGGGGGGGGGGTCAGAGGAGTGGCATTCCATCCAGATCATACGACGTACGAGACCTTGCCCTCCCCGGGGTGCTGCCAAGCGTGCGTCCACTTTGCTTCCCCTTGTGGGCCCAGCGGGGTGCGGTGCTACGCAGACCCGAGCGGGACGCCGTCCTCAGGGGGACTGTCGGGCGGTCGTGCGCAGCTCCCACCTCCCTTGTCCTCCTTGCTCTGCGTCGTCGTCGTCCTTCTTCTCTTTTCCCCACCGCCTGTCACGTGGAATTGCTTCAAAACGGTCCCATGGGCGCCATGGCTTAGTATTCTTTATCCCAACCAGGTATCGCATGCCCTTCCCTTTGGTCATTCGTTCTGGCTGGGCCTGTTGTTGTAGATGGGCTGGGTACGTCCCTGGGTACATTTTGGCATGTCTTTTATCCTCCTGCTTGTCAGGGTCGCGTTGGGGCAATTCGTGAGAGCTTCAGTAATCATGATGACCTCGTGCAACTGTCAGGTGCAAGGAGTCACCGCAATGACTGAACATTGGCTCAAGATGTGTTAGCCAATTTTGATGTTATGTGTTAGCGATGCTTGCTGACGAGGATGTGTCTTCAAAGCTTGCACTTGCCAGAGACGTCGCCTTCTCTTCGTTGCAGTGGCCGCCAGCGAATGAGAAAGAGCCATCCCTGACCGAGCAGCCGCTTCGGCTCATCGGTCGTCTTGCGAATGACGGTCCATCATCAACAACACTCCTTTGGGACGAGAGCCGGCGCTGTTTTGCTTTCCATTGGCCCGGCATCTTGGCTGCGGTAGCGGAGCGTCGCGGTTTCTTCGATGCTCTTCTGAGCACCGCACCGTGGCGGGAGCTCGTGGGCTTCAATGGTGAGGTGACTCGTTCGACTTGCTGGTACGTGCGCGAGCCGTGCACCTGTGATTATACTTATGGTTCAGACCGAATCTCGATGCAACGACCAGCTGAGGGATTTGTTGCCCTGATGGAAGAATTGACCGAGCACGTGTTCGAGGCAATCAGTCCGTCTTGGCCGCGAGAGGAATTCCCAGACTCTGCGAATTTGAATTTGTATGAAGACGACTCGCAGTCGGTAGGCTGGCATGCAGACGACGAGTCGTTGTTCGCAGGCAAGCGCGAGGACTGCGCGATTGTTTCGCTGTCCCTCGGCGGCACTCGCGAGTTCTGGCTCAGGCTGAGGGATGCCGACAGCGCGCGCAGGCCGGAGTTCTGCAGCACCCTCGAGGTGGACCTTGCCGATGGAGACGTGCTCAGCATGGAGGGCCTCTGCCAGAGGCACACGGTCCACCACGTGCCGACGGGGCCGGCGTCTGCGCACTCGGGAACCGGATGTCCCCGCATCAACATCACCTGGAGGTGCCAGGGCGCGAGCTAAGCGGTGTTTTTCGGCGATCTCGGGGGCCGTTGCTGTTCTGGTCTCGTTTTTTGCGGCAAGGGCGGAGCGAGGACAGAACGAGGGAAAGCGAACGCAAAGCGAAAACGGAGAACATTGTTTAGCTCGAGGCCTGCGAGGTGGATCAAGGAGCACAAGAAAAAGTGTCCTCTGCGTACAACTCCAGCGCCCAAAGCCGGGTTCGAGTCCCCGATCGTCACCCCGCAGCCCTTGCCCAGCGGCGTGATCGCAGGATTCTGGGCAGATCCATCCTCCACTGTGCGATGGCACCGTCAGTGTGACGTGTGCCGATGGCGGTGCGGGAGGAATTGCGTCAAGCAAGGTGGGCAGTGGGTGTGCCGTTTGTGCCTTCACAGGCCCAGCGACACAATGTCAGCAAGGGAGCTGGGCCCGAGCGATGCCTTGACACTGGAGTACTTGGAGCGCGTGTCTCCCAGAGCGGTCGGCCTTCCATTCCAGAGGCCAGACGTATCTTCCTCTCGCCTGGCGAACTTCCAATCATATTATCCAGATGCCTGCGGCAAGGTCTGCCACCGTGCCAGCGCAGAGCGCGGCACTTCATGCGGCGAGCCGGGGGGAATCGCCCGGAGGGCCACAACATGTGACACACTCTTCCGCGCGCTCGAGAAGCTTGCGACACAGAAGGCGGCGCATCAAACAAGAAGTGGCCTGCCAATGGGTGCCCCACGGAAATTTATTCTTATCTCCACATGGGGCCGCAGAGACCTGGTACACCTTGCGAAGCTCAGAGTCGTCGAAGCATGTGCCCCTAGACTTCTTTGACCAAGATGTTTCACTGTACGCGCTTACTGTGTGATCCTCTCTGCACCAGATCCCAGTGGGCCACAAATCTGTAGCACCTCGCTCCCCCAGTGGAGGAGGCCGTGACGTCTGGCAGTTAACGCCGGCATGACCCAGAGGGCCTGGCACTTACGCGGCAGAGCTCTCTTGCGCATCATCCGGAGGCCTTCTCAGAAGTCGGCGGAGCCTCTCGGAAGCCCTCTGGCCTTCTGAGAAGCCCCCTGCGGCTTCGGAGCAGGCTCAGAAAGTGGCTCGGAAGCCTGGAGGCCTTCTGAGCCTTCTGAGATGGCCTCTTGCATCCCCCCCTGGGCGCGCCGCCGAGACGTGCCCTCAGGCTCCGTCGCCGTACGGCCGCCGAGACGGGCGCGACCTCTCCCTTGGAGGCGGAGCGAAGGCCTCGCCCCAGCGAGGGCCACCTGGCGGCTGAGCCGACCCCGAACTGGCAAAAGCCGCCCTCGACGAGGCCTCTGCCGGCGCACGCGGCGTCCAGCGGCGCGTACTCGTCGGCCCCCGTACCCCAGCGCCTCGGCCGAGAGGTGGCACCGAATCAGCGGCGCTGGGAGTGGTCAGGGGTAGCTCCTGAGTGGCGCCTCGGTGGCTTCAACCGGGTCTGCCCCGGACTGGAGTTATCGCGGATAGCTCGGGCGTCCAACCACTCCCGAATCATCGGGGCCGGGGGCGGTCAGGGGCAACTCCTGGTTCGTGCGTCGGGGGCCTACAGCTGGATCTTAGCCCGGACCGGAGATATCACCGCTCGTCGGCGAGCACCAGGTTACTAGGCGGGCCCAGCATCGCCAGGTCCGACTTGGGCGCCCGACTGTGTCAAATCCGACGTTAGGAGGGGTAGGCTGAGGTGTTTTCGTCGGTTCTCTGCGTTTTCGTCGGCTCTCAGCTGTTTTCCAGCCTCGGGATGCTTTCCAGCAGCAGGAGTGCCCAGGTCGTCCCGAAGGGCCGCCAGAGACCCGAGTTATGCCTCGAACGCTGGAGGACCAGGATCTCCAGGGGGGCAGGTTCAGGGGGGAACGCATCGGCTCCGAATCGCCCAATGATCGCTGATAGGGGTCCGATGGCCGACCTCGCCCAGGAGCGCGCGGTTTCGCTATCGGGTTCCTGTCGCCGGTCTATCGGCGATGTATCGCTGATTCTAGCTCGATGTTCCCCCCTGAGCTGGCTACCCCCCATTATGCCCCATTCGTTGCCCCTCAGGGGAGGAAGAGGAGGGATAGGAGGCGGAGGAGGAGGCGGAGGAGGAGGAGGAGGAAGAGGAGGAAGAGGAGGACGGGAAGGAGAAGGAGGAGGAGGAGAAGGAGGAGGAGGAGGAGGCGGAGGAGAAGGCGGAGGAGGAAGAGGAGGAAGAGGAGGAGGAACAGGAGGAGGAGGAGGAGGAGGAGGAGGAGGAGGAGGAGGAGGACGAGGAGCAGGAGGAGGAGGAGGACGAGGAGGAGGAGGAGGAGCAGCAGGAGGAGAGCTGGTTGGGCGGCAGTCCAGGAGCAGCCTGAGCGCAGGGGGCTCCACACTCCCCGTGGGCAGGGCGCCTCCACGCGATGAGGCCCACGTTGGTGAGACACCGAAGGCTGAAGTCCGGCCGAGCCCCCCCCCCCCTGTGAGGCTGTGCTACTGGAGGTCTTTTGGGTCCCTCTTCGAGCACCTCGGGGGCCTCTTGGGGCCTTCTTGGCGCTCCTGGGGGCTCTCTTTGGGCCGTCTTCGGGGCCTCATGACACCTCATGGGCCATCTTGGGAAGTTCTTGGGCCGCCTTTGGGCCGTCTTGGGGCTATCTGGAGCACTTAGGACGTCATCCTGGGCCAACACCCTAGGTTCAGACAAATCTGAGCTGTCTAGGGTCTCCCTTGGGGCCTCTCCTCGGGCATCGTAGGTCGCCTTCGAAGCCTCTGGGGCATAGAGGAGTCCTTCTTGGGCTGTCTGGGGAGCAATCTTAGGCAGGTTGGAAGCGTTGGAGACAGCATGGCAAGCTGCGGAGTGCCGAGGGAGCATTCCGAGTGGGCGCGGTGCATGCAAGCAGTTTGGCTACCTAGGCGGGGGGGGGCGTTAAAAACCTACAGGAGCGCAGCAAGGCAGCCCTGGCGTGATTCCACGCTTCAACGTGACAGGGGGCACGTTCGCGGATTTATCGCAACAGATTTGCGATGTGAAGACATGGCAGGTTGTCTGGTCGAAGTTGCTGACGCCTTCTCCGCTGACAGTCAAGGTCGTCGCTGCTGGTGAATTCGCTGGAGTACTGCCACGAAGTATGCTTCTGGCTGCGTTGCAGCAATTTGCCTCAGAAGCCGGAGCTACCATCCGAAAGCTTCCAAGTTTTGTCCAGGGCTGTTGGTTCGAAATCACCGCACCGAGCGATCAATGGTGCGCGACTGGGCAGTTGCAAGAGCTTCTGCTCATGGGGGAGAGCGTTGGGTTGCTCCATGTTCGAGATATCGTCTCGGCGTTGCCGTGTTTCTTTGCTGACCCGTCAGCGGAGGTTATCTTGGACCTGTGCGCAGCACAAGGGGCCCATGGATTGGAGCATCTGCAGCAGCACTGTGGCGATAAAGAGAGGATGCTCATTGCAAATGAGGTCGACACAACGAGTGCAAGTCCACTCAAGGACCGTATCCAGTATCAGCCCTGCGTTGCAAGAGGAGTTCTTGTCACAACGGTGGATCCCGCAAGTTTCCCTGTCTTGCGGTCATCTGAGCTCCAACCGCCCGGCACGGTGGTACAAGCGGCTCCAGCGTTAAGTGTGGATGAGCTCTCGGCGACTTGGGGGCGGTACTGGTCGCACCAGGCAGCTCTGGCTGCAACGAACCCGTGGTGGCAAGAACGCAGGACGCAGTATGACCTCATCTTTGCAAACGTTCCCTGCGGGGGGGATGGCCTGGCGAGGACGAAGCCTGAAACACTGGCCAGGTGGAGCACCGCCAGAGGGCTCGCGCTCTTCCCCAAGCAGTTGGCGATCCTTCGCCGTGGCTTGCAGCTGTTGAGGCCAGGTGGTCACCTGATCTACTCGACTCGCAGCTTGGACCCAGTGCAGAACGAGGCGGTTGTAGCCGCGGCCATGTGTCTCCACAATGCGCACGAGGCCACTACAGTTTGTCTTCAAGATGTGGCTGCCAGACTCGCACCAGAGATTGCTGATGCTCTCTTGCCAGGGTTGCCATGTTGGGGCGTGCCAGGGTCTGACTTCTCTTCGGCCTGTCCCCGCTTGTTTCGCACTTGGTCTGAACTGCCCCAGGGCCAGGCAACCACGCAAGGCCCAAGGCCTCATCGCGAGATGTTTCCCAATTTCTCCGGTGGCTTGGCCGAGGATTGCGTCAAGTGCCGCCGAGCTGTTCCATGCGCCGCCCTCGACAGTGGCTGTTTGTTCCTCGCTCGCATTCACAAGATCGACCCGCAACACCTCAAGAGGAACAAGAAGACGGTCTTTGCGCCACGTTGCCACCCGATTTTCAAGCCTGCGAGGAGTGTGAACGGCCTCGATCCAGAGAAGGGTTGCATCCTGAAGTTTTTCGGCCTCCACTCCAAGGAAGAGCATGCCGCCGCATGCGGGGTGAGCCGCTTCCCCTTGGAGCTCGTCGCGCTTGCACCAGCCAGCCGCGACGTCTTGGTGCTGCGCTCGTCAGCAGGAGAGCCGCTGCAGGAGCACAAGGAGCTGAAGACCGTCGGCGGGGGCCTGCCGCTGCTCAAACGCGTGGCCTCTGGGGGCCGCTTCTTTCAGCACGAGCTGCCCGGCCAGGTCTTCGACTGGAGGCCCCTGCCAGAGGCGGTCGGCATACTGGGCCGCTGCTGCACCCGGCGCCTGGTGTCGCTGCCTCCGGCGCTGCTGGCGGCACTGCTCACGGACCTCGAGCTCGGCTCCAGCTCGGGGAAGGATCAGCGGCATGAGGAGAAGCTGTCGGAGGTCCGTGCGGAGTTCTTGGATCGGCACTGGGGGCGGCGCCAGAGGGTCCTCAGTGCAGATGATCCTAGCGCAGATCCAAAACATCCGCGCGGAGCTCCGAAAGTTTCTGCTTGTGCAGCTCTCTCTTCTTCTGCCAGCGCGATTCCCCCGGGGAGCCTCGCCGGCTGCCACGCCTGGGGCGACCGCGTGCGAGACGGGGTCGTGCCGGGAGGGGTGGTCGTGGGCCTCGCCGGCGCTGCGGGGAGGTGCGGGCCGCCCTTCTTCGCCGCGCTGCTCTCGTCGGAGAGGCTGCTGCTCCTGGGCGGCCCCGCCGCACGGCACCGGCTGCACGCCCGGGCCCTGTCGCTCGCGCCAGGCTGCTGCGACCTCTTGCGAGCCCTACCCCTGCGGGTCCAAAAGACGCTGGGGTACCAGGGCGCCCCCGCTGAGGCGCTCTTGAGCGACGCCAGATTTACAGGAACGGGGTCGTCTGCGCCGGCATTGGCGCGTAAGCTGCTGGCGTAAGGTCACGCGTAAGCGCCCTCGCCTCCAATGCAGCGTGCCGCGCCAGCGACCCGCGTAAGCCGCAGCGTTTGGTCGCTACGTCGTCTCGCGTAAGACCCGTTTCTTTTCGTCGCCCATTGGACCCTTCAAATCCTGAACCCCAGCCAGTTTTTCAGAAATCTGACCTGCACGGGTAGGGTTCACGTGTGGTTGCTTGAGGTTGCAGCGCATGGCGGACTCTCTGCGGCGGCGAAGGCGGCACTCTGCAGGTGTGTCCACAAGGCCCTGTGGCATCGGCTACACGCCCGGGTGCTGTCGGTCATTCCAGGTAGCATCGAAGGGCAGACTCTGCGGCGGCGAAGAATCGAAGAAGAAGAAGAAGAAACGATAGTATGAATATGAACTTCGGCGGTCCTCCTGCGCCGCCCCTGGCGCGCTCCGCGCACTGAGGGAGGTTCAGCGCCGATCCAAGAAATCCTTTCGGACCTCTGAGTGATGTGTGGTTATGTGTTTGTTCAGCTCCTCTATTAGACGTCACCCTGCAGGCGTGAGCACAAGACTCTAGAATACTAGGACTCCTGCGCCGAAGTGCTTTCCAGGAGGCCTCATGGCATTGCCTAGCTCCTGACCTCAACTGGGCACGCGCGTTGGCGATTGAGAAGAGAAGCATGGCGCGCGAATATTCTTGCTGACCTGCAGCTGGGCGCATCGTCTGTCGAGAGCATGACGCTTGGCGTGGGCAATAGTCAAGGAGATGAGCTGCAATGAACAGCATGTAATTTAGTATAAACACGAATGACCGCTATGCGCAGGTGTACAGAGCGACTTTTGCACGGTCATCATTCGCACCATGTTCTCGTCGCCAGGTGGCAGCCACATCATCATCAAAAAGGTAGGAGTCGTCGAAGAGCAAGGGCGTCGCTCGCCTTGGAAGAAGGATATGTAATCAGGGTGGTGCGTTTAGCTTGTCAAACTTGTCGCGTCTCTTCGCTTCGCACTGTCCAGCTTTTCCCGTCTTGCGATGTTTTCGGGGTTCTTCGAAGATGGAGTGCAGCAGAATGGGTGGAATGGCATATAATGGACCAAGGAGTGCAGCGAGGGAGGAGTGCGGAGGTGACAGCGCAATACGGGGACTAACACATATGAGGGGCGCGACAAACCGAGTAAGAATGGGGTCTCTCGTCGTAGACGTTGGCCTGCTGGACGACGGCCTTGAGGAGCGGGTGGGAGATGGAGCGAGAAGGTGAGGGTGAGGGGAGGGGGAGAAGGAGGGGAAGGGGCGTCAACATCTTGTATGCCATCGGGTTCCTGGATTTGCCCCTCCTCCCTCACTGCGCCCGCTGCTGCGGCAGTAGCGTGGAAGACGCGCGCAGGCCACGGTGTGTGTGTGTGTGTGTCGCTTTGTGGACCAAGTCTCACTCCGCGCATCAGTCTGCCTGACCGCCTGCCTGCCCGTCCACAGCACCGCGCGTGGAGTGCTGCACGCCCTGAGCGCGGCTCCCTCCTGTCTCCTCCTCCGCGGCCGCTCTCCCGCTTCTCCAGCCGCTTCGGTGCGGCAGGCCGGTGCCGTGCCGATGGCGGCGACCCCGCGGCGGGCGTTCGAGGCAGAACACCGCCAGTGGCCCGGAAGCGGTTAGCTTGGGACGACCAGACGATCGAGGAGCCACCAGCCGTTTGCCTGGGTCACGCCCAGGTGCGTTTCGCGCGTCGCGGTATGGGTTGGAGAGGCGCCCTTCTCCAGAGCGGCGGCGCGAGGGCGCGAAGACAACCGCGCGTCGCGCATCGCGGGGCGCCAGGCGCGAAGTTAGACGACCTAGATTTCCGGGTTGTGCCATCCACGCCGTGTCAGAAGCCAACGCCGTGGCTGCCATGTCGTGAAAAGCTGTCGTGCACCAGCAGCCCCGCCGCGCCCCGGCCGTTGCCGCTCCACGCGTCGTGCCCCGCGCGGCCGCCCACCTGCCCATCAGCTTCGGTGTGCACACAGCCCTGCCGCGTCCCGGCTGCTGCCGCTCGACGCCCCGTGGCCCACGCGGCCGCGGACGAACGACATTGCCCCGCCCGCCCGCCCGCGCGCCCCCGTCCAGGGAGAGCGTGTCCACCGCTCCCTGGGGCCTCTCGGCCACGGCCGTCGTGGGGCTCACCTTTTGCGCTGCACGGGCCGCTGCGGTGGGGGCATTCGTGGAGGAGTGGCCTCAGACCCCGGAGGATCCCTTCCCTGATGAGGGCGGCGGTGATATACATGGCCAGGCCCCAATTGGTGCTCCACCCGCTTGCAGATCCTGGGATTCTCATCCAAGGGTTCCTCGTCCAATGGCCTCACCGTGTCGGATGATCGCACCATCTGGGCGGCAAGAGTGGCAAGAGAAAGGTGCAACTGACTTAGGCGATGTGGCCTCTGCAGCTGCCGGCAAGTGTAGCAACATAGAGCAATTTACGAATCAGGTGGACCGCGAGGGCTCAGAGTAACGTAGCACCCCGCAATTGCGGATAAGAGTGAGGGGGCGGGCGCGGGCGACGCGGGCGTCGTCAAGCCGGCGGACCTCGTGGCCCCCACCTTCCCTGTCCTCCTCCTCCTCTCCTCCTCCTCCTCCTCCTCCTCCTCCTCCTCCTCCTCCTCCTCCTCCTCCTCCTCCTCTTTCTCCACATTCTCCTTACATCCTCTCTTCTTTCGCGTCCTCCTCGTCCCCTGTTTACTCCTCCTGCCTCCCCCTCCTTTCCCAAGATAACGGCAACGCAATCCTTTTTTCCACTTTATGCTCCCCGACTTCTCTGATCAAGGCAACTCGCCAGGGCAAAGTTGCTGGACGGGCTGGTGTGGATGCGCGGGGCTTGAAGAGGTCGTTGCGGGCTCAGACGGCATGCAAAAATCCGCCGCCGCAGTTGTGCGGCATTGGTTTGTTCAATGAACATGGTTTGGGTCGCGGGCTCTCCACCTCCACCTGGAAGGAATGCAAAAGCAGCCCGCCGCAGGCGCCGAAAAAATTAGCTTGTACACTGAACGTGGAATGGGTCGCGGGTGGGCCGCGGGTTCTCAACCGGGAGCGGATGCAAAAGATGCCCGCCGCAGGCGCCGAAAAAATTGGTTTGTACCCTGAACGTGGTCGCGGGTGGGCCGCGGGCTCTCCATGAAACGAATGCAAAAGATGCCCGCCGCAGGCGCCGAAAAATGTGGTTTGTACCCTGAACGTGGTTTGGGTCGCGGGTTGGTCGCGAGTTGGTCGCGGGGTGGGTCGCGGGCTCTCCACTTGGAAGGAATGCAACAAAAACCCGCCGCAGGCGCCGAAAATGGTGGTTTGTGCGTAGCACCCCGCAATTGCGGATAAGAGTGAGGGGGCGGGTGCGGGCGACGCGGGCGTCGTCGAGCCGGCGGACCTCGTGGCCCCCACCTTCCCTGTCGATGGCTCTCTCCTCCTCCTCTTCCTCTTCCTCCTCCTCCTCCTCCTCCTCCTCCTCCTCCTCCTCCTCCTCTTTCTCCACATTCTCCTTACATCCTCTCTTCTTTCGCGTCCTCCTCGTCCCCTGTTTACTCCTCCTGCCTCCCCCTCCTTTCCCAAGTGGGTCGCGGGCTCTCCACTTGGAAGGAATGCAAAAAAAACCCGCCGCAGGCGCCGAAAATGGTGGCTTGTACCTTGGACGAGGTTTGAATCGAAGGTGGGTCGCGGGTGGGTCGCGGGGTGGGTCGCGGGGTGGGCCGCGGGTGGGTCGTGGGTGGGTCGCGGGGGGTCGGGTGGTCGGGTGGGCCGCGGGCGGTCGAGTGGGTCGCGGGTGGGTCGCGGGTGGTCGCGGGTGGGTCGCGGGGTGGGTCGTGGGTGGGTCGCGAGGTGGGTCGCGGGTGGTCGCGGTGGGTCGCGGGTGGGTCGCGGGGTGGGTCGCGGGTGGGTCGCGGGTGGGCGCGGGTGGGTCGCGGGGTCGGGGTGGGTCGCGGTGGGTCGCGGGTGGGTCGCGGGCGGGTGCGGGTGGGACGACGACAACACAACAACAACAAACAACAAACAACAACAACAACAACAACAACAACAACAACAACAACAACAACAACAACAACAACAACAACAACAACAACAACAACAACAACAACAACAACAACAACAACAACAACAACAACAACAACAACAACAACGAGAATCCGCACCGCGGAATCCCACTTCAGCCACGCACCCAGGGACAGTGAATGAACCGGGTGGGTCGCGGGTGGGTCGCGGGTGGGTCGCGTCGTGGTGGGTCGCGGGTGGGTGGGTCGGGTGGGTGGGTCGCGGTGGGTCGCGGGTGGGTCGCGGGTGGGTCGCGGGGTGGGTCGTGGGGTGGGTCGCGGGGTGGGTCGTGGGTGGGTCGCGGGTGGGTCGCGGGTGGGTCGCGGGGTGGGTCGCGGGGTGGGTCGCGGGGTGGTCGCGGGTGGGTCGCGGGTGGGTCGCGGGTGGGTCGCGGGGTGGGTCGCGGGGTGGGTCGCGGGTGGGTCGCGGGGCGGGTTGCGGGTGGGACGACGACAGCAAACAACAACAAACAGCAACAAACAACAACAAACAACAACAAACAACAACAACGAGAATCCGCACCGCGGAATCCCACTTCAGCCACGCACCCAGGGACAGTGAATGACCGTTCGGCCCCCTCACTCTGACTAGAACTGGCAGCAAGTAGAAGGGGGAGGAGGAAGTGCCCATAGCGCAACATGATCGGAAAGGGATGGAGGGGAGGTAGTCGAAATGCCGTGAAGGGTGCGGGCGGCAGCTGGTCTGAGGTTGACTGTATGCCAATTGGCAGCTCACAGCGGGACACCTCTTGGCAAGGCGTCCCCTGCTAGGGTCTCAAACGGGTGAGGTTCACCTCCTCTTCCCGCCGCTCCCCCCCCTCCTCCCCGCGTCCCTCCTCAGGGCCACTCCTCTGTGGAGGAGTTCGCAGTCTCCCCCCCTCAGCCCGCCTTCCATCCTCCTACTCTTCCTTCTTCTCCTCCTCCTCCTTCTCCTCCTCCATGCTCCATCCTCCATCCTCCATCCTCGTCCTCGTCAATCCTCCTTCATCCTCCCTCCTCCTCCTTCTCCTCCTTCTCATCCTCCTCCTCCTTCTCCTCCTCCTCCTCTTCCATCCTCCCTCCTCCTCCTCCTCCTCCTCCTCCTCCTTCTCCTCTTCATCTTTCTCCCTCCTTCTCCGCCCGCCATCCTCCTCGTCGTCGTCCTCCTCATCCTCCTTCTCCTCCTCGTCTTTCTCCCTTTTCTCCGCCCGCCATCCTCCTCGTCCTCCTCCTCCTCCTCCTCCCTCATTCTTGGGCCTCTCTGCAACGGCCCGCGTATGGGAGGCCCGCCCTACGATCCCTGCACCATGCTCGCCGGATGGAGGAGGCGCTGATCGGCTACAACCGCGCCAGCTGGTGGGGCAGGGGGTCAGGGGCTGCGTCGGCGGAAACTGTCAGGGGCTGAGGAGGAGGAGGAGGAGGAGGAGGAGGAGGAGGAGGGGAAGGGGGAGGATGAGGAGGACAAGGGCGATGAAAGTGTTGAGGAGGAGGAGGAGGACGAGGAGGAGGAGGAGGAGGATGAGGAGGAGGAGGAGGAGGAGGAGGAGGGAGGAGGTGGAGGAGGTAGTGGGAAAGGAGGAGGATGTGGGGAAGGTCAGTTAGGTGGAGGAGGTGAGCGTGAAGGTGAGGGAGGAAGAGGGAGGAGGAGAGGAGGAGGAGGAGAGGAGAATGAGGAGGTACACGGAGGAGGATGAGAGGAGGAGGAGGAGGAGAGGAGGAGGGGGGAGCAGCAGAATGGGGGGGGAGGAGGAGGAGGAGCTCGGCTGTCTGCCACCCGCAGTTACGATTGCTGGCTTCTGCGGGCATTGCACAGACGGACTCCAGCCCGTGTGCCGGCCGCCGAGCGCGCGGTCGGGCGGAACGGGCAGGCTTGACACGCCGACCCACGAGTTGCGCTCGGAGGAGGCCCGCCCGGCCGACGGGAACGGCCCTATAATCCTGTGCCTCGACACGAGCGGCCTCCTCAGACGGGTGGGGGAGAGCGGGACGGGCGGGGAGAGGAGGAGAAGAAGGAGGAGGAGGAGGCGGAGGAGGAGGAGGAGGAGGAGGAGGAGGAGGAGGAGGAGGAGGAGGAGGAGGAGGAGGAGGAGGAGGGGGAGGAGGATGATGAGGAGGAGGTGCGTGTGTGAGTGTGTACGTACATACGTACGTGTATCTAGGTACAGGTATATTATACGCACCTCTCCTAAGGAGTAGATCTCAGATGCGATAAGTGTTGAAGCTCCGAGTGTTTTTTTACTGCCGATTCGCTCGGGACATCCTCAACAGTTAGAACATCGGACGCACCCCTCACGCAGGTCGCGACGTCACGGTATACAAGCACAAGTTTTTTTGAACCATACGAACATAGCACCTTCAAACACTCAATGCATTACAACGTGCTTGATCATGTTGTTGTGTTTTTAGGTTGCAGCTTTCCTGATGTATCCTCTCAACATCGAGCCCGCTTTCAGTACGATTCTTAGAAATAGGCAGTTTCGCCTGAAACATCCTCCCACAATCGAGGCCTGACGTACAACACACAGATGATACACACAGACCGCACAACGCAAAACACACTACTCACATAACACGCGCACACACAACCAACACACACACACACGCACACGCACAACATACAACATGCACAGAACACACAGAGAACAAACACATGCGCACACAACATACACACACCTCACACACACACAACACACCCAACACAAGCAACACACGAACACAACGCACACGCACACACACACACACACACACACACACACACACGCGCGCGCGCGCACGCACGGACGCACACGCGCACGCACGTGCACACACACGCACACGCGCACACACACACACATACACACCACGCACACACACAACAACAACAACAACAACAACAACAACAACAACATCAACAACCATCATAAAAAAACACAACAATCATTTTACCCTCATGCGCGATGTTCCCACACGAAGCATGCGACCGTCATGATCAGCATCCCCATCATCGGGGATGATTGTTCTATAGCGGGGTCCGTTATTCCTATTCCCTGATTTCCCGCCAAAAGAGGTCTTGCAAACATCTCCGAGGATTTTCAACATATCCCGCCTCGACAACGCATGCCCGCGCCTTGCTGCGCCGATGCGAGACCGCCAGTGGAGCCCCAGCCAAGGGTAAAGCACAAGGAAGTATCGAGCGACAGGATTGCCTTGGTGGGGATGGGGGCTGTCGGCGGCGAGGCAAGGACCTGGCCCTGAATAGAAAGGGGGGAAGTCTCGAGCAGGGCCGCTGTTGTTGCTGGCAGCGGCGCCAATGCTGAAGAGAGTAGGGCGCTAGTCCAGCGTAAAACGGTAGAAGTCTCGAGCGGGAACGCTGGTTTTGTTGAGACGGCGGTTGTCGGCGGCGAGGAGGAACACCGCCTTGAGTAAGAAGGGAGGAAGTCTCAAAGGAACTGTGGTTTTGTCGGGACGGGGGCTGTTGGCGGCGAGGAACAGCACCGTCCTGAGGAAAAATGGGAGGAAGTCTCTTGCGGGAGCGTTGTTCTTGCTGGGAGCGGCGCCAATTCAAAAGAGAGTAGGGCTCTTGTCCAGCGTAAAACGGGAGGAAGTCTCGGGGCGGGAGCGCTGGTTTTGTCGGGACGGCGCTTTCCGGCGGCGAGGCGGAGCACAGCCTTGAGTAAAAAAGGGGGGAAGTCTCGAGCGGAAGCGTTGTTTTTGCTGGCGGCGCCGATGAGAGAAAGAGTAGCGCGCCAGTCCAAGGTAAAACGGGGGGAAGTCTCGGGGCGGTAGCGCTGGTTTTGTTGGGACGGCGGCTTTCGACGGCGAACAAGAGCACTGGCCCTGAGTAGAAAAAGAGGACGTCTCGAGCGGGAGCGTTTGCTGTTGGGGGGCTGGCTTTGGCGCCCCCCCAAACCGCTCGAGCGTGAGCCTCATTTTCAATGAATATGTAGCCGGCGCCGCGACGAGAGCGCCAAAGCGCCTGGGGGGAGTCCAACAGTAATAATTATTTAGTAATGAACATTCAACAGCAGCAACAACACCATCAGCATCATCAACAACAAGAACAAAAGCAACAGCAGCAACAACAACAGCAACAACAACAACAACAACAGCAACAGTAACAGCAACAGCAACAGCAACAGCAGCAGCAGCAGTAATAGCAACAGCAACAGCAACAGCAGCAGCAACAGCAACAGTCGTAGCGACGCGGCGACTCGCCAGCGCGTCGGGCGCCCGCACAGCCGGAGCCGCGCGCGCACGCAGTGCCGTCGGGAAGACAGGAATGGGGAGACGGCCAGCCCCTCACGGGGCAGTGGCCAGGCGGCGGGTGGGGCAGACAGCGAGCAGCGGCCGCAGGGGCGGCGGGGCAGCGAGCGGGGCAGGGGCCGCGGGCGGCGGAAGCGGGGCGGGGCAGCACGCAAGGAGACGTTACGCCGGGGCGGCGGGCGAAAAAGAGCGAATCGCGGCAGCGGAGCCGAAGTGCCACGCCAGAGCTATGCGGGCAGGGAGCCCCGGCAGGGAGCCAGGGGTGAGCGGCCGGAGCCAGGAGAAGCCGCGGCGCGCTGGGGAGACCAGCAGGACGGGGAGGCGGGCGGAGCGGGGCGGCCCAAGAGGGCGAGACCCAATCAGCAGACAAAGGGCTGGAAAAGCGCGGCGGGCCGCCAGGAACAGAGGCCGAGAGGCCGGGGGAGGCGCGGACGCCAAGAGCGCGCGCACCGCGCAAGGAGAGCAGCGGGCCGCGGGGGAGGGGCGACGAAGGGGGGGGGACTCAGCACGCAAGACGCTGTATTTGGCCTGCACAGGACCTGACGCCCACGAGCCAGATCCACGGATCCGCAATCCATGCCGGCGTGCGCCCGGCATCTGCCCAAGGCGAGTGCGCCGGGCCCTGTCCGCCGGCGCGGCGATGCCCCCGTCGCGCTGCCACCCAGGGTCTGGTGTCGAGCTCGCGGGCGGCCTGCGGCAGCGCGCTGCTCAGGGCCCTCCTGGCCCAGGACGCTGCTGACCAGGGCTTTGAGAATTCCACCTGGAGAGAAAGAAGAGCGGAGAAGGCTTCGACCCACGGACTCAGTTTTCCTGGGCGCACCAGCGACCTGGCTGCCCAAAAGTCCCCATTCAGGGGGCCCTGAGTCATGCCCGTTGGACAGCGATGCTCTGGCCTCTGCCGCCGCCGCCGGCGTATCGGCCCCTCGCCCTCGCGCTGTTTCAGGTGCAACGTTACTGGGGGGGTGCTCCAGGGAAGAACGGTTCGGGCTTTCGAGGTTCGAGGTCGGCGGTTCTCGGCGGTTTTCCAGCCTCGGGACGCTTTACAGCAGCTGCGCCTCGCCGAGGGCGTTCGGGGGGTGCCCGAATCGTCCCGAACGGCTGCCGTAGAGCAGACGTTTGGCCCGAAAGCCAGGAGGCAACGTCAGGGAAGGAGAGGTTCAGGGGGAAATGCGTCGACCCCCAATCGCCCGCTGACATGGGGCCAGATGGCACACCCCGGCCAGGAGCGTGCGGTGTCGCTGTCCAGGGCATATCGTCGGTATGTTGGCGATGTATCAGCGATTCAAGCTTGATGCTGCCCCCCTCTGAGACGGTTCCCCCCTGTCGTTCCCCGCTCATCGCGGCGCGCTTCCCGGCTGCGCACAAGAGGTGGCCCGTTTCCGCAGCGGCCTCGGGGTGCGTGGGCGTGGCCTTCGGGGGAGCTGATCGGCACGCGAGGGGGCATCGAAGACAGGCGCATCTGCATTGATTCCTGCAGTCTTCGCTGTGCACGGTCTCGGGCTGGCGAGGGGGCGGGGAGGGGAGGGGCGAACCCCAGGCGCCCAGGCCGCCACTGCCGCATCGCACGCAGCGATCGGCAAGCCGCGCACCAAAGAGCACTCCTCGGTCTCATCGTCGGTTGCATCCCAAGTCTCATCGGGCAGCTTGCCTGCTCAATGATGACTCTGCCAAAGACTGCGGTCGAAACATGCCACAGCGTCTTTTGCCTGAGTGCCGAAGTACCGCCGAAACACTGTCACAAAGTAACAGGCTGCTGGTGAGGCTTGTGTCAGCCCCCTCGGACCGAGTGTGCCCATTGTGGAAAGGCACCTCTGGTCCAGGGCCCCTGCCGGCAAGGCGTCCTGATGACTACTATTGCGCCAACATCGTGCCGATGAATTGACAACATCCAAGGGTTTGGTGGCATTGCCACCAAGCACCCCCAGAAACCGAGGAATTCACGAGGTAGGGACGACTCCCCCGCCTTCAGAGGTGCGTTGCTTAGCAGATCCGCCTTGTCGCATTGCCACCGCACTGGCCATTCCTTTGCTTAGTGCGCGGCGGGCGTGCGCATCGTGATCCCTTCCACGGATGTGCCCCCTGCTTGTGTCGAAACTGGCACGAGAGGCTTCCACCCGCTCCGTCGGAACTGGCCCCCGCCCCCGCGACTACAGCACTGAGTGGAGCGCAGGACGGCGGAGCCCACTTTTGGTCTACATAGCCGACGACGACCCTGCTGCTACACGAGGCCCGCACTTCGGTGTAGATGCCCAAGGGCTCGGTGTCCCTCGATGTACACTTCCGCCACGGCAAGCATGACGAAGTCGAACTCTCGAGAGATTTCGGTTGATGACCATCACTTTGCCTGCCCAATGATGATTCGGCCAAAGAATGCAATCGAAACATGCCACAACGTCTTTTGCCTGAGTGCCAAAGGATGCCGTCGAAACGTTGTCACAACGTAACAGACTGCTTGCGAGGTTTGTGCCGACCCCCTCGGACTGAGCATGCCCATCGTGGAAAGGCACTTCGGGTCTGGGGACGCACTCCAGCAAGGCGTCCTGTTGGCTACTGCTGCGCCAACAACGTGCCCATGAATGACAACATCCAAGGACTTGGTGGCATTGCCACCAAGCGCACCCAGAAACTGAAGAATGCACAAGGTAGGAACGACTCATCGCCCTACTCGTCGTCGTCGTCGTCGTCGTCGTTGACCTTCTCCTCCTACTCCTCCTCCTCCTCCTCCTGTTCCTCAGCTTCCTCCTCTTCCTTGGCTAAGGTCACTCTTGCGCGTGGCTGACTCCCCCCTCGCCGCTCCCTCGAACGTGACCCTGCCGGGTGGCCTCCACTCGCCCTTGGGCTCCCGGCTTGCGTCAGCGGCTGGCCGCGCCTTCGGCTGCAGCTCCCCTTCTTCCTCCTCCGTCTCCTCCTTGAGTTCCTCCTCCTCCTCGTCCTCCTCCTCGTCCTCCTCGTCCTCCTCCTCCTCCCCCGTCTCCTCCTCCTCCTCCTCCGCCTCCTCCTCCTCCTCATCCATCACCTCGGCCTCCCTCCTCCTCCTCCTCCTCCTCCTCCTCCTCCTCCCCCTCCTCCTCCTCCTCCTCCTCCTCCTCCTCCTCCTCCTCCTCCTCCTCCTCCTCCTCCTCCCCCTTCCTCCCTCCTCATCCTCCTCCCTCTTCCGCCTCCCTCTTCCTCCCTGGGCGAATCAGGGGCGGGCGGACGGCTGCCCCGACGTCCTAGCAGCACATTCTTAAGGCGGAAGCATGTGCCGCATGGGCGGGGCGCCGGAGATCTTCGCAAAGGCCATCGTCTTCGAGTGCATGCGGAAAGCCCACAGCAGTTCGCGCCGGCGCTTGGGCGACCAAGGAGGAGGATGAGGAGGAGGAGGAGGAGGAGGAGGAGGAGGTTTCGGCGGGGTGATGGGGCTTGGGAGAAGAGGAAGAGTAAGAAGAGGAGGATTTTGAGAAACACCATGACGAGGAGAAGGAGGAGCAGGAACGGAAGGAAAGCAAGGAGAAGCGTAGGATGAGAAGGAAGAGCAATATGAGCAGGAGTGGAAGAAGGGAGCGCGGGAGGACACGCAGAGGGACGAGCAAGAATAATAGTAGGAGGAGTAGGAGAAGTAGAAAAGGAGGAGGAGGAGGAGGCGGAGGAGGAGGAGGAGGAGGAGAGGAACAGGAGGAGGAGGAGGAGGAGGAGGAGGAGGAGGAGGAGAGGAACGAGAAGAGGAGGAGGAGGAGGAGGATGGGAAGGAAAAAGAGCACGAAGGACCATGTGGTATGTAGGGTAAGATCGAGCGGTTGGAGTACGTAGGAGGAGGACCTTTGGGGGACGAGCGGATGAGCCGAGCTGGCCGTGAAGGAGACAGACAGAGAGAGGGAGAGGGAGCGGGAGAGGGAGATAAAGAGAGACAAAGAGAGGGAGAGAAGGAAAGACACACACACATACGTGTATATATATATACATATTCACATACAGGCATACAGATTCGAGATACGAGAAGGCAGCGGGAAGCGGGGAGTCGTCTCGCACTGGTTTTGGGAGACACTATTCCCCAATCAGAGCTTGCCTGTGTAGGGGTCCTAGCGGATTCATATGGTTAGGTTAGGTGCGCCGCCGATTTCGGCGGCACGCCCAGGTGCCTGGGTGCCTGGGTGCCCGGTAGCCCAATAGCCCTATAGCTTTATAGCCTAACAGCCCTATAGCCCTATAGCCCTATAGTCCTATAGTCCTAATAGCCCTACGGCCCAATAGCCCTAAGGCCCAATAGCCCTAGAGCCTTTATAGCCTTTGTAGCCCTATAGCCCCATAGACCTATAAACCTATAGCCCTATAGCCCTATAGCCCTAAAGCACTATAGCCCCATAGACCTAGAACCCTAGAACCCTATAGCCCTAAAGCCCCACAGCCCTATAGCCCTACAGCCCCATAGCATTATGGCCCTATAGCCCTAATAGCCTTTGAGCCCCATAGGCCTATAGCCTTTAAAAGATTATGATTGGGGCTTCTCTCCGGTATCAGTATTGAACGAGAGACGAAGGGGGGGACCGCCTTTGCGACACGTGGAGGACGATTGCACCCAGGCCGGCCTGTGCCACTGTCGGATACCCCCCGCGGCGGCCCGAGGGTGCCTAGTTCTGCACGGGCTCTGAAATAGAGCTCTCGCCCAGAGACGCCGCGAGTGTCGCCAGGGCGAGCAGAGAGAGAGAGGGAGAGAGAGAGAGGCTCACAGAGAAGTGGGTGGATCAGCGATTTGCGAGACTACCCGATCGACAGAAGAAAACAAAAATACTGGGTCGATTGCGCGAACATTCGCGCGTAAGCTTCCCGCGTGAGGTCGTGCACGGGCGCTGTCTTCTTCGCATTGTCACACTTGCAGCCCGCGTATGCCGCGGCGACCTCTGGAGAGAGCCTCGGAGAGGGATATCTATATACATGTATAAATAGATTACATATATATATATATATATGTCAGAAGCAACGTTAAGGGGGGATAGGCTCAAGGGGGGATGCGTCTACCCCTGACCGCCCACTCATCGCCGATTAGCGCCCTATAGCCTACCCTGCCCAGGAACTTTCGGATTTGCAATTGGGGGCCTATCGCTGATCCCCTGACGGTGTATCGCCGATTCAAGCTCGATGTTTCGTTCCCCCCGCTGGTCCCCCCCTAACGCTCCCCCTCAAGAGAGGTCAAGAGAGGGAGAAGCTCGGAGAGAAGCGAGGAGAGCATGCAGCGATCAGCGAGCCCACCTGGCTCTCTCTCTCTCTCTCTCTCTCATCCGAGGTGCCCACCTGGCTCTCTCTCTCTTTCTCTCCCGAGGTGAGAGAGAGAGAGAAAGAAAGAAAGAGTGAGAGAGAGAGAGAGACAGATAGCCAGAGAGCGAGAGAGAAAGAGAGAGAGAGATGGCGGGGCCAGGACCTGGATAAATTGTTCTAGAGCGTTCCACCACGGTCTCAGAGCGTCCCAGAGCTCCAGAGCGTCCTGGAACGGCCGCGGCGCCCCATGCGCCCTCAGCGCCGCAGGGCCTCAGACATCCCCGATGTGCCCCAGTCCGTCGTTTGATTCCCGGCCCTGGCTTCATCTTGCGAGAGCGTTGAGGGAAGTCGAGGAGTCACGGAGTGGACGTAGTGAAAACTGCATCGGCGGGTTTCATGTCCGATCAGGGGCCTCGGTGCCTGACCAGGGGTGTCCCCACGTCGCTGGGTGTGTCTCGACACACCGGTCGTGCTGCTCGCCTTGCCAGCGCAAGGACCTTTCCTGCTTGCCAGTGACTCTCCTCCATGAGACTTTACCAGTACGTTTTAGTGCTGGCCTGTTGGCAGCTTGCGTCGCCCTTGCCACTGCTGTATCTCCAGGGAGTGACGGCTTGACGCTAACCCACGTCCGAATAAACGAGATCGGCGGCGAAATCCGAACCCTACCCTTGCCGATCAATGATTCAGGCAACTCGATGGGCGGCGGGGTAGGGTTCGGAATTCGTCAAACACGTGGCGAAATTCGAACCCTACCCCCGCCTCCCTTCGATTCAGGAGAATCGATGGTTGGTGGGGGTAATTAGGGTTCTGCTTTCGCCACGTAACGGTGTATCGTCGAGGTGTCAGCGTCATGCCCGCTGTCTTGTTCCGCGCGCGGCTGCCCGCTGCCCTCGGCGCCGAGCCTCAGGAGCGATTGAAAGGACGCCACCTACGACCCCCCCTAATAAGGAGAGTCTTGCTTTTTGCGCGAGTTTGTTGACGGATTGGGCCCCCAGCAAACCTGGGAAGCTAAGTATTCCCTTGCGGCGGCCACCGCTGAGGCTTCCGCCGCCGTCGTCGTCGTCGTCGTCGTCGTCGTCGTCGTCGTCGTCGTCGACACCGCCGCGATGGCACTCCGCGCCTCTCTTCTGCCTGCCGGGGGTCACGCCGCGCGTCCGGCGGGGCACAGGTGCTGTCTGTTCGCCTTCTCCGCCGGGGAGGACGGGGGCCTTGGTGGGGGGAGGGGGCGGGGAGGGGAGAGGAAGGGCGGAAAGGGGGGAGGGGGGGGGGAGGGGAGGGGAGGAGGCGGAAAGGGAGGGGGGGAGGGGGAGGTTGGGGGAGTAGGAGGAGAGGAGGAGAGGAGGAGGAGGAGGAGGTGAGAGGAGGAGAAGGGAGGAGGGAGGAGGAGGAGAGGAGGAGGAGGGGAGGAGGAGAGGAGGAGGAGGAGGAGGAGGAGGAGGAGGAGGAGGAGGAGGAGGAGGAGAGGAGGGAGGAGGAGGAGAGGAAGGAGGAACCGGGGACCCGTCCACTCCCCTCACCTACCGTTCTTCCTCCGTCCTCCCTGCTCGCTCTCCCCTTTCCTCCTCCCCTCCTCCTCTCTTTTTTCCTCCTTCTCCTCCTCTGGCTCCTCTCTCCTCTTCCTCCCTGTTCCTCCTCCTTCTCCGCTCTTTTCCTCCCTCCTCCTCCTCCTCCTCCTCCTCCTCCTCCTCCTCCTGCCTTCATCTCGCCTGTCTCTGCCCTCGATCCCCCTTTTCCGCCTCCCTCCTCCACCTATCCATCCCTCCACCTAGCCACCCTTTCCCCTCCTCACCAAGTCTCCCTCCGCACTGTTTCACGTAGCCTCGGGGGGGGGCGTCAGACTGGCCACAGTCAGGGTCGCTCATACAGTTTCATGTAGGCACGTCGCGCTGTGTGCATGATGGTGGCTCCGACCTGCTAGCCTTCATGGTCTCGCTGTATAGGCCTAGATCCTGCGTTTCCTCCACTCCGCCCGCCTGAGCTTTCAGGAATGACAGGGCGTCGGAGTGGAGGAGTGGGGGTTGGAGGAGGAGGATGAGGACAGGGAGGAGGAGGAAGAGGAGGAGGAGGAGGAGGAGCAGTCCAGCAAGCATTTAACACCGTCGATACGCGCCGTCAAGGAGGCATGCCTGGACGGCTACGCGGACAACATCCACAACGCAAACAACCCCAAGGATAACAGTGCAGAACGGGGCGGGGAAAATCATTTGCTACGCACGACCACGACGTGTGATTACGGAGCATCGTTACAGCCAATGGTGACCCGATCGCCAGCGAGCAAGCCCAAGCAGAGGCAGAGCTGGACCACTTTGGCATAACCGACCACGCTAAGATCCGCGAGCTGAAGGACATCGCCAAAACCTGCAACAATAACGCGAGAGAGGTTATCTTGTTCAACATCAGCCAGGAGACCCCGACCACCAACATCTTCACCAAGAGTCAAGCGACGACCATTTTCCACATAACCAAGTTTCACCGACAAGGAGGCCCCGACAACAACACAGACGACATGTCCCGCACCGCCAGCGAGGAGATGGCTCGCCTTTAGCACCCGCTAGTCGTCAAGGCACATATGGTTAGTGCTGATTGAACCTCTATCATACAGATGAGGATGGCAGGCGTCCTTCGCCAAGAACGACGCGACCAGCGAGCAGCTAAGTGAGTGACGAATGATACGGTTGATCAGCGGTGTCGCTAAACATCGCCACCCGTGCTCGCGAAGCGAACAAAACTCAAGCCGATCACTGCTACACTGCTAGCGCGGACTTCGTAGCGCACATAAGCCTCACCTACATCAGCGTCAGGAAGAACCAGGAGAAGAGCACCATCTTGCGATTCCTGGACTGACGCATTCTATACAGTGGTCTTGGAATTCCTCCGACTGGTTACCCAGTAAAGAAATTAAGCTACGAGAGCGATTTGACAGCATGCACACACCAACGTTGATGCAAGCATCCGTGGAAGAAGCATGACAAGGCATTTGATATTCTGACAACAAAAATCGGCGACGTGCACTTGGTGGCGTTCCTTCGAGACGCCCATACCGACCTCTGGGAAGCAATCAGAGGACCGACTCGCATTGCTCAGCCACGCACGGTCACGCGACAGGGAGTCCCCGTGTCGGACATGTCCTTCAATGTTGCTTTTGCTCGGATCACCAAGGCCAGTGCCGCGGACATGATCCAGCAGGGAATCCAGTACAATATCGATCACGACAACAACAAGCAGCCGACCTGTGCACATGGGCGCCAAGCAACCCTCGGACACGACAGGGGTAAAACGCTCACAGGCGCACCATGTGTTGGCGACTTTGCAGCATGCGCCACAACAATTCCAAAGCAGGCGGCCGACACAGCGACCGTATTATTTCAGAGAGTGGAGTTCAGGGTGCGAGGGCACGGCGTGCGATTCAACATTCAGAAGGCCCAGATCAGGCCATTGCTGCTTGGCAGCGGATCCAGGACTACAGAGGAGCACATGGTCTTGGCGGGCGTCGACAGCATGCCCAGTACCTACACCGACCAGACAGTGGAATTGGTCGACTCTCGGGCGACCCTTTACACAGATATTGCACCTGAGGCAGCCATGGGACTGGAAATCAAGAAGAGAACCAACAAGGCGATGGTGAGCCGAGGACCCTACGCACGCACATCTTCAAGCGGGAGTGCACTCCAACCAACATGAAGGTACTTTACAACGATTCCCCCGCGCTCTCCACTTCAACGTGCACTGGTCATCGTTGGAGCAACCCCTCGGAGACGGACAACAAGGCCAGGGCGGTCGAACACGTGAAGGGGTGCTGACAAGCTACAGGGCGCCACGCTACGAACAACAGGACCTCCGAGGCATCCGACCTCAAAGTGCTCGCAAACGTCAACAGGGCGCCACATGGCGCGGCCAGACATGCCAGGAGACTGCGAGACCACGTCTGCGGCTCCACGGGCCCGCGGCACTGCTGAGGCTTCTTGATCAAGATCTTCACCGCGACGCAAGCTGGGCCAGCACGCTAACGCGCGAACGGAGGACATGCATTGGACGTAGAGCTACTTGCATATCCATGAGCAACCCACGGAGTCGACTGACATGCGAGAGGTATCACTAGCAGCTCGGCGCGAACCCGACAGGTGCAAAGCAATCGTCGAGACCGTCATCGCCAGGTATCTGCGAAGACACGCAGACAAAGCTCACCCGGGGCAGTGGCAATGCTCCCTTGAGCCTTACCAGGACACCGTCGATGTGCCATCAGTACCGAGCACGCTACCGCCCCCACCTAAACCCAGCTTCATCTGCTACCAGTGTGGAGCAGCACTCGTAAAGAAGAACGATTAGAACGCCCGCGTGGGGATGCTGCCAAAAAGCGAGGCGCATCGTGCGAGATGGGCACGGGGCCCCATCTGTCTGGCACGCAGTTGCCAGCGCCAGTGCGCGAGGCTCTCCGAGCACCTCCAGGTCGCCACATTGTGCGCAGTACCATGGGCGACAGCGGCGCAACCAATCAACGACGAGGGCGCCGAGGGGGATCGCGAGACCATGCGATCGACCCAGCGGAACAGCGCCGAGGCAGGTCGGCCACCTGACTACGCCCGCACGCAAAGTTACAAGGCCGACTTCATCCCGACCCACGCCAGGGGCAAGCGCGCAAGGCTCGTCGAAATACCGCCGGTCGAGCCACCAGCAGTTGACCCAGACACCCTCAACCCAACAATGCCCCGACCTCCAGGAGGGGGTGCGCGAGTCGCCCCTCGCCTCTACAGCGGACATCGATGAGAAGGATTTCTGCAAGCATGGACGAAGCACTTCCAACCGCCCCCCAGCGCGCAGACAGACACACTATCCGTGGACATCGCCAACCACGCCACAGCAGGGGACCGAACCAACTGGACGACGATCGACTTCCAGATCATACAGATTCAAGGAAGGAAAAGCCATCTGGACCCGATTATTGACGTTGATTGAACGGCCTTGGGCGTTTACTAAACGGCCCTGCCCGGTTCGAGTCCTTCTTTGAGTGCGTCTACTGAGCAGCCTAATTTGTCGGGGTGGTTATGGCGGGGTGGATTTTTTGCCCGGTGCAGATGCGCCATGGGAAGGCGGCTGCAAGTGTGGCTGGATCGCTGCGCGAGGCATGGGGCGCGGCAAGAACGCGAGACCTGCCAGAAGCCCAGCATCAACTTCGGCCGCGACGAAGCAGGGAACAACCATGGGGGCTAAACCGCCCCAAGGACCGCGAGAACGACCAGGGCGACATCGGAAACCACCTGCTGCGCGCGACAATCCTCGCGCCGCGCGTCGCCTGCGCCGCTGGGGCGCCCGCCATCGCGGGGCGCCCCGAAACCGTCTGCGACGGCGCGCAAGTGCCTGGCGGCTGGCTATTGCCCGAAGCGCAGCAAATATTTCCATCGAGCCCACCATCCCAGCGCAGAGCCAGCCATCATGCCACCCCCCTCCCCCCCAACCTGCAAGCCGCGGACATCTGGCCGATGGGCTCGGGCGCGACCCTGCCGCCGCCGACGCCCGAGCCGCGCAATTCGACCCGGCGCGGAGTTGCCCGCAATTGAGCCATTTCTTGACTTACATTGGGACACAAAGCTCGACGACGGGATCGACCCACGGATCGCCGTGCTCAATTACGAGACCTTCAAGATGTTCAACCGTCTACCGAGGAGCACTCTCTCCGACAAGGCCGAGTTCAGGATCGCCGGGGGCCTCAAGGGCCCGACCTGAGAGAATGCAGAGAGGGCGCAACGACCACGGCAGCGCGGGCGACCAGACATCGCGCTGAGCGCGCCCCCAAAATTCAAGCACGAAGACCAGCCGAGGGCACTGCAGGGTCAAAACTGCCGACTAGGGGCGGAACTGCTCAACTACAGGCCCCCTGACGACAGGCGACTGAACCCGCCGTTTGCAGAGCCGGCGGCGCGAGCTCCAGACAAGTCACCGATGGAATTATTATCAGAAACGCTTGCCAAGGAGCGCTCGCACGCAGCCCTGGAGGCCCGGCAGGCCTACGCCCCAGCAAACGCGCCAAGAGGACGGACGAAGACGCTGCGCCCCCACCGCTTCACCCTCACCTATTCAGTGGCGACCGCCAACGTCCAGAGGGGAAATGCAACGGAGAACGCGGGCGACGCGACGCGTGGCTTCTTCAACAGAAGCCACATGGACATTGACATAAATGGCATGGACCGCCACGACACGACGCGGCCGACCCACATAGCTGACTACAGAAAGGCAGCTGTTCTTCTCAGAAGCAGCGGCGACGGGGCCCGCGCCGACGCGCGCCGCCGGGCCCCGGTCACCGCTCTACCGCGGGCGCGGGTCAAAGGGCTTGCCGAGGCAAACGAGATCTACCGCGTCTCGCCCCAGACTGGCCCGCGCGGGACAGAGATGCCCCGCGCTGACCAGACCCACAGGGCCCTGACTGCGCAGGAGCTCAGGCGCGCTGGCCATCAGGACGCGGAGCGCAAGACTTCTTCTCTCAGACCCGCAGCATATCCGACCTGTTCCGCGTGACCGACGAGAAGAGCAACGTGCAGGAAGATTGCGAAGGATTGCCCCTCTTCTTTAACTTACTTAACAAACACCCGGACAAACATGGGCGCCGCGGCCGCGCGCCCTCACGACGAGAACAACTTGCGCGCGGCGCCGCAGACTCGCGCCGGGCCGCGCGCCGCAGAGGGAGACCCGAACGGAGACCTGGCACCGCTGCTTGAGGTCACCTCGGAGGAGTGCCATTTTCTCCGGGACTACAGGGCCGAGCACCAGGCCCCCATCAACCACTTCAACGAGGTGGCCAAGAGGTGCGAGTTTCAGCTGGGACCACCATTCAAGTGCAAACCACAGTACTTGGCCATTGCAGGAGCCAGCGGGCGCTAGCCAGCGGGCGTGACATACGAGGACCATGTCCAGGGCCAACGCGCAGACGCGGACATGACGCCACCCCAAGAGGCAGACGCAATCACACGACCGCCACATTCCGAGCCTACTAGATGGGAGGGGCCGACAGTTATCCAGGTCCACGATTGCATAAAGACACGCGTAGCCGACGCCCACGACCTCATGTCGCAGATCACGTCCGACATATGTGCTAGTGCGGAACCAAGGAACGAATTCGACAAAAGCATCAACGACGACTACGAGGCGTAGATCGAGCTGATGGGCTTCGCGAAACGCACGCCAACCAGCGATCTCACCCCGTGCATGTGCAGCGCGAGGGCAGACCGACCAAGACCACGGCAAGTCACAACCAGGCACCCGAAGTCATCGCTGACCACTCGACGCACCGAGCAGATGCGCACAGCGAGCCGCCACCACCAAACTGCCGACCTCCGCCATATTGCCCGCCGAACGACGTCACCTGGGACGCGCGTGCGCTATTGCAGGCCCTCCAAAAAGCTCCCCCCCCCGTGGATTGCCCCTGGCATCCTACCATCGGCCGCCACTGCCGAAGCCATGAGTCGCATGCCCTGTGGGCGGCGCGCCTGTCAAGTGGCGCGCGCTCAGGCGCGCTGGTGCACTGCAGCAGCTCGGGCACCAAGGAGCCCGCATGGGGCGACCCAGGCAGCGCCGGGTGCTTCTACGACGCCAGTGACAGCCTCGCGCGGTAATCGCCTATGGCGCCGCGTGACCAAGGGTAGTCGCCACCGCCGCCATCCCCTCCGAGGGCGCGCTCGCCGTCGCCGCAGGCAATGTCGCACGGCGTCGACATGTCCGCGCTCGACGAACCCATCACGAGGTACTACGCCCACTGTGACTTCAAGGACAAGGTGGGCATCCTCAAGGAAAACATAACCACCTGAACAACAACGAGATGGCACAACATTCGCAGTCCGACTGCCCCAGTGGCCCCCCCGCGAACCTACTTCTATCCAACTTCTGTCCAACCAGGCTTACAGCTTCGTGACCAAGGAGGGGGCCCAGAGGATCACCGCGGAGACCCAGGCGGCACCGGCGCCGCAAGTGACCCGCCAGCCTGACGACCACCGCGCGGCAGCGCCAACGGCGACGCCGACCCCGGCAACAACAATGTCGACGGCTAGCGAAACGACGCCCACAACCACATGGGCCACGCCACAAGGCACCACCACAAACCAGCGCACCAGCTAGTATGCGGAAACAGCACAGCACGACAGCTGGTGAAGATGGGGCTGCATGCAGTGCCACAGCGCCGCGTCTACCTCACTAGGATACTCCGTCCATGCCACCACCGAAGGCGCCACCTCCGCGCTTCGGCGAGCCGAGGGCGCATGGCGGCAGCGGCAGTCACCCCGACGACCCCGCGCCAAAAGGCGCCCATAACCAACGTCGGGGCACTTGAAAAACCTCGCACGGATGCCTTACATGAGCAAGCGAGGCCGCCGATCGAACAGTCACCGGGGGGTGACTTGGGTGTCTGACCACAGTGGGCGGCACCAAGACATGGCCCCGCGCATGACCGACAGTATCAGCAGCATCCTCTACGACCGTCACCCCCCTCTCTTCAAGGTTCACGCGCGCAAGATGAGCGATGAGCTCATACCATTCCGACAGCATGAACGACACTGGTAACAATTACGACCTGGAGAATGACGTCCGCCGTGACGCGCAGTTCGAGTGCGACAGAATCATGAACAATGCCGAAGCGTCGCCCAACTACGTCCTCAGGCATGACGGGCTACGGGAAGCGCTCCTGTCGGGATCTCGCCACGATGCTAATGTGCCAGATTGCCGACGACTGCGACGACGCACCCACGCCAGCTGCTGTGGCCTACCAGCGCCGCGCTCTACGAATGCACATCAATTTGGGCATGCGCGGCAATCCGACCCCCGAACCTGCGCCCTGCTCTATCGCGTGATTCCAGAGACAGAGAGAGAGAGAGTGAGACAGAGAGAGAGAGAGAGAGACAGAAAGAGAGAGAGAGAGAGAGAGAAAAGAGAGAGAGAGAGAGAGAGAGACCGCCGCCGCAGCAATCAACCGTATCAGCGAGCTGAGCTTATCAACGCCCAGGACCCCGAGCTGCGCGCCGCTACCCCGGAGCACGCGAAAGTTGCAGCAGGCCAATCGCAAGACGCCACCAATCGCGAGCAGCCCAATGCAAGCATGAGCACGAACCCACGCACCGAGCCAGGGCACCATGACCCTCCGTCACAAGTACCAGCACTGCAAGACCAGGAGCGGAGCTGCAGCAACACCATCGCCAGGCTCCACCGCTTAGAGGAAGCCATCGCCCGATTTGCATCCGGGCGCGAGAAGCGCGCAGACTTGCGCGGCCAGCCCGCCGACGGCGCGGGGGCGGACCCGCGGCCGCGCCTCAACCTAGACATGCACGCGCCGTTGGCGCGGGCGCTCAACGACCGCCAGCGGGTGCCAGCAGACGCCCGCGCGGCGATCGCCGACCACGGCGCAGCCGCGCCAGTCTACGATCAGAGCCTTCCCAACAAACCTGGAAGGGCGGCAATGCCGACCACCGGCCCTCGGGGAGGAGGGCGCGACAACCCCGCGGACCTGCAGGGCCAGCACGCCCGCGGCTAGGGCGGCCACCGCGACCGGGGCCGACCGAGGGCGGCCGCCGCGGTCCTCGGTCGATCCCCGGCCACCAGCTCGAATGCAACGCCGCGGCGAATCAGGAGACCCCCCCTTCGGATCGCTAAAGACCGCGAGGCCCAAGCCTCAAGATGGGGCCGACCGAACGGCGGCCCGTCAGCGCGTCAGCTTTGCTCCACGACAGACAGGAGACTGCGCCAGCAGCTCCATTCCAATTCTACATGTCGGCGCTGCTCTCATACCAGAATGCGCGCACTCACAGATAATCACCAGCAGCAGCGCAGCTGGTAGCCGAAGTCGCTCACCACCTTCTCCTTCGACGGTCGTACCTTGCGCGGGCGACCAGCCACGCGGCGCGGCATGCGGCGAAATCGGCGATGACAGCCATGCTAGTCTGTGGGTCCCCAAGCAGCCTTCTCACCCATGATGCTACGATATCCGACGCGCTCGAGTGGGCCCCCCCACGGGGCGTTCTCACCCGCAGGAGACGGCAGTGGGCCCCTTGGGGCTTTTTCACCCACAAGCATGTTTCAACATGAGGGCCTTTAGCCTCCAACTTCTTTCTCTCCTGGCTCTTCTTCTTGCAGCGCTTCTCCCCCCGCTTTTCCGCGCTCGCCCCCCGCGGTTCCCCCTCATGTGGCGGCGGCGCGGGGTGGGCCATTGGGAAAGGGAGAGGAGACTTACCGCGGGCCGCCCTGGCCATGGCGGCCGCGGCCGCGTCGCTGCAGGTCGCCTGGGGGGTCGCCATCGTGCCAAGCATGGCTCAGGATGCACCTTCGCCGTACGTAGCGAGGCGACTGCAGCTCCCGCAACCTACCTGCTCCCCTAAAGTTGCTGCCATGCCGCTCGTCGTTTCGCCGCGGCGGCGGGGTCTGATCATGGGCCAGGTTGGTGGGGGGCGGGCTTCCAGCCGCTGCGCTCACAAGTCTGCGCCACCGCCACGGAAGGCACAAACTTCCCCCGCGCACGGTGGAACCCCCCAAGCGGCCCTCGCCCCCGCGGTCTGGGTGCCCAACTCCTGTGTGTCAGGGGAGGGTGCCACTCGCGGGGCTGGGGGGCGCTTGGGGTGTTTTCCCACGCGCAGGGGAAGGGGCCTTTGCGCCGTCCAACTTGGCGGGGGTGGCCAGCCGCCGGCGCGTAGCGAGCGTGGCGCCCCACCGCCGCCGCGAAGACTCAAACCCCCCTCGGGCGCGGTGAATCCTTCCCAGACCATTCCCCAGGCGGCCCCGCGGCCAACGTTCTGGGAACTTTACGCTTGCTTGCAGGCGAGGGATCCCGTCGTTGGTCTCGGGGGCGCCTGTGGATGTGGAGGGTTCATATGAGCAGAGGGAGAGGCCCTTGAGCCTTCTTCCGCGGCGAGCGCGGGCAGGGACGCCACCGCCCACCATCGCCGTCGCCTGTGCCACTGAGTCGACCACGCTCTATCCTTCTACCCACACCTTTCAGTTAGCAGCCTCCCTCCTCGCGCACATTAACGTTCAGCACCCTTGTCTAGCTGCCAACCTGTCGCTTGCAACAGCAACTCCCTTGCAGCGCTTGCCGTGGAGAGACGCGCGGACGATCCCAAAAAGCCACGAGTCGCTGTTTCGATACCACTAGCGTTGGCCAGAGTAACCGAGGCAAGAGCGCGGATAGCTAGTCAGAGGGCAAGCCTCAGTACATATAAACCTAGCTCCTCCCCACGCTTTGGATGATCGTTTCCTTGCCGTGCCTCCTCAGCAGTGCATCGCCGCGCCGTTTCAGCCACAACAGAGGAATTGGGTGGTGGGGCTGCATATGGGCGGGGGAATGGATGCTTCGACGCCGCAGCCGATGTCGCCATCGCAGCGTTCCAACTTCGCACGCCGTCGCGCACCCCATCCCTTTTCTTCCCTCTCTCATATGACGCCTCCTTCCTCCGTCCTCCCCCCCTCCTCTCGGCTGTTTGTTTGTCTGTTTCTTGTGCTACGTTTTCAGATACCAGTCGGTGGCCCCTGGAGCGGTGCTCCAGGGGCCGCCTGGCTTTAGTTTGATCACCCCCCTCAGGGACGACCCACCCTGGGGCGGGGGGAGGGCGACAATCGAGGGTATTTTTTACGCCAGCAGGACTCAATAATCAGGAGGAGGGGGAGGAGGAGAAGGAGGAGGAGGAGGAGGAGGAGGGAGGAGGAGGCGGAGGAGGAGGAGGAAAAGGAAGAGGAAGAGGAGGAGGAGCCGGAGGCGGACGAGAGGGAGGACGAGGGGGAGGACGAGGAGGAGAAGGAGGAGGAGAAGGAGGAGGAGAAGGAGGAGGAGGAGAAGGAGGAAGTAGAGGGGGAGGAGGAGGAGAAGGAGGAGGAAGCGGAGGAGGAGGAGCGACACCAGGTCCGAGAGAGAGAGACAGGAGGAGGAGGAGGAAGAGGAGGAGGAGGAGGAGGAGGAGGAAGAGGAGGAGGGCTGGGGCCGCCCGACCCAACCTGATCGCCCGAGTCAGGGCGGAGCCTAACCCGACCGCCCAGACTGAGGCCCGCCCGCCCCTCCCCGACGCATGCATGGACCCCCCCCCCGCCGAATTTGTTTCCGCCTGGCTGTCGCTAGCGCGAGTTTTGAGTGAGTCGATGGAGTCGCTGAGTCTTTGACGTGTTAAGATTCGGGGGAGAAGCACGCAGGCGACGTGGACGGTAAGCCAGACACACAAAGGAAATGGGGAGAGAAAGGGTCAGTTCGTCATGATGCTCATATGATTGAGAGATCGAAAAGCACAGACAACATATCGAGCCAATTGTCCAAAGAACGTTCGCGCTGCCGACAGCCAGCCGCAGAGGTCCCTCTTCGCGGCGACCCGTTAAACCTCTTGACCCGTGGCGTCACGCGGATGTCTTTCTTCCGCGCACCCTTTGCCAGTGGAACCCCTGAAACCTTCCGAGATTCGAGTGAAACCAGTACTTGAGTACAACTGGCACAAGCATATACTAGCGTGCAGATAGTGCTAGATTGCGCCTGGTCCTCAAGTATAACGTTGGGGGGGGTTAATCAGCTGCAAGGGGAATATTGGTTTTATGATGATAAGATAGGGAGGATCAACGTATCTATAGTAGAACACGCCATCTCAGCGCAAGTACTAGCACAACTTCAACACAACTCCTTCTAGCGTGTTGCTGCATTTGGTTTGCAATCTGGGCTCTCGCACTGCTCCTCTTCTGGTTGCGCCAGGGGGATGGAACCCCACGCGCGAGCGCCTCCGCGGCTGAGAGCTCATTCCTCTTCCGAAATTTGGGACGGGGTAGCCTGCGTGCTCGAGCCCCTCGCCATGGATTTCTTGCTTCCTTCCGCGGGAACCTGACCCCTTGGGCTCTTCGGTGCGCTCCAGAAGTTCTGTCTTTCTGGACGGGCCCCCATGGGTCCCACGTTTGCGTCGGCTGGGTGATGGGAGGGAGGGAGGATGAGGGGAGCGAAGAAGGGAGGAGAGGGGAGGAAGGGAGGAGAGGGGAAGCAGGGAGGAGAGGGGGGGGGAAGAGAAGGAGGAGGAGCAGGAGGGGGAGGATGAGGAGGTGGAGGAGGCAGACCTGCGCCCGCCCAGGAGCTCCAGCAGTTCGACCTGGACCTGTCCCCCGGCGGCCTGGACGGCCTCCTGGAGTTCCTGCAGTGCCCCCCGCCGGCCTGCCGGGGGCCGCGATCGGAGAAGAGTTGGACCCACACTTGTCCACAGGGGCGAAAGAGAGGAGTTTGGGAGCATTTGGAGGTGAATGGGTGGGCCTGGCCACCACTTTGCACTGCTCGGGACAGGGGTCCCGACCACCTTCTCTAGGCTTGCTTCCATAGGGGCGAAACAGAGGAGCTTTGGAACATTTGGGGAACAACCGATTTTTCCGAATTCGTTATGACGAGTGCAGGCAGGAGCTGTCGGATCTCCGCGCGGATTTCTTGAGTGGCGTCGCCGTCGCCGCTGCCCCTGGCGCGCTCCGCGCGCCAAGGAGGGCGCTGCAGTGCGGATCCAAGAAATCCGCGCGGACCTGTTTGCCTGCCCTGCCCGTGCCTCCTTGTCTTCTTCTTCTCCCCCTCCTCCGCCCTCGTCCATGCGGTTCCTTCTCTCTCCTCCTCCTCGTCCTGCCTCCGCCTCCCTCCTCTCATCCTCATCATCAGCATCGTCATCATCACCATCATCACCAACACCATCATGACCCGCCTCCTCTTCCTCCTCCTCCTCCTCCTCCTCATCCTTATCCTCGTCATCATCATCGGCAGCATCATTGTCCACCGTCATCACCAGCAGCACCATCATCCTCATCATCATCACCAACATCATCACCATCATCATCACCATCATCATCACCATCATCACCATCACCACCACCATCATAATCACCACCACCATCATCACCAGCAGCACCACCATCATGACTATCATAACCACCATCATCATCACCACCAACTAACCATCATGATCATCATCACCATCCTCATCCCTGTCAATATACCTGGGTACTCGGGTGCAGTAGTGGGTGTGGTCACACCTCGTCAGAGGTCCCGTGGCTCCACGAGCTCCGATCCGATCCACATCCTTGTCCCTCCTCCTCCTTCCTCCCATGGCTGGACCCAGCCCGGCATATGATTCGGGACGATGTTTGGGATGCGCGGGCTTGCGGAAGACCCTCTTCTCTGGTGCCCCGTTTGCGCCTCGTTGAGGTCCCCTTGGGGGAATATGTGCAAGATCTTTCCAAGATCGACTTCGATGTGTGAGCCATTCAAAGTTCATTCCGTGGCGAACGACATAGATATATCATACGGTTTCTCCATAGAAGTTCTGACCCACAAGCAGGAGAAGCCTGCCTCGCACACGCAGTACGGATGAGTACAGTGCGCAGTCTCCGTTGTATTAGACCGTCGCCTTTATTGTTGTTGCTGTTGTTGCTGTTGTTGTTGTTGTTGTGGTTGTTGTTGTTGTTGTTGTTGTTGTTGTTGTTGTTGTTGTTGTTGTTGTTGTTTTTCTTACTCCTCCTGCATTCCTCATTGACTCCTCCTACCTCCTACTACTTCTTGTTCTTCTCGTTTTCATCCTCATGCCTCTCTCTTCGTCGCTCCTACCTACACTCTTATCCTTCATACTTCCTGACCCTCCCTCTACCCTTGGTTATCCTCCCGTTCATCCGGGTCCTGGTACTGCTCCTGCTCCTGCTCCTGCTGCTGCTGCTGCTCCTGGTGTATTTGCTAGCGGTTGGTGCTGGTACTGCTTGTGGTACTATTGTTGCCGCTGTTGCCGAGGGGTCCCAGTGTTCTTTGGATGCATTTTGGCATCACCTCTCAGCCGTCTATTGGAAGGTGGTTTCGAATCCTTAGTGGGCCTCCCGCTTGGTGTTTGCAACTTGTTGAGTTGCCTTGCGATATCTCGGGGGCCTGTGAGGGTGTCGCGAACGTGTATTGAGCAGTCTTGGGGCCTTATTTGGCAGTTTTAGGCATTCCTTGGGCTCTCTCCGGGGCCTCGCGGCATTTTTTCCCCAAAACAGTGCTTGCACTTGGGGAGTGATCCCTGCGTTTCTGAGGAATTGAATGGGTGTCCTGAGGATTCTCCACGTTCTTGCGTATTGCCGCCCCGTTGCCACTTGTGGGGTTGTCCGAGGGTGCTTCGGGAACGTGTGCACGTACTCAGCGTCCCTTCCCTTTTTCGCATCGGCAAGCGCAGGATTCGCCATCGTTCCACAAGGGACCTATTGTGATCGGTCAACAGTAGTGGAGGACGGCTTCGCTCAATGGCGATATGAACAATCTGCGGAGAAGTATAATTTTCGTATGTAAAATAAGCACCAAGCAACTGCACTACGTAAACACACAACGTAAAAACACGAGGTATCAAAAACGCTGCGTCGATGCTCCAGTGTGGTTTCGTCGTTTTTTTACGTACTGTTTCTTGGAGTAGCGTGCCAGCGCAGAGCGCTCCTACGGCGCTCCAGCGGCCCGCCCCCTACGGACTCGGGCGGCGCCGACGAGAAACGCGGGCACACTACGCACATACACAGCGTGGCGCGTCCCCTGGCATGTCAAAAGGCGGCGCGGCACAGCGCAGAGGAGCACACCGCAGCCTCATGGCACAGCGGCATCACAATTGGTGTCTCCAGCACTGCCACTGCCCATCGCCCAACTAAGGCGCTTGGAAGAGTCCACAGGCTTCGCAGTTCTGAATCCCTTTCCGGGCTCGTGGGTCGATCATGGAAACACGTGACGCGAAATCGCTAGGCAAAAGCACGACGCGGAAATTTTACGCGCTGGCTCCGAGCGAAAACGCTACGTCCATTCGCTACACGAAATACATTCGTAAGTACACGACGCAGATACACTACGCAAGTACACTACGCAAATACCATACTCAAACACACTGCGTGGCGCGTCCCCTGGCATGTCAAAAGGCGGCGCGGCACAGCGCAGAAGAGCACAACGCAGCACCTGGCACAGTAGCATCACCATTGATATCTCCAGCATTGCCGTTGCCCATCGCCCAATTGAGTGGCCTCGAAGAGTCCCGAGGCCTCGCAGTTCTGAGTCCGTTTCCGAGCTCGTGGGTCGATCATGAAAACACGTGACGCGGAACCGCTACGCAAAAGCACGACGCGGAAATTTTGCGCGCTGACTCCGCGCGTTTGCTATTTCCAGCGTTGCCACCGCCCATCGCCCAACTGAGGTGTTCTGGGAGCGTCACCACGCCTCGCAGTTCTGAAACTTTTCCCGGTCTTGTCGGATGATAATGAAAACACATGGCGCGACAACCTTAAGCAACAATGCTACGCCAAAACACTACGCGCTAATTCCACACGAACACACTACGTCCACTCGCTACGTGCATTCGCTACGCGAAATTCATTCGCCCTCTTCATTGTCTTGCTTGGGCTTCTGCCGCTGCCTCCGCCCTTCTCTTTCGCTTCCGGCGGCGCGCCAAGGGGGAAGGCAGAGGGGGCAGGCTTTCCGGTTTTTCAGGCTCAGAAGGCATTCGGCCTTCTGACAGGCTGTCTAAGCTTTCCGAACCCGCATGCGGCTTCTCAGAAGGTGCTGAGAAGCGCCGCCGTCTTTTTGGAGGCCTGCCCCCTGTCATTTCCCTCCTCAGCGCGCCGCCGATCTACCGCTGCCTCCGCCGTTCATCATTGTTGGGGCAGCCGTCGTTGCCGTCCTGGGCTTCTGCTGCCATCTCCCCGCCTGCCGGTACGCCTTCCACGGCGGCACGTCGCTGGAGGAGGTCCTGCGCGCCAGCTGCGAGAGGCTCCCGGCAGACTGGGCCCGTCATCGGTTCGGGACCAGCGCGGATTTGTCGAAGACGAACACATTGGATGAACACAAACTTTCGGAGCTCCGCGCGGGTTTCTCGGATCGGCCCGATGACGGGGCCTCTGGCGCCGCCCATGGCGCGCTCCGCGCGCCAGAGGGGGTCCAGCGCCGATCCAAGAAATCCGCGCGGACCTCCGAAAGTGTACGTTCATGCAGTTCATTCCTCTGGGGAGGGGAGAGGAGCGGGAGAGGGAGCGGGAAGGGGAAGGGTTTTACGAGGGAGGCGTGGAGGGGGGTGAGGGGGATGGTGGAAGGGGGGGGAGGGGGACAGGATAGAGAGAGCCGGAGATGGCGCAGTGGAGGCAGTGGTGGAGGAGTAGGGGGGCGCTGTTTCGCTCTGCGGCAGTCCTGCTGTTTGCTTCGCGTTGCAGCGGTGTTTCTACATCCACTGCGCTCCTTGGAACGATGCCCCGGGCTCGCTCCCTTCCGTCCCCTCCTCGTCCCGCTCCCCCTCCTCCTCCCCCTCCTTCTCCTCCTCCTCCTCCTCCTCCTCCTCCTCCTCCTTCGCTCGGAGCCTCGCTGCCGATGCGGCTGCTTGCGCCCTTCCCTGTTCCCCTTCGAATGCGAATCTACAAACGGCTGCTGTTCAACGTGCTGGTGTTGCCCAAGAGCGCCCTCACCGCAGCGCTCGCCGAGAGCTCCGAGGCGCAGAGGCCAGGAGCGTCTCGCCCGCGGCGCCCCAGAGGTAGGCGAGGATTGAGGACTTCTTATACGCTCGTCTCCTCCTCCTCCTCCTCCTCCTCCTCCTCTTCTCTCCTCCTCCTCCTCCTCCTCCTCCTCTCCTCCTCCTCCTCTTCCGTTATCTTCCTCCTCCTCTTCCTCCTCCTCCTCCGCTCTTCCTCCTCCCCTTTCTCTTCCTTCCTCCTCCTCCTGTCTTCCCTCCTCCCTCCTCCTCCTCCTCCTCCTCCTCCTCCTCCTTCTCTTCCCTCCTCCTCCTCCCCCTCCTCTCCTCCTCTTCCTCCTCCTTCCTCTCCTCCTCCTCCTCCTCCTCCTCCTCCTCCTCCTTCCCTTCCTCCCCCTCCTCCTCCTCCTCCTCCTCTTCCTCCTCCTCTTCTCCTCCTCCTCCTCCTCCTCCTCCTCACTCCTCCTCCTCCTCCTCCTCCTCCTCCTCCTCCCCCTCCTCCCCCTTCTCCTCCTCCTCCTCCTGCTCCTCCTCTCCTCCTCCTCTTCTCCTCCTCCTCCTCCTCCTCCTCCTCCTCCTCCTCCTCCTCCCCCTCCTCCCCCTCCTCCTCCTCCTCCTCCTCCTCCTCCTCCTCCTCCTCCTCCTCTTCCTCGGCACGGAGCGAAAGAGGAAGGGGGGCCGGCTCCCCTCCGTCTTGCCAAAAACAAGAGGGGGGCCCATGAGAGCGAGACCTTTTTGTCACCGCGCTCGGGTTTGACTGCCCAGGCGCGTGCCAGCGACAGGCCCCCCAAAAAAACAAGAAAATCACATGGGACGGAGCGCCTGGCCATTCTCCAGAAGACACCGAGGTCGCCAGGGCTCGTGCAGAGGTGCCCAGCTCTTACCCTGGAGGCACATCCTGTCGGAGAGTGCCTTGGGCGCCCGCGCACCCCAAACAGTAGGCTTGCCGTTGCAAGGGCCTGTGAAAGCGGCGGAGAGACTGACTCCCCCCACTCCACAGACAGCTCAGACCAATCCTTGGACCTGGGAGGCCAGGGAGACGGGGAAAGCCTGATGCGCGCGGTGCCCTTCACGGCGGAGCGCGGCGAGAGCCACATCAACCTTGGAAAAGACGGGCGGCGCGACGACAGGCGGCGGCAGCACAACGCGCTGGGGATTGAACCACCCAGACGGAGAGCGACATGTGCCAGTTCATGCCGACGGAGATCCCGACCGAACACATGCGCATCGCAGGCGTGCGCACTCCAGTGGAAACGATACTGACAGAGACGCTACACTCCATGGGCGGACATATTGTCAGCGGCCGCGCACCGCGGGGCAATCTAGTGAGACAGCTTGGCCGTGGAGGAGGTTCTGACAAATAATTGTCTGTTACGCGTCGCGACTTTGAACGGACATTCTCCGTCCTGAGCGATGTCGCGATCTCCATATTTTTTTCAGGCAGTGGTCCGCTCATCGGGGCGCCTTCCATATTCCGCCAGAGGCAGTGGCCCGCTCCTCGGGGCGCTTCGGCCTGTTTGGTGGATTTATTGCCAAGGGCAGTGGCCCGCTCCTCGGGGCGCCCATATCTCTAGAGGCAGTGGCCCGCTACTCGGCTCGGGGCGCCGAATTGGTTGGCAGTTTTTCTTCGGCAGTGGCCCGCTCTTCGGGGCGCCGCACAGGATGGGGTGAGGAAACCATCATTACATGATGTGTTCCACATGAGTGTGTTGTGTTGAATACCGGCTTCGACAAGGTTCGGAGCCATTACATGAAGACGTGGGGAAGGTTGACGCCTTGGCCGCGCCCCCGTGCTGGCGCCGCGAAGAGCGCATCAGCCTAGCTGGCTCACCGCAGGAGTTGGCTAGAGAGGGGAAGGGAACATAAGTCCCCACCCCCACCCTGAGCTGATTTCCAGACAAACTTCTGAACGATTTAGCTTGAATGGGAAGTGTGTGTGAGAGAGAGAGAGAGAGAGAGAGACTCCTCCTCCTCCTCCTCCTCCTCCTCCTCCTCCTCCTCCTCCTCCTCCTCCTCCTCCTCCTCTTTCTCCTCCTTCCTCCTCCTCCTCCTCCTCCTCCTCCTCCTCCTCCTCCTCTCCCTCCTCCTCCTCTTTTTCCCTATCATCCTACTCCTCTTCTTCCTCCTCCTTCCCCTCCTCCTCATCCTCTTCATCCTCCTCCTTTTCATCCTCCTCCTCCTCCTCCACCTCCTCCTCCTCCTCCGCCTTGTCCCCCTTCCAGCCCTCTCCTCCTGCCTCTTCCCGCGAGGCTCGACGGTGATCTCTGGAGGAATGCCGACGTGCTGCTCGTGACGGACGGGGAGGCCTCGAGCTCACTCCCGATGCTTCCCTGCAGACCTGTTGAGCCCCCACACATCTATTGTGTACCTCTCACTTCTAGAAGGGATGGGGGAAGGATGAGGGGGGCGAGGACGAGGAGGAGGAGGAGGAGGGAAGGAACATGAGGAGAAGGAGAAAGAAGAGGAAACGGATAAGGATGAGGATGAGGAGGGAAAGGAGGAGGAGGAGGAGGAGGAGGAGGACGAGGAGGAGGAGGAGCAGAAGCAGGAGCAGGAGCAAGAGCAGGACACACGCGACCACTACCGACACGATCCCGCCAACAGCGTGATCGACGTCAACTCCGACGCCCACCGCAATTCAGACACCCACGGGCCAATCTCATGAATTGTACATGTGCATCACTTACCTCCCGCAACCCTGGACTAAGAGGCGAACGCCACCCTCATTCCCAGACAGGACCTGCCTCACGGAGGCCTGTCGGTGCGTCGTACTCCTTACCGATGTTGCTCCCGAGCGGCCGACATGTACCAATTCTGGTCCACAGCGACTACCACCGTCGCGCACACCAGCTGTCCCCACCCCTACCCTTGACCTCTGCGTTGCTCTTTGAACTCGCTGCTGCACACACTGTCCATGACAACAGCGGCGGTTTGACTACCTCGTCCCTGTTTACGGCACTCGACCCTACCACTGAAACTTAACAGTCTCTTCCCCCCCCGCAGTTACGGCATTCATTCTCCACAATTCGCACACGGCGTCGGTTTCAGCCTCGGCATGCACATAGGTTGCAGCGGGTCCACAGTAGCGCAGGGTTCCACAACCCGCCGTGGTTTTCCAACACGCAGGAGGGAGAGTTCATACGACGTGCCAGATATAGCATCACATAGCTAGGAGGAGGAGGTGCTTCTGGGGATCGCCAAGGGCCCCGGAAACTGGGCTACGGCCTCCGACCTCTGGGGCATGGGGGAGAGGTGCGGGATTGGGCGGTCCTTTCACTGCTTGCGAGCACATGGACAAGCGGCGATGCTTCGCGCCCTCCACTTCGAAGCCTGGGATGACGCGCCCGCCGACGTGGCCAAGGATCTGCGCCACGTACTCGACTCCACCACCTTTGGGGAGAGGTTCATCTTCTGGCAGACCTGGTACCGGCAGTCCTTCGCAGAGGGCTTGGTGCAGAACGGGGAGCACATGGCCGCGAAGGGCATCACCAAGGACACCATCCGGGCGCGCCTCTGCAGAGGGGACGACATCGAGCGAGACCGCGCGATGTTGAAGGCCCACTTCCAGCGCGAGGCGGCCAAGCTCAATCTGCCCCACTTTCTCGGTTGCTGGGACGCCCGGCTGGCGTACAAGCTGAAGCGTTGGCGCCTGGGGGAGTCGCGGCACACACTGGTCCGACGTCAGCGGGAGAGTCTGGAGCGGCTTGGGGGTCTGGTAGCGCCGAGAGTGGCTGCAGCAACATGGGGCCTGGCATGGAACAGATGGTGCACGGCGCGCCGCTTTCAGGGTGCACGGGCGTGCGTGCTGGGCTGCGGCGCTGGCGCCGACAGTATCGAACACTACGTGGGGTGCAGGGTAGGTCGCGCTGTGAGCGGCCGCTTCTTGAGGCTCCGACTACGCCCGCCGTTTCCGCTGCCTCCTCGGCGTCGCGCGCTACGCCGACGACACCGAGCGCACCTGCTGGGCCGTCCTCGCTTACGCGCTGTACATGGTCACGAACCGGAGGCGCAACCTGCCGTCGCCACCAACAGGCAGTATAGAAATGACCATCCAAGAAGTGATCCAGCAGTGCCGGGGGGCGGTCGACGGGCATGCTGCCTCCGCGCGGCGCTTAAACGCGCTGTGGCGCGCACCGCAAACTCCAGCCAACCCGCCCGCGCGAGCCCGCCGCCCACGGGGCTCAGGGGTGACGGCCGGCTCGCGCACAGACCCGTTTTCGCTCGCTGGCAGAGGCTCCGGTGGGCCATCCAGGTGGCGTAGAGGAGGCCTCCTGCAGACTGTTTTTACAGCTCCCTCTGCAGCTGTCGATGCTGCTCCTGGCACGCCCAACCGCGGCGAGGCGTAGTCGCAGTCCCCAGCAGTGCCGAGGGCACTCCTCTTCTCCCTCCTCCTCCTCCTCCTCCTCCTCCTCCTCTCCTCCTCCCCTGCCCGAGTCCGGGGCCATTGCAGGTTTTTGCTTTCATCTCTGCATTGCAAAGGCTCTCCGGCGCGAGGGCGATACGTTTTCCGGCGAATTCGTATCATGTGTAATCTGTCTTGTCGTCCCCATTGGCATTCTCGTTACGGCAGTGAGTGTGCACCTGGCATCGCATTACTTTGTTAAACCTTCGCCACCACCGGTCCGTTATGAAAAAAAAACGGCGGCGACCACAGAGTCATGGAGGGCACTATGCTATGCAGTGGGCCCACGGTCAAACAGGGCTCTCAAACCCGCCCGGGCCGTGGCTTTGTCACCCACCCACAACATGCTACTCATCCGACGTATGGGCATTCTGGTGGACGCAGCTTCATCCGAAGTAGCACTTGTGGGTTTGCGGTAGTACAAGGCCCCCAATCCAGCCGCAGCACTCCCACCCACAATGGTCAGGATCAACGCCAACTGATGGATCCATCTCACGCGCCTCCTTGGTGCCATTCTTTAATCCCACCGTCGTGGAGCCTCGGAGGCACACGACACGAAGGACCAACCATCAGTCTGGTCACTGCGAGCTTTCGCTCAGCCTCCCAGTCCTTTCCGGCTGCTCATTCTGTGAACATGTCCGCCCACTTCCCTCCCCACTAACCTTCAGCCTCGCCACTCTTGTGGGGCGGGACGGGTGGAGTAACGGGGCGGGGAGCCAAAGGGACCGCGCCGTCGCTCGCCTTGGCAAGGGCCAGGGCAGCTGCAGCATACAGCCACCGTGTGCCGATCACAGCGCTGGGCGGAGGGTTCGCAGCCGCAGCCCCAGCAGTAGAGTCTACTCTTTGCCGATTCACCCCTCAACGTGCACCGCCGCAGCTTCAACCAGCACCCTTGCACTTTCCCGCTCCTTTTTATTGTCCCCACTCTTTCGCGCCCGATAGCCGCTCCACCAGCCTTGCAGCCACTGCAGACAGCCGCACTACCTCTTCGCTTTCTCCTGCCCCGGCCCTGCGAGCGTCAGTTGTCGCGCCTTTCGCCTGCTCACCGCCGGCTGACGGGGGACCAGCCTGGTATGCAAGGGGGCCGGAGGGATGCAACCGCCGACGGTCGACCGGACGTTGGCCAGGACGGCCGCGCTCAGCAGTGCCTCCCAGGCAGCCAAGCTGCGCAAGCCATCGCCCACTCTCTCGACCTGCCTTATACCAGCTTAGCAGGCACGCACCAGTCAACACCTCTCGCTCAGCCACGTGTTCCAGCAAGTGCACTTGCAGCCTCGCTCGTGGGGGATGGGGCGGA
>CAUYUJ010015580.1:92500-142500 GCA_963575745.1 Prorocentrum cordatum | reverse complement strand
ACGACGACGACGACGGCGACGCGTCTGGCAGGGCGGGCGGAGGTCGCGTGATGCCCGCGGCCGGCCTCATGACGAGGGGGGGCAGGGTGGAGGTGGAGGGTGCGAGCGGGGGGGTGAGAGGACAGGGGAGAGGAAGCGGGATGGGGAGCGGATGGAGGTCTGGTTTGGAGCGAGATTCGTGAGCGGAGCTTGCGTGACCAGGCGGAGGGGGGGGAGGGAGAAAGGGGGGCGCACGCGGAGGCGGCGGTGGAGGGGGATGGTGAGGGGAGGAGGGTGAGGAGGAGGGGGGAGGAGCAGAGGAGGACCAGCGTGATTCCAAGACGCACCAACGATGTTGCAATAAATCCTCCGAGTTCTCACTTCATGGGTCCCTACAAGCATGTGTTGTCATCGCGGGAAATGCCCCATGGAAAGACAAGCGTTTGGGAATCAACACCATTCCTGAGATTTCAACGCCGCGAGACAACGTGACTGTTGCGTCCGTACAATCCTAAGTCGTGCCAGAACACAGCTCCTGGGACTTCAACACCGCGAATCAACGTGACTGCTGCGTCCTGACAATGCGAAATCGCATCAATCATAACACCATTCTTAGGAGCTTCAACCCTACGAAGCCTGGAACTGCTGCAACTTCTAAAGACGAATGCACGCGGCGCTAAGGCAAGAGCCAGGTTCTGCAAAGAAACCGCCATCCATCCTTGAAGCTGCTGCAATGTTTGAGACGAATGTGGGCGGCGCTCAGGCGAGAGCCACATTCTGAAAACGACCCGCCCTTCAACCTTGAAGCTGCTGCGAACTTTTGAAACGAATGTGAACAGCGCTCAGGCGAGAGCCGCAGTTTGAAAACGGCCCGCCCTCGATCCTCAAAGCTGTTGCACACGTTTAAGACGAATGTGCGCGGCGCTACGGCGAGAGCCGCATTTTTAAACGGACCGCCCTCCATCCTTGACGCAGTTGCAGATTTCACGCTTCTGGATCCTAAACCGTGGGGAAGTCTCAGGAATTGAGAAAGAGGAGAAGAAGTAAGCAGAGGAGAAAGAGGAGGAGGAGAAACAGGAGGGCCACTATGACGACGCAAGAATGAGAAGGATTAATGGCGAGAAGGTGAAGGGGAAGAGGGAAGGAATATGATGGCGGATGAATGGAGAGTAGAAGGAATGACGAGCGAATAGACGAGGACAGTGTAGACATAACGACGGTGAGGGAGTCGGGAAGACGAGGGATGATGATGATGATGATGATGCTGATGATGCTGATGATGATGATTATGATGATGAAACTGGTGACGATTATGATGATGATGATGATGATGATGATGATGATGATGATGATGATGATGATGATGATGATGATGATGATGATGATGATGATGATGATGATGATGATGATGATGATGATGATGATGATTCTTCCTCGGCAACAAGACCCAACACCACACAAAGAACAATTAGTCGTGTGTAATCGAGGGTCAGTCGCAGAGAGCATCCAATGCTTTCGTACTGCCCCGCATGGGCCCGTCACCCGCGGGTGTTGCACACGGATGCGTCCTGCGCAGCGCTAGCCATGCGACGAACGAATTTCGGCATAAGCTGACACTCGTTACATGGCCCTGCAGCGAACGTAGGTCGAGGCCATGTCCGCATCGACACTAGCAGCGTGCGTGCTCGGGCTCGGGCGTGGCTGAAAATAAGTATCCTGGCGAAATACCCAACCAAAAGCAATTGTTCGTAACGCGTTGTGGGTGCCGCTTTCGGTGGGGCTGCCTATGGGGCCACGAAGCGCTGCCCTGGGTGGGGGAACCGCATGCGAACTGCGCCACTGGGGCCTTCGGTGGAGCTCCCTATGGGGCCACGAAACGCTGCCCTGGGCGGGGCAACCGCATGCGAGAGCAGCCACTGGGGCCTTCGGTGGAGCTCCCTATGGGGCCACGAAGCGCTGCCCTGGGTGGGGGAACCGCCTGCGAGAGCCCACTGGGGCCTTCGGTGGAGCTCCCTACGGGGCCACGAAACGCTGTCCTGGGGGGGGGGGGGGGCATGCGAGAGCCCACTGGGGCCTTCGGTGGAGCCTGGGGCCACGAAACGCTGCCCTGGGTGGGGGGGCGAGAGCAGCCAGCATGCGCAGCCACTGGGGCCTTCGGTGGAGCTCCCTGTGGGGCCACGAAGCGCTGCCCTGGGTGGGGGAACCGCATGCGAGCTGCGCCACTGGGGCCTTCGGTGGAGCTCCCTATGGGGCCGCGAAACGCTGCCCTGGGCGGGGCAACGCGTGCGAGAGCAGCCACTGAGGCCTTCGGTGGAGCTCCCTATGGGGCCACGAAGCGCTGCCCTGGGTGGGGGAACCGCATGCGAGAGCAGCCACTGGGGCCTTCGGTGGGGCTCCCTACGGGGTCACGAAACGCTGCCCTGGGTGGGGGAACCGCATGCGAGAGCAGCCACTGGGGCTCTCGGTGGAGCTCCCTTTGGGGCCACGAAGCGCTGCCCTGGGTGGGGGGACCGCATGCGAGAGCAGCCACCGTGGCCTTCGGTGGAGCTCCCTGTGGGGCCACGAAGCGCTGCCCTGGGTGGGGGGACCGCATGCGAGAGCAGCCACTGGAGCCTTCGGTGGAGCCCCCTATGTGGCCACGAAACGCTGCCCTGGGTGGGGGAACCGCATGCGAGAGCAGCCACTGGGGCCTTCGGTGGGGCTCCCTATGGGGCTACGAAACGTGTGAGAGGTGTGCCGAGAGCAGTGGCAAGGAGGGGGAGGAGGGAGGAGGGGGAGGAGGAAGGAGGAAGGTGGGACGCGGGGCGCTGTCTCTTCAAAACGAGGACCCAACACCACAGGATGGTTGGGGAAAAGACCGAGACAGAGTGAAAGGCGCTAGCAATGCGTGTGCGTGGTCAGTGGAGCCCACGGTAAGCGTCGAGGTCACTGCTGTAATCGATAGCCAAATCGTTGACAGTCATCAGCGCGCCGTCCTGTTTCCAGAAGGGGTGAGAAACGGTGGCGTCGAACACGCGCTCGATGGTCGAGCATACGATCTCCTCGCTGGTGCCCGTGAGGCGGGTCATCTTGGTGTCGATGGCCTGGTTGATATATAGCGTCGCGGATGTCGACGGGGATGACCTTATCGATGGAGTCGGTCATGGAAGGGTCCTCCGTGCCAGCGTAGCAGGTGTCGATAGCCACGTGCTCCTTCGGGTGGCTGATCTCGTCACTTGTGGTTGAGGTATGGTGGCATTGCGTACCCAGCTTGAGGTGACTGCACAATTCTCTCCGAGACTGCTTGTCGTCGACGCTCGTCTCGGCCATCTCGGCGTAGTTGGAGTCGGTCATGGAGGGATCATCCGTACCAGCGTAGCAGGTGTCAACAATCTCGCGCTTCTTCAGCTCGTCGCCGTTAGTGTCGGCCATCTCGGCGTACATGTCCATCGGCTGGTTCGCGTTGAGCTCTGCCCCATAGCGCAGTTCCTCCTCAACTGTGTGGGAGAAATCGCACGTGAACTGCTTGCTCTCGTTCAAGCTCTCCTCGGGGATGAGGTCGTGCATGCGCGTGGGCTCGGGCACCTCGTCGGTGACGACGGCGGTGTGAGGTAGGTCATCTGCATGTCGTAGAACTGGTCGGTCCTCTGCTCGTAGTTCAAGTCCTGGCGGAAGGCCAGTGGCAGCACCCATCCTGAAGTGGCGCCATCGAAGCCGATCGCGGTGCGCCTGAGCTCGTGAGCGCCGCCCACCTGCGGGGGCGCCACAACGTGCTTGATCCGCCGAGGTCATGTGGTGCCAGGCCCTCTGACTGTGCTCGGCTGGTGCGCGGCGCCAGCGCGCTGGAACACCACACGGCGACATGGCGGTGTGCGGGGTATCTTCGGGCCTTCCGCCTCTGGGGCTAGGCGAGGAGGGCGCTGCAGAAAGGCAGCTGCTCCTTAAGAAGGCCTGAGCGCGCGGCGGCCTTATGATGATGATGAGGATGATGATGATGATGATGATGATGATGATGATGTTGGTAATGATGATGATGATGATGATGATGATGATGATGATGATGATGATGATGATGATGATGATGATGATGATGATGATGATTATGATGATGAAAATGGTGACGATGATGATGATGATGATGATGATGATGCTGATGCTGAGATGCTGATGCTGATGCTGATGCTGATGCTGATGATGGTGATGGTGATGGTGATGGTGATGATGATGATGATGATAATGATGATGGTGGCGACGATGATGATGCTGATGGTGATGATGCTGATGATGATGCTGATGATGATGATGATGACGATGATGATGACGATGATGATGATGATGCTGATGCTGCTGATGATGATGCTGATGATGATGATGGTGATGGTGATGGTGATGATGATGATGATGATAATGATGATGATGGTGGCGACGATGATGATGCTGATGGTGATGATGCTGATGATGATGATGCTGATGCTGATGATGATGCTGATGACGATGATTATGACGATGATGATGCTGATGCTGATGCTGATGATGATGCTGATGATGATGATGATGGTGGTGGTGGCAATGATGATGATGATTTGTTGATGATGATGCTGATGATGCTGATGCTGATGACGGTGATGGTGATGGTGATGATGACGATGCTGATGATGATGATGATGATGATGATGTGATGATGATGATGATGGTGAATGATGATGATGATGCTGATGCTGATGATGATGACGATGATGATGATGATGATGATGATGATGATGATGATGATGCTGATTATGATGCTGATGATGATGGTGGTGGTGGCGATGATGATGTTGTTGATGATGATGATGCTGATGATACTGATGATGATGCTGATGGTGGTGGTGATGCTGATGCTGGTGATGATGATGACGATGATGATGATGATGATGATGATGATGATGATGATGATGATGATGGTGGTGGTGATGATGATGATGATGATGATGATGATGATGATGATGATGACGACGACGAGGAGGAGGAGGAGGATGACGATGAGGATGATGATGAAGGAGGAGGAGGAGGCATGAGGAGGGACGACGAGGGGTGTTGAGAAGAACGAGGAGGGTCATGTGTAGGCGTACGGGGGGGGGTGCATGGGCGTGAGGGATCGGGAAAATAATAATGGCCATCAGAAGGAGAAGGATGATGCGGCAGAGCAATAGGATCGGGATGAGAAAGAGGTGCAGGAGGAAGAAAGGAGGAGGAGGAAGAGGTGGAGCCAGGGAATGACAATGGAAATGCAGGAGGAGCAGGAGGGTGAGTAAGAAGCAGGCGGAGTGGTAGTAGCTGGAGGAGTGGCTGTACCAGGAGGGGGGAGGGAGTAATCGCCACGGAGGTGGAGAGGAGGAGGATGGGGGCCTGATTTGGACTAGATTCCCGACCGACTGGAGGAGAATGCTGATCGCTCCCTTGGTCGCCAAGCCGACGTTCCCGTTTCCAATTGGCCAGACCTTGGGGGTCCGTAGCCACTTTGGCTCAAGCACTCCCTCGCGAGGCCGAGGCATCCTCTACTTCTGGTGCAGCGCGCGGCGTGCCGAGCGCCTGCCAGAGCCCCAGACGGCATGTCCTGCCTCGAGGGCCCCATGACGGGGGGGAAGAAGAGACAGTGCCTGATCTACGACGACATCACCAGGACCGGTGGGCTGCACGCCGGTCGTGAAGATCAACAAGTTGGCGCCCGAGGGCGTGGAGATATATGCGAAGCTGGAGTACTTCAACCCGCTCGGCTCGGTGAAGGATCGCCTAGCCAACGGCATCATCGAAGACGGCGAGGACAAGGGTCTGCTGAAACCAGGCGAGTCGACCGTGATTGAGGCGACCAGCGGCAACACTGGCATCGCTCTCGCAATGGTGTGTGCACAGCGCAGGTACAAATTTCTGGCCGTCATGGCCGCCTCTTTCTCCGTCGAGCGCCGCAAGGTCATGCGCGCCCTCGGCGCGAAGGTGATTGCCACGCCTGCGGCACTCGGAGGTACGGGCATGGTGAAGAAAGCAGAGGAGTTGGCCGAGAAGCACGGCTGGTACCTCGCCAGGCAGTTCGAGACGGACGCGAACGCGGCCTACCACGAGAAGACGACGGGGCCCGAGATCCTGGAAGCTTTCCAGGGCAAGAAGCTCGACTACTGGGTCACGGGCTATGGCACCGGCGGCACCTTCACGGGGGCCGGAAGGGCTCTGAAGAAGGCTCTCCCGAACATCAAGGTCGTCCTGTCGGAGCCCGACATGGCCCCGCTGGTCACGAGCGGCGTGGAGCAGGACCGAAAGGAGGTCATGGGGCTGTTCGGCGCCCCCGCGGGAGCGCACCCCGCCTGGAAGCCGCACCCGATCCAGGGCTGGACGCCGAACTTCATCCCGAAGGTCTACGACGCAGGCCTGAAGGCGAAGACTCACGACTCCATCGAGCTCGTCTCCGGCTAGGAAGGCATCGACACTGCGCTGAAGCTCATGAGGGAGGAGGGCATCTTCTGCGGCACCAGCGGCGGAGCCACGATGGCCGCTGCGCTGAAGGTCTGCGCAAAGGCCCCCAAGGGCTCCGTCGTCCTGTGCATGATCCCGAACATCGCAGAGCGCTACCTCTCGACGCCTCTCTTTGCGGAGGCCGAGGAGAAGATGACCGCGGAGGAGATCGAGCTCGGGAAGAGCACCGAGACGAAGTCTGAATTCTGATCGCGGCCGACAACAGCTGAGTACGCCGCGGCTGCTCCCGCCAGTCCAATTCCGAATTCCCCTGCCTTTGCCCGCTCCTCCGTCCCCCCACCGAGGGGGGGGGAGGGAGTACATTGGGGGTGCAAAGGCGATCGGGTGCCGACCTGGAGCGAACACCGCCAATGCTACCAGCCGAAGCGCTGGCAGCTCGTGCCCCTTCGGAGTTCGGCGCGAGCTTCCCTCGGATTGTCAGCGCGCTCTGCGCACACCTACAGCGGATCGCAGTGGTTTATTTCAAGCGTGTCGTAATTTTATACTGCACGATCTGTATGAGGTTTTGGCCCGCTTGATCGCCGAGGGGCAAAACAAATGGCCAGACCTTGGGGGCAGTGCAGTAAAGGGTCGATTAACATAGCCCTCTCAAGCCATTTTCCCGCCGACCCCAGCATTGATTCCAGGGGTCCCCGGGCCGGGGTTGGGGGGGAAGGGCATTGTGCACCGCAAGGTTCGTCGGTAGCGTTTCCATGCATGGCCCCAGCCCCCCCTCCCCTTTCGATCACAAGGCGGTGACCTCCCGATCAGAGCCTGCATCCTGGCCAGCGTCGCTGAGGCAGCACAGAGTGGTAATGGTGTTCGGTTCTTTTCCTCCCCTTCACGGCCTGCCCCCTAGAGGGCAGCGGTGGAGAGTATGAGGGAAAGGGGGAGGAGGAGAACAAGAGGATCGGGAGGAGGGCCAAGAGGATCAGGAGCAGGATCACGAGGAGGAGGTGGCGCAGGATGAGGAGGAGGAGGAGGAGGAGGAGGAGGAATTGCATGACGGAGGTAACACATAGAACGAGCAAGAAAGTCAGACACAGAAACAGAAAGAGGACGGGGGAGCAGGAGCTGGGGTGGTCCGCCGAGGTAATGTCCAGCCTGTGCGGTGACCTGTACAAAGTCTGCACCAGCAGCGGTCGTGCGCTCTCCGAGGAGGGTCGCGCCGAGCTTTCCCGGAGGAGGGGATGAGGAGGAACATCTTTTCGAGGTGGAATTTGGAGGAATGCGGTCGGGGTTTTGTGCATGGCGTTTCGTGGCGGCGGCCTTGGCGACACGTTATGCTTTGCGAGCGGATTGCGTGTCGCTCTGCGAGGCGGGAGGCTGGGAAACACTCGAGACATTGACGCTTGGGGCCTTGGACGCGGATAGCATGTCGCGCCGAATAGCGGTCGGCCAGAACTGGCGTCGCGATACGCTAAGCCAAAGTTCTTGACAGTACATGCTCTTTCCTCCCTCCTCCCTTCCCCCCTCCCTTCCTGTCGTTTTTGTGTTGGGGTGTGTGCCCTGCTGCTAGTTCCCAGGCAGGCTGTCGCCCAAGACCTGGCTGCTGAGGAAAATCGTCCCGATGGGCACACCTCCCTTCGGCGGCGGGCATGAGACCTCCGGCCTACAGGCCTGACCCTGGTGGGCGCTAGGGCTAGGGCTTAGGGCGGGTCTGGCGCTGGGGCCGCGGATTCACAGCAGGAGGCTGGTCAGACCATTCGGAGGTTGGGCTCGATGGTGCTGGTGATGATGGTGGTGATGCGGGGGGGGGGGACGAGAAGTGGGGGCGTATGGCAGACGAAGAGGAGGAGGAGGAGGAGGAGGAGGAGGAGGAGGAGGAGGAGGAGCATCAGGAACAGGGTAAACCCAAGAGGCATCAACGATGTTGGAATAAACCCTCCCTCCAGGCTCCCTCTTCATAGGCCCCTACAACGGTTCATTTCCACTGAGGGAACTGCCTCGTTGGAAGACAACCGTTTGAAGACCCTGAAGCATACCAAAACGCTGTTCTCTGGATTTCAACGCCACAGATCAACTTGACTGTTGCGTCGTGGCGATCCTGAACCGTGCAGGAAACCCATTCCTGGAACTTCAACACCGCGAACCAACGTAACTGTTGCACCTCATAATCCTGAATCCTTCGGTAATGCCATTTCAGGTACGCTGATCATGGGAATTCGTGAAACTCTTGCAATTGTTAAAAACGAATCTGCGCGGCGCTGAGGCGACAGCCACATTTTGAAAACCGCCCGCCCTCAATCCGTGAAACTCTTGTAAATGTGTAAAGCGAATGCGCGCGGCGCTAAGGCGAGAACCATATTTTGAAAACGGGCCGCCCTCATTCCGTGAATCTCTTGCAACATTTAAGACGAATGTGCGCGGCGCTTAGGCGAGAGCCACATTTTGAAAAAGAACCGCCTTCAATCCGTGAAACTCTTGCATCCTTAAAAAGAAAAAACGACTGCGCGCGGCGCTAAGGCGAGAGCCACATTTTGAAAACGGGCCGCCCTCAATATGTGAAACTGTGGCCAATGTTGTTTAAGCGTCAGAGTCGTAAGTGGTGACGGCCCGCCCTAAAAACTGGCCTCTGGGTGCGACAGGGAGAAGCTGCTCATAAGGAAAAGGAATGAAGGAGGAGGAGGAGGAGCAGGAGGAGGAAAAGAAGGAGGGGGAAGGTAGAATGGGGGATCTGGGAGTTGGATGAAGAGGAGGTGGTACGTGAGGATGAGGAGGGAGAGGATGATGATGAGGAGGAGGAGGAGGAAGAGGAGGAGGAAGAGGAGGAAGAGGAGGAGGAGAAGGGGGAGGAATACCAGAGTAAACCCGATATGCATCAATGATGTCGCAATGCGCACACCCCTTTCCAGGTACCCTCAAAGTCCCTATAGGAATTCCTCGTCACTGCGGGAAGTGTCCCCTTGAAAGACGAGCGCTCAATGATGCGAAACCCCAATGTTGAAGAGGACCTGCCATACATGGTTCTAGGAAGAACGACTGCGACGGGGTAGGAACATAACCTTGAAAATGAGCCGCTCAGGGAAGTCTCAATCGAGCGCCCCGATGTGGAACAGGAACCGCCCTGCACCCGTGTAGCCGCTACACAGTTTTAGGCGTCTAGTCAGACTTGTCACATTGTCAAAAATGTTAACAGCATGTCGAACGAATGTCCCATGGTAGTAATATCAGACGAAGGTCACATGGTAGCACAACCGTCATCCAACAAGTTTAAGACGAATGAGCACGGCGTTGAGGCGAACAACCCAATTTGAAACAGAACTGCTCTCCACCAGTGTAATTGTTGGACGCATTTCAGACGAATGTGCGCGGCGCTGATGCGAACGCCACATGTATCCTTCATACGTGTAAGAGTTGGAAGCTTACAAAACGAATGTGCGCGGCGCTGAGGCGAGAGCAACATGTTTGAAATGAGCCGCTCTGCATTCTTCTAGTTGTGGGAAACTTGTAATTCGAATTTGCGCAGCGCTGTGGCGAGAGAGCTACATTGTGTAAACGACCACTTTCGTTCGCGTAACCGTTGGGAGATGTTCAGGCGAACGTGCGCGGCGCTATGGCGAGAGCCACATTTCGAACACCTCGCTTCCATCTGTTTGACTGCTGAAAGCGCTCAAGAGGAACGTGAGCTGTGCTTTGCCGAGGTAGCTACACTTTGTAAACGGCCCTCTCGATGTGTGTGTAACCGTTGGAAGCTTTTAGGACGACCGGGCGCCGCGCGAGTCACACTTTGAACACCTCCCGTCCATCTGTGCAAATGTTGGAAACTTTACGTCGAACGCGCGCGGCGCTAAGGCGAGAGCCACATTTTGAAAACGGGCCGCCTTCAGCCCGTAGCTCTTGGAACATTTTGGAACGATGTGCGCGGCGCTGAGGCGAGGGCCACATTTCGAAAACGGTGCCCCCTCCATCCGTGTAACGGTAGGAAGTTCTTAAGAAGAATTTGTGCGGCGCTGAAGTGAGAGATTTTTCTTTAATCGCTTCGTTCTCGCTGGCCCGTTTCGCATCACTGTGGCTGCATGGTGGTGTGCTCGTGTCCAGGGGGATCGGTAGGGCAGGCAGGAGTGTCCTTGAGGAGATCTTTGGGGATGTGGCTCCCGCCCTGTCGAAGAGGGCCGGTAGGCTGGCCCCGAGGGCGCCGAGATGGTTCGAGAGAGCTCCAGCAGAGGTTGGAGGCGTACCTGGGTTGTGGGTCAGAGTCCTCACGGATGCTTCCTGGGCTCTCGGGAGCCTCTGGGACGCAGTTTGAGGCTTCTGGGGGGCCTCTTGGGGGCTTCTTGGGGGCTTGATGCGGCTTCCTGGGGTCCTGTTGGGGGGCGCAGTTTTTGCGGCCTCTTAGGGGGCCTCTTGGGGCCTCTTGGGGGTCTCTTTGGAGCCTCTGGGGGCTTCCTGGGCGCCTCCTGGGGCCGAGAGCTCGAAACGTCTGTTCGGGTTCCCCCTCTAGGGCCGTCTTAGAGCCATCTTGGGCAATTCTGGGGCCCTCTTGGAGGCTTACTGGATTGTGATCGAGCGATCTTGGGGCCTCTTGGGCCGTCCAGGGCGGTCGGCAGCTCGAAAAGGCGGTACCGCCAAAATCGTTTAAACACCCACGCATAATTAATTATCCGTAAGGGCTTCGCCCCATGCCGCCGGCCCCCTGTCTCGGATAATGGGAAATGCAAAAGCTAAATCATGAGGTCTGGGCGCCGCCGTGAAGCAGTGTCGGGACCTGTTTGTTTTTCGACCCTGACCCTACGGACCTGTGTCACGGGCGCCACCGAATTTTAGAAATGTGGCAAATCCTCGTTGTTTTTGGACCTTGACCCTACGGAGCTGCGTGAGGGGTGCCGCCGAATTTCAGAAATGTGGCAAATCCCTTGTGATTTTGGACCCTGAGCCTGCCGATCTGCGTGAGGGCTGCCGCCGAATTTTAGAAATGTGGCAAAACCCTTATGTTTTTTGACCCTGACCCTGCCGATCTGCATGAGGGGTGTCACCGAAATTCAGAAATGTTGCATATCCGATGTGTTTTTGGACCCTGACCCCGCCGATCTGCATGAGGGATGCCACCGAATTTGAGAAATGTGGCAAATCCCTTGTGTTTTTGGACCCTGACCCCGCCGATCTGCGTGAGGGGTGCCACCGAACGTCAGAAATGTTGCATATCCGATGTGTTTTTGAACCCTGACCCCGCCGATCTGCGTGAGGGGTGCCAGCAAATTTCAGAAATGTGGCAAATCCCTTGTGTTTTTGGACCCTGACTTCGCCGATCTGCGTGAGGGGTGCCACCGAATGTCAGAAATGTGGTAAATCCGTTGTGTTTTTGGACCCTGACCCCGCCGATCTGCGTGAGGGGTGTCAATTTTTACCCACCCCAGCAATTCAGACAACACGCTCAGGGCGTGGTAGAAATATCCGTTTTGGGCCTCCCCCCCTCGCACGGTCCATCAACAAGGAACAGTAAGCAGCAAGAAGTCAACAAGGAATAGTAAGAAGCAAGAAGCAGAATTGTAGCAGTGGAAACTGGAAGCTGCAACTGGCACAGCAACTGCGAACCTTCCTCCTACAGCCTGGTGGCCCCACAAGGGGGCCGGCGGATTTTTACGTTTTCCGGGCCTCTCGAAGTCTTCTTGGAGCCTTCCTGGAGCGTCTTGGGCACTTCTTCTAGGGCCGTCTTGGGACCAACGTGGGCCATTTTGGAACGCTCCTGGCCTGAGGGCGCCTCATTGAGGCGCTCTGCGAGCCCCCGAGGCCGCGCCCAGGAGTTCAGGCATCTCTGACCCGACCATGCCGGGACCCTCCAGGGACCTGCCGCGACCTTGCCGGGACTTTGCCCGGACTTTGCCGGGACCTTGCCGGGACCTTGCCAGGACCTTGCAGGGTATTTTTCGCCCGGGGGACCCTCAGGGCCGCCACGCGCGCGCGCGCGAATTAGAAATATTCTTAACTTCTTTCCGGAGATTTTAGCTGGGCCGGCGAATTGAACAGAAACCGCTCTCCATCCATGTCATTGTGGGAAGTTCATAGCTCATCAAGCGAATGTGCGCAGCGCAGAGGCGAGAGAGCCACATTGCATACGACCCCCATAATTATTTGTTACACCACTGTGGCGAGAGCCACAGTTTGACAACCTCCTCTGCATGCGTCCATGTAACTGTCGGAAGCTCTTAAGATGAATGCGCGCGGCGCTGAGGCGAGAGGCCTATATTGAAAAGGAACCGCCCTCCATCCACGTAAGTGTGGGAAGCTTCTGTGACGAATGTGCGCGGCGCTGAGGCAAGCGCCACAATCCCACAACGACCCTCCTCCCGCCCGCGTAGCTGGTGGAAGCTTTTGAAACGAATGTGCGCTGTGCTAGGGCGAGGGCCACATTTCGCAAACTACCACCCTGGGTCCTTGCAGCCGTTGGGAGCTCTTGAAACAAATGTGCGCAGCGCTGTGGCGCGAGAGTCAATCATTGAAGAGAGCCCCTTCCATCCGCATAGTTCTTGCAAATTTCACGCTTCCACGTCATGGGCGGGGACGGGGTCCCAGGCGGAACGCCCGACCCGCCCTAGCGACGCGTCTTGTGGCCAGCCAGGCGAGGAGGGGGTATCCGTCAAGGGAACGGGATGGAGGGGGTGGCGGGGGGGGGAGGCGGAGGAGGAGCAAACGCAGGAGGATGAGGAGCATTACGTAATATCACGTAATATCCAGAGGAGGAAGAAACGCAGGAGGAGGAGGAGGAGCAGCAGGAGGAGAAGGAGGAGGCGAAGTAGGAGGAGGGGGAGGAGGAACAGCAGCAACAGCAGCAGCAGCAGGAACAGCAGCAGCAGCAGCAGCAGCACCAGAGAGAACACGAACATGGTGTAGCAGAAGGAGCACGAGATCAGGAGGAGCGGCTCGGATCTGGTGTAGGAGCAGGGGGTGGCAACGATGCCCGAGGACGGACCCCTGAACCTGTCGGACTGGAGGCTGCGCTGCGTGCAGGGGCGGTCCAGATCCGCGCTGTGGGCCTCGGCTCCGCCCTCGCGGGGGCACGGCGCACTGGTGCTGCGGAGGGCGCGAAACCGTAGGTGTCCGTTACCGAGCCTCCTCCTCCTCCTCCTCCTCCTCCTCCTCCGTAGCCATTTTGGCTCAAGCCATTTTGGCTCAAGGTGATTACCACGGGGGGGCTGTTCAGCCTCCAGGCAGACAGGACTGCACTAGTCCGAGCGCGCACGCAAAGTTTCGGCCTGTTCGCCCAGGTCAGGATCCGTGCACCAGTGTGTGTGCGGACGCTTTCACTTTCGGTCCTCATGACGGTGGTACCATGGGCGGTGACGGCAGCGGCAATACCCCCCAGAGGAGGAGGAGGAGGAGGAGGAGGAGGAGGAGGAGGAGGAGGAGGAGGAGGAGGAGGAGGGGGAGGGGGAGGGGGAGGAGGAGGAGGAGGGAAAGACAAGGACAAGAAAAACAAGAAGAGAAAGAAGAAGAAGAGGGAACGCAGACCTTCGAGCGGCTCTAGCAACCGCAGCCGCTGTGATTGGCGTTCTCCTCACCGACACGCCACGAGGTCGGCGGCAGGCTGGAGCAGGAGGTGCCCCCGGTGGCAGGCTCGACCCATGGGCTGCCTCGTTGGCCAGTGGCTCCTCGGGGGCAGACGCACTGCGCACCGAGATCACCGACTTCAAGGGAAGAGTGCAGAAGACTATGGCGTCTGCCATCTCGGGGGCCGTTGCGGCAGCGTTCGGGGCGACCATGGCTCCCAAGCTGGACCAGCTCGAGAAGAAGTTCCTGGCGAGGCTCGACAGGATGGCCAGAGACGTCAACGAGCACGGGCAGCGGATCACTGACGTGGAGAGCGGGGGCAAGAAGTTGGAGGAGAGGATGGTGGTCCTTGAGGGGGAGCTCGGCCTGGCTCGTGCCCAGCCGCGGAAGGCTCCCCTTCGCACGCCCGACTGGGACCGGCAGATCGACACGTGCATACTGCTGGTCAGCGCGCGGGAGGAGGTGCCCAAGGCGCTGGTGCGCGATTGTCTCCGCCCGTGGCTGGAAGCAGTGGGCGGCGCACGGAGGGCGCCGACTTCGAGCTGGAGGGGGCCGACGTGTCGCGCTCCCAGGTGTTGCGGTTCACGGGCGCGCTGCAGCACGCCGCGGAAGCGCGTCGAAACCGGAATCGGCGCTACGCGAGGCACTTGGCCAACGGCGTCGTCTTCCAGGTGACAGCCGCGTCTCGCTCTCCGTCGGCGGGGACAGAAACCGCCACGGCATCGCCTCGGAGGTCGTGGGGCAGAAGCTCAAGAGGGCCATATCGGAAAAGCTCAACATCAACATGTACCTGGAGAAAAAAAACGGCCACCTTCCATACAGATGGGAGCGAGTGACCAAGATTTCGGTGGAGCAGGGCGAGCCTCCCAGGGCTCAGTTGAACGTCGCAGTACTGGCAGACCTGCAGCTGGAGGAGAAGACCTTCGACGAGATCGCCGACTCGGTCTTCAACCCAAGGCCAATCCGGTGGAGCGGGTAACGCGCTGTTCCACACGGAGGCCCTCGCGATGAGGTCGTGGAACGCGAGGGCCCTGCTGCGTGGGAAATCGTCCACGGCAGTGCGGCGCCTACAGGTGCCACGAGATATGGCGACGCCGAAGGTGTTAGTCGCTCTATTGGAGGTTCATCGGGATGTCAGAGTTCTTCGCGGAGCCCTTCAGTGCGTCGGCATCACGCACCGCGTCTTCTACTCCTCCGGGCGTGCTGCTGATGCTGGCGGCGTGGCCACCCTCTTCCCGGCGCGCGGGGCCGTGGACATGGAGTTTGTCCGAATTGTGTATGCGGTTGGCCGCGCACTGTGTGTCAAGGCGACGTCTGCTGCCCTTGGGGCGACACTCTACCATTGGAACGCGCTCAACTACGAGCTGCCCGCTTTCGGCAGTTGTGGAGGAGGCCAAAGACATCCCGACGCTCGGTCTTCCCCATCGGCGACGTCAACATCGCGGGCCTGACGGGGGAGAGCCGCGTCGCGAATCCGCAGGCGCTCATCATCCGGGAGGCGAAGCGCGCCTCCCACCAACGAGGACGCCCTGGGGAAGCCACCCAGCGGCTGGTGTGGCGGCGCCTCACGGAGCCCAGCGCTGGGATGGTCACCTCGTAGCAGAAGCCCTCAAATATGGCTTTCTGCATAGACGGGGCCTTCGTCAGTGCCCCCCTGTGAGCTCTGTGCCAGGGCCGCCAGGCCATGGCGACTGGGAGGAAAGCCTGAAGAGTATTTTCGGCGTGACCTCCCAGATCACGCGCCGAACGCGGTGACCATGCAGGACAGGCCGAATTCGGAGGAGCGTTATCCCATTGAGTGAGATGGAGTCTCGGCAAAGCGTCGCCCAGTGCCCCCCCCCCCCCCCCAGAGACGGGGGTCAATGCAAACAGGGGTCAGTCAGAGCACCGGATCTTGCAGGATCCTGCAGAGCCAGGGGTGCATTGACCCGAGCTCGTGTGCGGGATCCTGCAGGATCCTGCAAAGCCTGGCTGACCTGGGTCTGGATTGACCCGGGCCAGCAGATCTCCGACTTCGGCCCCCTCCTTGCCGATCGCTCCTGCCCCTTGGCCCCTGGTCCCCTCTCCTCCCATCGTGTCCCTTCGTTCCCCCGCCCCCCCCTGACCCCTCCTCCTCGTAGTCCAAATTCTGGGCCTATAGCTACAACCCGAATTTTGGGCGACCGTTTGGGACGATCCGAGCACCTTTGGAACGCTCTCGGCGAGGCGCGGCCGCATGCGTTTCGGCGTGGACGACCAGTTCACATTCTAGGGTGTGCAGTTTAGAGCGGTGTGCTGCGAGCCGAACGGGCCCGCTCGCAGCGGTCGCAATACCACGATCTACTTCGAGGGCGTTTTGCACCCGTTGCTGGGGAATCTGCTCCCGCTGGAGCTCTTTGTGCAGCTCTCGCACCTGCCGCCCGGCCTCCAGGTGCTGCTGCTCGACACTGAGGCCCCAGCGGGAGGCGACGACGAGCGCCTCATCGAGGTGCGGGAGGTGCTCAGCCGCCGCCGCGGCCTGAGCAAAGATACGATCAACCGCATAGACAGCACCGTGTGGGAACCGGACGGGCCGAGTGGGACCCAGCAGCAGCAGCAGCAGCAGCAACATCAGCAGCAGCAGCAGCAGCAGCAGCAGCAGCAGCAGCAGCAGCAGCAGCAGCAGTGCATGGTCAGCCTCTCCGACTTCGTCCACGCGCCCTGTGTCGACGAGTGGCTGCGCGGGTGCACGGACTGCCCTATCTGCAAGGCGAACGTGGACCGGGCTGCGCGCCAGTACTGAGAGCACTCCTGCCTCGAGGCCCCACCCTCCCTCGAGGCGAGAGCCTCTCGTTTGCGGCGATGGAGGTTCCGAGACGCTTTGCCGACTTTGTTTGTCCGTCGCAGCGCGGCAGAGGCGACCCGCACGCGCGTCGGGGCGAGACCGGGACGCGGCATCGCGAATCAGCCCGCATGCAAGAGGGGGGGAGGGGAAGGACGGCGGGCGCAGAGAAGCGAACAGGGCGCGGAGGCACTCACACGCGGCGAGGCTGCGGCGGATGCGTGGGCGCGGCTGGGCTGAAGGGTGGCCCTCAGCAACAGCTGCGGGACGGCGTCGCAGTACACCCAGGGGGCGGGCCAGCAGCGGCAGGAGCACCGGGCGCCAGCGGGGAGGAGGCAGCGGTGCGGGAGCTGGCGGCAGACAGGGGACAGGGGAACTGTGTCAGTGTTGTAGTGGTTGCGAGGAGCCCAGGCGGCGGGTGGCGGAGCAGGCCGGCGGCGAAGCAACAGCGCGGCTGGCCGACCCAACGCAGGGCACGGAGGGGGGGGGGTCGGAGGCGCCGGAGAAGGAAAAGCGCCACCCCGTAGCCGGCGCACGGCATCACAGCAAAGAGTTCGGCGTCGCCCAGTGCCAGAGGCGCACGGGCGGGGCCCCGCGAGGGGAAAGGACGAGCCCAGCAGCCCATCAAAGCTGGGGCCGAGAGGCGAAGTGGGAAGCGAGCCGCAACGGCGGTGGCCCCCAAGCCAGGCAGCGGGACTGCGGCCAGGGGCAAGACCACCCGTGCGGCGCAGGAGCTGCAAAGCGACCGCACGCGTGAGTTGGCCTGGTGCGCCGCGCGCGAGGCGAGAGCGGGGCGTAGGAAGGGAGCGCCAGCCCATGGGCTGGTGCACGGCATCACGGCCGGGGACCGGCCGGGAGCCGCTACGCGGGGAGCTGACCGGGGGGGGGGCGCCAAGGTGGGCACCCATTGGGAGAGGGCAGGGGACAGGCCGCTATGCGGAGCCGTCTGGGCCAGCAATCGCCAGGGCGGCAAGGCGCGAGGTGAGCCGCGACGGCAGAGACCCCCAAGTCGGGCAGCGGACGCTGCAGACAGGGGCGCGACCCCTGTAAGTCGCTGGGGCTGCAAACGGCAACACCGGCGGACGCGGCCCAGTGCGCGGCTCGCTTGGCGAGGGGCGGTGAGCCAGGGGTGGGGGGGGGGGGGGGGGCGAAACCGATTTTTCATTGGTTGTGAATCCCCGACGCCTCACGCCGCGAGTTATGACAGGCCTACAGCTTCAGAGCAAAGTAAAATTCAAGGTACAACTCAATCCCCGAGCACGTTTGGCTGAGCTGGCTGTACACATGTAGTTGGTGAGACCTGATGTGCAATCGTCTTGTGCGACGTCTTCGGCAATAAAGAAGCATTGTCAACTCGAAATACACTCCCCAGAACGCGACCAGGAATCGATGTCGGCAGTGTCGATGTATTGAGGCGGCTTTGGGAGGTTTGCTGAAACAAGCTTTGTCGACACGCCGATTGTATTTGTCAACGTTTTCCCGAGGGTAGATGCCCGCAAGGGTAGATGCCCTCCCGCACGTGGGGTTTTTCGTTTGTTCTTAGCAGGGCTCAGTGCCAGCAGGCAGCTGGCGACGCCGTGGCCTCAGAGGGTCTCCGCAGTGGCTCGGTCGCCACGCACGGCGGGGCGACGCTCCCAGCCGATGCTTCTAGACCACTCCTTTTGAAGATGCTTCGCAGCGGTAATCGTCGTCCCGATGCTTATTATCTTCCCTGTGACTCCATTTACACCAGCGCACAGATCGCCGGTTGGGGCGAACAGTTAGGAACACGCGCCGAAATAGTTCGGCTTTACTCTGGCCCTTGAATCCGTGGACAGTTTACTGTTCGACGGACTGTGACCTCACACAAACAAAAGATGGACGGTGACCCAGATCGACAAGAGGCTTCCGCGTTCAGTCTTGGTCAGGGTCCCCATTTTCTTCCTCTACATCCTTGGCCCTTCCTCGGCCCCTACTTCTCCCCCCCCGATATCGACAGCCCCACTCCCCTCCCCCTGATCATTGGATATAGGAGTTTTCTGACCGTGACCGATGAGATCGGTCGTTCCCAATTTTGCTTCTGATTCAGGGATCGGTCGCGACAGACTTGCTTCAGAGTCGATCACGACCGATCAGGACTGCCGATCGGTTGCTATCGATCGCGACCGAAGCAATCCGGCATGAGCGTCCCAAGCGGGGGCGGGGAGGAGGAGGAGGAGGAGGAGGAGGAGGAGGAGGAGGAGGAGGAGGAGGAGGGGAGGAGGGGAGGAGGGAGGGGAGGGAAAGGAGGAGGAGGAGGAGGAGGAGGAGAGGAGGAGGAGGAGGAGAAGGAAGACGAGGCGGAGGAGGAGGAGAAGGAAGACGAGGCGGAGGAGGAGGAGGAGGAGGAGGAGGAGGAGGAGCCCCGCGAGAGACCCGTCGTCGTCGTCGTCGTCGTCGTCGTCGTCGTCGTCGTCGTCGTCGTCGTCGTCGTCGTCGTCGTCGTCGGGCGGGTGCCCGCAGGGCGGCCCGGGTGCCCCTCCCGAGGTGCGCCACGCCTTCGCTGGCGCGACGGCCCAGGCCTCTGCGAGCCGGCCCCGCGGCGACGCGGGAGGCCCCGCGACCGCCGCCGCCCGTGCTGGCCGCTCGCGCCTGCAGCCCCCGGGGCCCAGCGTCCACGCGAAGAAGACACAGCATGAGCGTACAGGCGGGGCTGACTGCACGGGGCACGCGGCAGGGCGCAAGATCTCGTCCGACTGCAACGTGGTTTCTGCAAGCAACAGGACGCAAGGGTACCCTGCCGAGGCCGCGACCGCGGTCACCCGCGGCCAACCCGCAGGCTTTCGGAGCTCAGCGCGGATTTCTCGGATCGGCGCTGGGCCCCCCTGGCGCCCTCCGCGCGCCAGGTGGGAGGGTCTGGCGCAGATCCAAGAAATCCGCGCGGCCCGTCGAACATTTATGCTAATGCAGTTTTCTCTTCCTTCGCCCAAAGGCTAACGTTTACAACACATTGCCTCAATACTTCTGGGATGCCCCAAGGTGGCCTCCGCGATGCATCCAAGACGCTTCCAAGACGGCCAAGATGGCCCCAATAGGGCCCAAGATGCGTCCAAGACGGCCCAAGGTCCGAAGAGGCACCCAAGACGGCCAAGATCGCCCGAAGATGGCCCAAGACGGCCCAAGGCTAGCCGCTCGCGCCTCCACCCCACAAGGTCTTCGCGGCGCTCTGCGAGGCGACCCAGATCTCCGAGGATATCTGTGTGTGTGTGTGTATATATATATATATATACCTGGGGGGCAGGCCCGGGGCCTACAAACAGCTGCCCCGACCCCCCATGGGAGGACGGGGCGGCCGGGGAGGTCCAAAATATGTAGTCCAGGAGGGCCTCCAGAGGCTCCACAGACCGCCCAAGCGGGCCCCGAGTCGCCGAAAGACCGTTCCAGGACGCCCAAAATAGGCCCAAGACGGCCCGAGAGGCCCCCCAAGACACTCCACGACGCTACAAGACGCTTCTCCAGAGCGCTTCAAGAGACTGAAATGACACATTTTACGAAGGTTTTGGAGAGATTTGGGCCTTCCAGCCTTTTCGGCTGTCTGACGTTCCAAGCCGGTTCCATAGGCCCCCAAGAGCGCCCCAAGACGGCCCAAGAGGGCCCCCAGACGGCCCCAGAGGCGCCCAAGAGAGCCCCAAGATGGCCCCAAGATGCGCCCAAGAGGGGGACCACGACTCCAACATTCGACCCTTCCACTTCAAGCTTCAAGAGTGCCCAAGGAGGCCCCAAGGCGCCCTCCAGAGGCCCCAGGAGGCCCCCGAGAGGCACCCAGGAGACCCAAACAAGCCTCAAGAGGCCACAAAACAGCCCCGAGGAGGTCCCACAACGGTCTCACAATGGCTACCGAGAAGCTGCGAAACTGCCTTCACGACGTCCCCGTCAGGCCAACCACGAGATCCAAACCAATTCACATGAGGCCTCTGACCCACCACCTAGGGCACCCGCCGCCCGCCCGCCGTCCGCGTAGCACGCACCACTCTGTACTCAACAGCTTCAGTCTCCAAGACAACATCCTGTAGTCAACAGCCCCCGTCTTCAAGGCAACACCCTGTACTCAACAAGCTCCCGCTGCAAGAGAGCACCCTTAAGGAATTCAGTCAAATCCCGACCCGACAGCCCGCCCGCCCGCCCGCCACCCGCCCGCCCGCCGCCCGCCCGGCCGCTCGCCCGCCTTCCGCGTAGCACGCGCCATCCTGCACTCAACAGCCTCCGCCTCCAAGACAACACCTAGCAGTCAACAGCCCCCAGGGCTCCTGGGACTGCCCAGGCCCGCTCCCAAACACGCCACGACACGCCAAGAGGACCCTAAAGATTGCCAAGACAGCCCCAAGAGGCCCCGGACACGCCGAAGATGGCCTCAGGACGGCCGACGACGCCGCCAAAACGCCCCGAGAGCGCCTCCAGAGGCCCCTTCCAAAGGGCCCCGCATTTTTTCGCTCTCGCATGTTCCGCCTCCCCACGGTCCTGGACGGCGTCAGAGGCCCTTCAGATCGCTCCAAGACGGCCGAAGAGGCTCCCAAGGAAAGACCAGAGACGGCCCAGGAGGCTCCCCAGACAATTCAAGAGGGCCTCAAGAGCGCCCCAAGAGAGCCCCAAGAGCGACCCAAGAGGGCCCGAAGAGCGCGACGTTTCAAGGTTTCTGGTTCGAGAGGTTTTTAGGACGCCCCCGGAGGCCATCAAGAGGCTCCCAAGAAGCCCCGTGAGGCTCCCAAGAGGCCCCCCGGAAGCCCCAATAAGCCCCCCAGTGAAGCCCCCTGCGGGCCCCCAAGAGACCTCGGTAATGCTAATGTCAATGGTAATGTTGACGATCGCCATGGACACTGTCTCTCAAGCCTTTTTCTGTCCGGACAAGGATGCCGGTCGACCCGTCCGCAGTCGCCTGTGCCTTCTCCATCGGCTCATTCTGCCTGCTGGCCCGCTCCGCGCCGCCGGCGCCCATCTGCGGTTGCCAGTGCGACTGCGGGTCTCCTGGCTGGTCCACCGCCCAGCTGCTCGCCGTCGCGGCGGGGCAGCTTGTGACGGGCTGGTTCGCGGCCCGCTGGTGGGCGCCACCGAGGCCGGCGTCGCCGCTCGTGGTGGCCGCAGGGCTGGAGGGGGTCAAGCAGCTGACGCTGCCGGCGGGGGCTCGCGGCCGGCTTGAGGGTGGGGCTCCACCGTCCGCCTGATGGCAGATGACCTCGCGGTGGCCGCCGGGAGGCGCTTCTGGGCCCTGTTCGACGCGTCGGAGGGGGTCTGGCACGAGCGCCTGGTGCTGCGGCGCACCGTCGGGGGCCACGTGGTGCTCACGCCCGACGGCGACGTCTATGAGGAGCTGCTGGAGGACTACGAGGCTGCTCTGCCTAGTGGTGTGGCTGGCGGCATCCCGAGCCGGCTCTACGGGCCGAAGATCTTCCGCTACGCCTTCCGCCCGGGGGACATCGCTCACGGCAGCGCCTTCCGGCGGAGAGCCGAGGCCTACCTGGCTGGCTGGGCCGGCGCGCCTCCGGCGGCCGAGGGTGGAGGGCGGGAGCCCGCGCCCCTTGCTGACGCTGGCGCGATGTCCGCCCCCGCGCGTGGCGCGCTGGTGCCAGCCGCCGACGTCGACCCAGGCTTCTATGATCCCGGCGCGCTGGTGGGGCACGCCTGCCTCGTGGGCTCCGAGTGGTTTGTCGGCGAGAACCAGGGTCCCCGCCGACGCGGGGAGAGCATCACCATCCGCCATTCGGACCTCGCATTCGGCGTCGCGGGCCAGGCCCTGCTGCGCCGGGAGGGAGTCTGGTACCGCCTCTGCCGCGACCCGCCGACGCCGTTGCCAGCTGGCGAGGGCGAGGCAGCCGCGGCGGAGGACCTCCGCACGCTGGCGGTCGAGTACAACGTGCGCGGCGAGCGCACGCGCAGCTTCGAGTCAGCTCGTCACCTGCTGCGCGAGGAGGTCCTGGACGACGCCTGGCCCGTGGAGGGCCCGCGCACGGTGCAGTGGCTCATCGAGGCCTTCGCCCACAGCGGCATGGCCCCCGTGCCCCGCCATCACTGGTGGAGACAGGCGCTGGGGGCGACCACGTCGGACCCGGGGATCGACGAGCACCTCTTCCTCTCGGAGTGCATCCAGCATGGGCTGCAGTATGACCAGCTCAACATCTGCAACCTGGCCTGCTTCGAGAGCATGGCCCGCCGCTACCAGCTCTGGGAGGAGCGGTACCAGGAGCGCATCCGCGCCTCCACGGAGGGATCGGTGGCGGCGGGCCTCGCGGCTGAGAGGCACTTGTTCCTCGGTGGCGACCGCGCCAAGGGCTACGCCCTCATCTCGCCCGAGCTGGAGCGCTGGGTGGCGAAGCGCATGGAGGAGCAGGCCGCCGTGCTCAAGGAGCGCCGCAAGGGCCGTGAGGAACGGGCTCTGGCGGCGGCGGTCACGGGCGGCGGCGGCGGCGGCGGCGGAGCTGGCCAGCCGCTCGGCGCCGACCACAAGAAGAAGCTCAAGGACAACAAGAAGGGCAAGGACTGGCAGACTGGCACCCCGGGCGCTGGCTCGGGGGGGCAGGGCTGACGCCTTACCCACCCGTGCTACCCTGCAGCGGCCCCGGAGTCCCCCCGGCTGGGCGCCGCTTCTACACCACCAGGGGAGGCGGCTGAGCGCTTGCGCCGCCGCTATGCCGCCAGGTCTTGCGGCAGATCCCAGGGACCTGCTGCCGCTGCCAGCGCCCACCTCGCCTGTGCTGCGTCAAGGAGATGCGCTGGGCTTGGAATGGTTCTCGGCTGGGCTGCAGACCCTCAATGAGATGGGAGGGCGCGGTGCTGTTCGACGGCCTGGAGCAGCCTCTGGGCCTCAGACTGACGCGCTGGAGCGGCTTCGCAGCTCCTATGCCACCGTGCCCAGCTGCCCGTCGGACCTGACCGCCGACTCGGCCACTCGCGCCGTGATCGGCTCCGATCCTGGCTATGGCTTCGATGACATGGCCAGCGGGAAGTACGCCTCCTACCAGCGCGGGAAGGTCTCTCTTCCGCGCGTGGCCTCTGGCGCGGTGGAGCTAGCTGCTGCACTACCAGAGGGTCCACGTTCTCTGCTGATGGGTGAGTCTGGCACTTTGCTGATGAGAGGCTCCACATCTTCTTCTTCGTTGGCGAAATTGGCTTTTGACCGAAGGCTGGCAAGCAATCCTCGCACTTATGGGAAGTTTTTGGCTGACCTTCTCGAGCGTGACATGCTCGAGGTGGGCGCTTCGTTTTCACAGGTGGCGCCCTTCTTCGTCTACAAGAAGGATGGGACCCTCAGGCTGATCTTCGACACAAGGGCCTCCAACACCGAGTTCGCGGAGCCCGACTACGTCCCACTGGCGGCGGCGCAGGCCCTCGGCAACATCGAGCTGCAGGCGGGGGAGCGCCTCTTCGTCGCGCAGGGCGACGTCACGTGCTGCTTCTACCAGTTCTTGCTGCCAGTGCACCTGCGTGAGGCCTTTGGCCTACCGCCTGTGCCCTGGGCCGCACTGCCTCTGGCCGCTCGTCGGCTCGTTGGGGCGCCACCGCCGGACGGCTTGGTGCGCCTGCGCCTGAGAGTGGTGCCGATGGGCTGGTCATGGGCGGTCTACTTCATACAGCATGCCATGATGGAGATACTTCGCCCCTGTGCCCCGGCGGACCGCTGGTTGGCCCAGTACGTGCCTCGCGAGCCCGTCTGCCCTGGCTCGGGGGCCTCTCTCATCTACATCGACAACTTCGCGGCACTTGGCACGAGCCCCACGGAGGCGAACGCTCGCCTGGAGCAGATGCTGGGCGCCGTGGCGGCCGCTGGAGTGGACGCCGCGCCAGAGCCTGCTGGCGCCCCGCTGCTCGGGTTCGAGCTGGACCCGACGGGCACGCAGTGGCGGCCTACGGCGAGGAAGTTTTGGAAGGTAGCGCTGGCCCTCCGCACGTTGGGCTGGGGCCGTCAGCGCCGCACAGGGCGCCAGATTGCCCGGGCCGTCGGCCACGCCTCGGCCATCATGCTGCTGCGGCCCGAGATGCTGTCCATCTTTTCGGCCGTGTACGTCTTCGCCGACCGCTACTTCGGGCAGCCGGCGCGCGTGTGGGCCTCAGTGCGGCGCGAGCTTCGAGCTGCCTGGGCGCTGCTGCCGCTCGCCGTCGCCGACATGAGCCTACCCTGGTCGCCCGCCGTCGCCTCGGTCGACGCCTCGCTGTATGGCTTCGGCGTCACCGAGAAGGTCTGGCCCCCCGCTGAGGTGGGCCGCGTCGGCCGCGCCTCTGAGCGGGGGCGCTACCGTGGGGCGCTGCGCACCTCCCGCCGCCCGCGCTGCCTGGTCGAGGGTGAGGAGGCTGAGCCCTCGCTGAGCGACATTGTCGACGCCTCGCCCGAGCAGCTGCGTGCGCTGGGGCTGCGCTCCGCCTTCGAGGAGGTGCCGCCGGCCCTGGCGCGCGGGGGCGACTGGGGCGTGGTGGCCGCGCGCCGCTGGAGGCGCAGGGACAAGATCCTTGCGCTCGAGGCGGAGGCAGCCTTGTGGCAGGTTCGGCGGCTGGCCCGCAGCCGCCTGAGCGCCCAGAAGCGGCACTTAGTTTTGTCGGACTCTATGGCCTGGGTCCTCACCGCGTGCAAGGGGCGGAGCTCGTCGTGGTACCTGCTGCGGAGGTGCCGCGAGTTTTGTGCCATGTGCTTGGCCCTTGGAGCACGTGTTTCTTTTCGGTGGATTCCCTCAGAGTGGAACTCGGCGGACGAGCCCAGCAGGAGATACGACCCATCTTCGTCTCATCATGCTCGTCACTTTCACACCGCACTTGCCCCCTCAGCGGATTGCCCAGCGGACGTTGAACGCAGCCACCAGCCGCCGCCTCGGCTCGAGGATGATTGTGGCGACCCGCCCTTCACCCAGCCGATCGCGCTCGCCGAGGCGCGGCTTCGCGGGCCAGCGGGCGCTGCTGGGCTTCGCGAGCAGCTCGCGGCGGGGCGCTCCAAGCGGCGGGCCTTTGCGGGGCCCTTCGCCGCGGGGCTCCCTGGGCCCGAGCCCGCTGCTCTGCAGGGTGCTGGCACCGGCGGCGAACCTGAGTCCGAGCCGGGCCCCGCCTGCCCCGAGTCGGGTGCTGCGCCCTTTGGTGGCGCCGGAGAGGGGGGGCGGCGTGGCGCTCGGGAGGCCGCGGCCAGAGGGCATTGCTCTGCCTCGCCGCCACGCCTGCCCTGCCAGCCCGCCCCCTCTGCAGCCTGCGCCGGCCTCGGGCCGGCTGCCCTGCCGCACGCTGGCTGCTGCTGGCCCCCTGGGCTTGACCCGCCACCCTGCGCCGGGCCGCCTGGTCCCCTACCGCGGGGAGTCTGGCTCGGCGCGCAGGCGGCGCCGCGAGACGGCGCGGCGGCGCCCGGGCTCATCGCTGCACTCGGCCGCCCGCAGTGCGGAGGAGGCGGAGGAGCTGGGGTTCCACATCACCTCCCTGGCTGCCGCGGCCGTGACGACGGCCACGCAGAGCAACTACCTGAACGCCCTGCGCAAGCTGCTGGCGTGGCTGCACGTGCCCAGTGCCCCTCAGCGCCTCCCTGCAAGCGAGTGGGACCTGTTGCTGGAGCAGTACGTGGAGTTCCTGCACGACCGCGGGCTGCCCGAAGGGGATGCCTCCAGCACGCTGGCCGCAGTGCGCTGGGCGCTGCCCGAGCTGCCGCGCCCGCTGCGCCGGGGCTTGCCGCTGGCGACTGCTGCGGTCACTGGGTGGCGCCGGCTCGAGAAGCCGCTGTCGCGCCCACCAGTCCCTCGGTCGCTGGCTGTGCTGATGGCCCTGCGACTCTGCTCCGACGGCAAGGCGGACTACGCGCTGTTCCTGCTGTTGACGTTCGAGACGTACGTGCGGCCGAGCGAGGCGCTCAGCCTCGTCGGCCTACAGCTGGTGCCGCCCGTGCCGAACGAGAGGGGGGCCTGCCAGTTCTGGACCATCCTGATCCGCGCGAGCGAGCTAGACGTGCTTGGCAAGACCGGCGAGTTCGACACCAGCGTCGCCCTGGACCTGCCGCGCCACCGCCTGCTGGAGTCGGCGCTGCGCCTTCTGAAGGCCAACAGGGGGGAGCGGGAGCGGCTCTTTTTGTTCCACTACACCGACTTCCTCCTGGCCTGGAACAGCTGTCTCCTCGGCTTGGGCCTGGCGCAGCTGAAGGTGACGCCGTACTCCCTGCGTCGCGGGGGGGCCTCGGAGGACGTGTCCTCCCGCTCGCGGGCCCTTCTCGACGTGCAGAAGAGGGGCGGCTGGCGCTCGTTCCAGAGCGTGCGGCGCTACGAGAAGCATGCCAGGCTGGCCTCGATGATGCACCGCATCCCTGCGCAGCTCCGCGAGGAGGCGCAGCGCCGCGGGCGCGAGCTGGCCCGGCTCTTGCTGCCAGCCTGCGGGCGGCGCGGGCAGATGCTACCATGCTGAAGCACAGCGTCTTCGTTGACCTCTTTGCTGGCACTGCGCCGGTGAGCAAATACCTTCGCCGCAAGGGCTACGCCTGCATAGCCTTCGACAAGCTGCTGGGGCCGCAGTTCGACCTCTGCCGGCGCGAGGTGGTGCTCACCATTGCTGGCTGGCTTCGTGCAGGCCTGGTGTGGGCCCTCTGGTTTGCGACTCCGTGTATCACCACCACTCGTGCCCGCGCGGATAGATCAGGGCGCATGCCTCCGCCGCTGAGATCGTCTGAGCATTACCGTGGCTTGCCTGACCTGTCTGCTAGCCACCGCGCACAGGTGCGCGAGGCCAATAGTCTCATTGACTCTGGTGGCCGCCTCCAGCAACTGGCCTGGGATTTGGGCATCTGCTGCGGCGAGGAGAACCCACAGACCTCCATCCTCTGGTGTTTTCCTTCTCGGCGCCGAGCTCTCGCTCGCGGCTCCGTGGTCGATGTGGATTTCTGTGCTGCTGGAGGGCCCATGCGCAAGAGAACCAAGCTAGTCTTTCAGCACTGTGGCACGGTCGAAGCCCCGCACCTGCGCTGCCACGGTCGCGGCGGGCTCTGTTCTTTCACTGGTCGTAAACATGTGCACATCCGAGGGAAGATGGGGGGTAAATGGCTCTCGAAGGTTGCGGAGCCATACCCCCCAGAGATTTTTAAGTTCATCGGCGATGTTCTCATTCATGTAGTCCATCGCCGTGCTGTGGCCACGCTCAGCCAATTGTGAATCGTCTTGCTAGCCAGCTTACTGCATAGGAATGGCGTGATTACGGGATTTCAGTCTCTGTTCCTGCGCTGGCGTCATCCAGCGTGTGCGCAGGGTCCCGCATGATAAATCGCCAGCGTTGCACTTCGACTGACAAAAAGTGCTGGCCAGAGAGCGGGTCATGCTAATGTCAATGGTAATGTTGACGATCGCCATGGACACTGTCTCTCAAGCCTTTTTCTGTCCGCCCAAAGCCAGCCCTCGCCTCGACAGACTTTTTGTTGTGGATTTCAGTCTCTGTTCCTGCGCTGGCGTCATCCAGCGTGTGCGCAGGGTCCCGCATGATAAATCGCCAGCGTTGCACTTCGACTGACAAAAAGTGCTGGCCAGAGAGCGGGTCAATCGTATTTCCCAGAGCTTTCCAGAAGCATAATTCCTTGGGCTTCCACACACCGCCCCAACCATGTTTCCAATAGGCTTGCCGACAAGGCCAAAAAGGGTTCCTCGATAAGCCCCCAGAGCCCCCCCTCTTAAGAGAGCCGAATAAATCATGCTTCCGGAAAGCTTCCTGGGAACATGATTCTCGGGTTGCCGCCCTCTCCCCAAACCATGTTTATAAACGCCTGCCAGGATAAAAAAACGAGCGTCCCAAGCAGCGCTACCTGCCGCCACGCTCAGAAACGCGTCAGGCCCCGAAGCCTCCGGAGGCGCCCAACGACACCCCAACAAATCATGTTCCCAGAAAGTCTTACGGCCAGTGCCGCCGACGTTGAAGGAGGATGGTCCAGGACACCCAGAAATCTTCCAAACAGGCTTCCAAGAGGACGCCGAGACAGCCCAGGGCCGCCCCCAGACGGCCCAAGAAAGCCCCAACACAGAAGAAAAGGGCCGCAAGAGGCCCCCAGGAGGCCCCGAAACGAGGACATACCGTTCGAACACGCCCAAGATGGTCTCCGGACGGCCCACAAGGCTTCCAACATGGCCCAAAGGGACGCCAAAATCATTGATTGTGATTCGGTTTTTGATGGATTTCAGACACCCAATGTCGCCCCAACAGGCCCCCACGAGGGCGCCGAGACGGCCCGGGGACGCCCTGCCGCGGGCACGAGGCGGGGCCCGGGACGGGGCCCTCGCACCGGGGGGCCCGTGGGCCCTGCCGTTGCGCTGGGGGCTTTGTAAAGTCGCCCGAAGACGGCCCTGGCGTTTCCAGACAACGAAAACGACCAATGACCGCCCGAGATCACCCCAGAATTGGTCCCTGACTGTTCAAGAGGCCTCCAAGACGCCCCAAGAGGTCTCCAAGATGGCTCCCAAGGAGCCCCAGGAGGCACAACTAATATGTTGTCCTTTGGTTTTTGATCGATTATCGAGTTCTTGCCTTTTGAGTTTCCTGACGCTCCACGACGGCCCAAGAGGCTTCAATTTCCGCTCCAAGGCATCCCCAGAGGCCTCGAAGACGGTCACAAGACAGCCCACGGGGGTCCCAAGACGGCGCCAGAGGCCCCCAAGGCGGCCCGAGAGGGCCCCAAGACGGTTCCAAGATGGAGCCAAGAGGGTTGACACGAACCGAAAATCCGAGTCTTCCACCCCGAGAGGCTCTCAGGAGGCCCCGAGAAGCCCCTAACAGGCTCCAGGAGGCCCCAAGAAGCCCCCCAGGGGGCCGAAGAGTATCCAAGAGGCCTCCCACGAAGGCCCCAAGAGGCAAACATCCAAGTCTTGCCATAGGTTTTTGATTGATGTTAGAGTTTTCAGCCTTTTGGCGCCCTGACGCTCCAAGACGGCCCAAAAGGCTTCCAAGACCAATCCAAGATAGCCCAAGAGGCCTCCAACAGGGCCCAGGACAGCCCGAGAGGGCACCAATACGGCACCAAGGGGGGCCCAAGAGGGGTAAGACGAAAAGGGGGGCCCAAGAGGGGTAAGACGAACCGAAAATCCGAGGCTTCCACCCCGAGAGGCTCTCAGGAAGCCCCAAAGGCCCCCAAATGAGACCCAAGAGGCCCTCCCCAGAAGGCCGAAGAGGTTCCAAGAAGCATTGTTTTCCCATTGGCTTTTGATGGATTTTAGAGTTCCCAGCCTTTTGGCATCCCGACGCTCCAAGACGGCCCAAGTGGCCCCCACGGCCGCTCCAAGATAGCCGAAGAGGCCTCCAAGAGGGCCCCGAGACGGCCCACGAGGGCCCCGAGACGGTGCCCGAGGCGCCCAAGACGGACCGAGAGGACCCCAAGAGGGCCCAAGAGAGCCCCAAGAAGGGGAACGCGAAAGGCCCTAAGAGTCCCCAAGTGGTCCGACGAGGCCCCCCAAAGCCCCCCACCAGGCCCCAAAAGGCTCACAGGAGACGTACACGGGCCCCAAGATAGCCGAACAGTGCTCTCAATGCATCAAAATTGCTTCAAGGAGGCCCCGGTAGGCTTCCGGATTGCCCGAATGTGGCCTCAAGTTGGGCCTCCACGCAGCCAAGACGGCCAATTGACTGCTTCAGACTGCAGAACATCACTTTCCGACTGCCCGGAGAACCCTGATGCCCCCAAGGGACCCCGAAAAGCGAACCCCCCAGAAGCCCTTCAGATGCCCCCACGAAGACCCAAGAGGTTCCCAAGAGGCCCTCAGGAGGCACGACTATGTCACGCGCCTGTGCTTGATAGCGCTGTCCAAGATCTTCTAGCGCGCCCCCGGCCTGGGCTAGAACCTGAGCGCGCGCGAAGCGCGCGCGATGGTTCTAGCATATCTGTTTATTGTATATATATATATATATATATATATATATATATATATACAAGACTGCATTGGCGCTTCGCGCCATGCACCTTGGTTCTTAAAGCTCGGCATGCAGGATAACCAAATATAGCGATGATTAATTGTTGCCGTTTGCGCCATCGTCGTTATAGTAATGTTATGTATTATCCTTATACTTCCTCTCCTCTTACTCGTAATCTTCTTTGTCTGATATATATATATATATATATATATATATATATATATATATACATATACGTATACAGACAGACAGACATACATACATTTAGCACACTGGTGGATAACCTCTAAGGGTTTCTAGACCCCCCTAATAAGGTGTAATTCCACCAGCCCTCTGGGCGTAGGTGGTTTAGGGCGTTTCCTCTTCCACCCCTCCCTCTTCCCCTTCGGGGAGGGGTTTATCACTTTCCCTATTAATGTCCACCCCCTCCCCCAGGCAACTGGGAGCCAACCCGAGTCAATGAGGGCACCCCCCCACCATCCCTTGTAAAAAACAGTACCACACACACTCTGCCTCCAAATTCGGAGCATGCGCAGCGAACCCGATGCGGCCTCCCCCCACCATCCCTGTCAAACAACAATGCAGAGTACACTTGGCGGCGGCGGCGGCTGCGGCGGCTGCGGCGGGGGCAGCGGCTGCGGCGGCTGCGGCGGTGGTGCGGCGGCGGCGGTGGCGGCGGCGGCGGCGGTGCGGCGGCGGCGGCAGCGGTGGCGGCAGCGGCTGCGGGGCAGCGGCGCGGCGGCGGCGCGCGGCGCGGCGGCGGCGGCGGCGGCGGGAAGCGCGCGGCGGCGCGCGCGGCGGCGGCGGCGGACGGCGGCGGCGGCGGCGCGGCGGCGGCGGCGGCGGACAGCGGCGGACAGCGGCGGCGTCGGCGCGGCGGCGGCGGCGGCGGGCGGCGGCGGCGGCGGCGGCGGCGGAGGCGGCGGCGGCGGATTCGCTCCCAGTAGCTGCCCATCCAAAGACGACTGCTGCATATGCTGCGGCTCGGGCCAGGTTCGGGTGCAACGTATGTGTTGGGAGGGCGGGTGGGAGTGAGCGAGACGGCTTGCCGGCGGGAAGGGAGTCTTGACCCCTCCCCCTACCCCTCCCCTGGACCTGGATGGGGCGTTCCGCGAGCGGTCGGATCGCCTAAAACGGCCTCGGCGAGGAAGCCACAATCACTTGTTCTACTAAGGTTTTGGCCCCATTTTGGCCTCGTGGCGGGGGAAGGCTACTTAGGGACCCTCCCTTCTTTGATCGATCTCCTCCGAGATGGCCCCAAGAACGCTCCCAAGGCTCCCAAGGGTGCCCCAAAAGGGCCGCAAGAGGTGGTCAGGAGGCCCCAAGAGGCCCCCAAGAGGCCCCCAGGATGCAAGAGGCTCCCAAGAGACCCCCACGAGGCCCCAAAAGGCCCCCCAGAGGCACCCAAGACGACGCTCCAAGTGGCCTCGGCGAGAATGCCCAAATCATTAATTTAATCGCTTCGCTCATGCCGCCGGCCCTGGAGCCCTCTTTAGGGCCTCTTGGGGGCCTCTTGGGGACCTCTTGGGAGTCTCTTGGGGCTCCTTGGCGGCGTTTTGGAGGCCCCCAGGGCCTCTTGGGGGGCTCTTGGGGGTAGTCGATTGCGGCTCCCCCCTCGGAGGCCACGATCCTCGTGAGGGGTGTCGAAAAATACCCTCCCCTGGAGTGGTCTGGTGGCTTCTCCCGGGCTTCTCTCGGGACCTTGCCGGGGTACTTTTCGTCCGGGGGCCCCCAGGGGCCGCTCCGCGCGCGCGAACTAGAAATATGGTTAACAAGTTACCGGAGATCTTAGCACGCCTCTGGCCCGTTGGGCCGGCGAATTTGTCCGACAACACGCGCGCAAGAGCGCTCGAATGACCTGAACATGCGCTCGCGAAAAAAATGTATGTATGAAAAGCGTTTGTTCGCATCCGATGGACATAATGTATTGTGACAACGATGGTTTCTTAGACCTGCGCGCGCGTGTGCACTTCCCCCATGTTGCAAAGGATTTTGGGAAACGGCTTACCCGAGCGCGCGCATAATTTTGCAAAAGGATGCGGGGGGTCGATAAGGGACTGCTCGGGATGGTATGGACTCATTTTTTGGATGGATGAGCGTGCAGAATCATACACAAACACAATACGAAAAGGTGGCCAATTCAATTCGGGGGTTGGGAGGTAGACCCGAATACTTCTTAGACCGAAGAACCTGCGTGGTGCCATTTATGTGTAGTGGTTTATGTGGTTGCGACGTCGACAACATAGCCGCCAGACCGCCACCCAGGCCCAGCCGACGGCCGGCGACGAGGCGGCGAAGGCGCAGCGACGGCTACAACATAGCCGCCAGACCGCCGCGCAAGCCCAGACGACGGGCGGCGACGGGGTGGCGACGGCGACCACAGCCGCCAGACCGACGCGCAGGTCCGGTTCCGCAAATCAGAAGCAACAACCCCTACGTGCAAGCACTGTTTGGAGAAATGGTGACCAATCCGATTCAGGCCCTGAGCCCTGAGCTGCACCTGCGTGAAACACATTAATTTTATATGCCGAGAGTTTTTTATCTTCTGGCGGCGGGAACCCAAGTAGCACAGGACAGTTGTGCAACCAAGGATGTACGTGATTGCTTTCCGTAGCCATTTTGACTCAAGCCAGTTTGGCTCAAGTTTGGCGCAAGCACGTCATTATTTGAGTCATCCGTTTCTGCGGCAGCCCAAGATTTAGGCGCCTCTGCTTTGTTGCGGCGTTATGCCTACGCATCGGCTGCAAGTATGGAGTACGATCAGCATCTTGCATTGGGTGTATCACGACGGACTGCTTATGGGTGCAGAAAAGTCGAAAGAGAATGGCGCAACTGTTGTAATTCACGTTGGACCCCACAAGACTGGTACGAAAACAGTTCAACACGAGTTGAGCGACCGGGCGTCCCTGCTGGAAAAAGACGGTTGGACATTCCTGCGCCCTGGATCATTCGGAAAATTGCTAGGCTTGCAGAGGAGGATTCAAGTCGCCAACGTAGCTCGGTGCTATGCCGAGTTCGTTTTGCCTTATGTTGTAAATCAAACCCAAACTTGTTTGGATTGGCTGGAGTACATTGACAAGCTCAGGGGTACCTCCCATCACGTGGTGATGTCTAGTGAGGCTTTCGCCCATCGGACAGCGCAGATCTCGCAGCTCGCCTCTGATTTAAGGCCCGTCGCTACTAAAATCATCGTGGTTTATCGACCTTTCTACGAATGGATCGCAAGCGTCTACCGGCAGACAAATGCAAAAAGAGGCATTTCAAAAGCAGGTTTCGCTTCTTGGTTGACCGATTCAGTAATGAAGGAGTACGCAGCAAATCTTTCTTCGACTTCAGTGTACAGTAAATACGCGGCCCATTTTTCTGACGTGGTGATGCACAGCTTGGACTCCTCTCTTTTGACAAATATTGCGTGCGATGACCTTGGAGCTCCGATGGCTTGTGCTTCGTTCCGGAGATCAGAGATGACACACGAAAACGTCAAACGAAAAGAAGATCCAACTGGTGACTGTCTCAGCCCTGCACAGCGGCAAACAATGGAAACCATATCAATAGATCTTCATCGGACGGCCTTTGGCATCTTCGCACCTTTTCCGGCTTCCGATTTCCATGATCAGCTTTCCAATTGTTTCGGCAACCGTTGAGCTAAAGTTTGGAGAGTCACGCCAGCAAAAGTCCGATGATTTTAGCAGGCTCAATCATCTCGCCACGGTTTTTCCCCGAACAGATTGCTGAACGGGGTGCTGTTGTGATAGAAGGTAACTCCCGCCGAGGGAGGGGATGAACGAACGAGCACTTGCCTTTATGGTTGTGTGTTGCATTGCATTTCAGCGCAATTGTTGAACAATTTGAGAAACACAGGAAAGCGTGGGAAGTACAGGCTTATCTTTTTTAGTTCTCGCGCCAGTTTTCCAAAGAGGGGCGCACAAGGAAACGCTTCCCGCGTACGAGTCCACGTAATATCTCTTTCGCGAAGCATTTCTCATAGGCCAATTGCCCTTAAGTATGAGAGATACGTTTCTGCGATGTTTCTCTTTGGTGGTGTGTTGATACTAGTTTCAACACTTTTGTGCGTCGCATGCTCCGATGATGCAAACCTCTTTCCCACGCCCATGCCTGTACAGTCCATGCCAAACTCTGACCTCGGAGATGCCGCGCGAGAGGTGGTCCGGCCCGTTTCGCCTGAGACATTCTTGACTTTCTGAGCTCTGAGATGCCCTGCGCGAGGTGGTCCGGCCGTCTCGCCTGAGACATCCTCGCAATTCTGAGCTCTGAGATGCCGTGCGCAAGGTGGTCCGGCCTGTTTCGCACAAGACATGTTCGCAGTTCTGAGCTCCCAGATGCCGCGCAAGAAGTGGTCCAGCCTGGGGGCCCAGAAGACCACATGTTACATATCCCCCCTGAGACCCTGGCAGCCCGCCTGAGACATTCTCGAACTTCTGAGCTCTGAGATGCCCTGCGCGAGGTGGTTCAGCCCGTCTCGCCTGAGACATCCTCGCAATTCTGAGCTCTGAGATGCCGTGCGCAAGGTGGTCCGGCCCGTTTCGCACAAGACATTCTCGCAGTTCTGAGCTCCCAGATGCCGCGCCAGAGGTGGTCCAGCCTGGGGGCCCAGAAAACCACATGTTACATATCCCCCCTGGGACCCTGGGAGCCCCAGGAGGCCCCAGAGAGCTCCAGGAGGCCGCAGGACGCCCAGGACAGGCCACAGGGGTCCGCAGGAGATTCCCAGGAGGCTCCCAGGAGGCCCCAGGAGGCCCCCGATCAGAACGTGTCAAGTTAATCCACATCCGGTGTCGATTCGTTGATTTTTCCTGCTCTTGTGCCCCCCCTCCATTTTGGAGGGCCCCGACGGCCACATGTTAGATATCCCCCCCTGGGAGCCCCAAGAAGCTTAAGGAAACCCCAGGTAGAGTTCAGGAGGCCACAGGAGGCCCAGGAGGAAGCCCCAGGAGGCCCCAGGAGGCCCCAGGAGGCCCCCGCAGCTCGGAGCTCTGAGACGCCGCGCTCGAGGTGGTCCGGCCCGTTTCGCCTGAGACTTCCTCGCAGCACGTTTCGCCCGAGACACCGGCCTGTCTCGCCTGAGACATCCTCGCAACTCTGAGCCCTGAGATGCCGTGCGCAAGTTGGTCCGGCCCGTTTCGCACAAGACATTCTCGCAATTCTGAGCTCCCAGATGCCGCGCCAGAGGTGGTCCAGCCTGGGGGCCCAGAAAACCACATGTTACACATCCCAGGGAGCCCCAGGAGGCCCCAGAGAGCTTCAGGAGGCCGCAGGACGCCCAGGACAGGCCAGGGGTCCGCAGGAGATTCCCAGGAGGCTCCCAGGAGGCCCCAGGAGGCCCCCCCTATCAGAACGTGTCAAGTTAATACAAATCCGGTGTCGATTCGTTCATTTTTCCTGCTCTTGTGGCCCACCTCCCATTTTGGAGGGCCCCGACGGCCACATGTTAGATATCCCCCCCTGGGAGCCCCAAGAGGCTTCAGGAAGCCCCAGGTGGGGTCCAGGAGGCCACAGGAGTCCCAGGAGGAAGCCCCAGCAGGTCACCAGGAGGCCCCAGGAGGCCCCAGGAGGCCCCCGCAACTCGGAGCTCTGAGACGCCGCGCTCGAGGTGGTCCGGCCCGTTTCGCCTGAGACTTCTTCGCAGCACGTTTCGCCCGAGACATCGTCGCAACTTTGGGGTCCGAGATGCCGCGCGCGAGGTGGTCCAGCCCGTTTCGCCTGAGACATCCTCGCAATTCTGGGCTCCGAGATGCCCTGCGCGAGGTGGTCCGGCCCATCTCGCCTGAGACATCCTCGCAATTCTGAGCTCTGAGATGCCGTGCGCAAGTTGGTCCGGCCCGTTTCGCACAAGACATTCTCGCAACTCTGAGCTCTCAGATGCTGTGCAAGAGGTGGTCCAGCCTGGGGGCCTAGAAGACCACATGTTACATATCCCCCCTGGGACCCTGGGAGCCCCAGGAGGCCCCAGAGAGCTTCAGGAGGCCGCAGGACGCCCAGGACAGGCCACAGGGGTCCGCAGGAGATTCCCAGGAGGCTCCCAGGAGGCCCCAGGAGGCCCCCTATCAGAACGTGTCAAGTTAATCCACATCCGGTGTCGATTCGTTGATTTTTCCTGCTCTTGTGCCCCCCCTCCATTTTGGGGGGCCCCGACGGCCACATGTTAGATATCCCCTCCTGGGAGCCCCAAGAGGCTTCAGGAAGCCCCAGGTGGGGTCCAGGAGGCCACAGGAGTCCCAGGAGGAAGCCCCAGGAGGTCACCAGGAGGTCCCAGGAGGCCCCAGGGGGCCCCCGCAACTCGGAGCTCTGAGACGCCGCGCTCGAGGTGGTCCGGCCCGTTTCGCCTGAGACTTCCTCGCAGCACGTTTCGCCCGAGACATCGTCGCAACTTTGGGGTCCGAAATGCTGCGCGCGAGGTGGTCCAGCCCGTTACGCTGCAGACATCCTCGCAACTCTGGGCTCCGAGATGCCGTTCGGGATGAAGAGGAGGTGGAGGAGGAGGAGGAGGAGGAGGCATGTTTTCACATGCCATGCCAGCCCGCACTGGACGGGCACGCAATCGACCTTGGAAACCGCACTGGGTCTAAAAACCCTGTTTGGGGATACTGCACCGGCGCTGGCCCTTGCGGATGCGATGTTCTTTGCTGTGGCCATTTTGTCCATTGTGTATCCTAGCCGCAGTGCTTTTTTGCCTACAGCTTCTCTGTTATTTAATCGCTTCGCTCATGCCGCCGGCCCTGGAGCCCTCTTTAGGGCCTCTTGGGGGCCTCTTGGGGACCTCTTGGGAGTCTCTTGGGGCTCCTTGGCGGCGTTTTGGAGGCCCCCAGGGCCTCTTGGGGGGCTCTTGGGGGTAGTCGATTGCGGCTCCCCCCTCGGAGGCCACGATCCTCGTGAGGGGTGTCGAAAAATACCCTCCCCTGGAGTGGTCTGGTGGCTTCTCCCGGGCTTCTCTCGGGACCTTGCCGGGGTACTTTTCGTCCGGGGGCCCCCAGGGGCCGCTCCGCGCGCGCGAACTAGAAATATTGTTAACAAGTTACCGGAGATCTTAGCACGCCTCTGGCCCGTTGGGCCGGCGAACTGTACGAAGGTTTTGGCCACATGTTGGCCTCCTGGGAGGGGGGGGGGGCACTGCCTAAGATGACTCCAAGAGCGCCTGGGAGAGCCCATGATGACCTCCAAGATGGCTCAAGATATCCCAAGATGCCTCAGGATGGCTCCCACAATGCTCCAAGAGGCCCCAAGACCGCTCCAAGACGGTTCCAAGTGGCCAACAAGCTCCCCCAAGAGGCCCCGAAGAGGCCAAAATTCTTCCCAAACCTGAATGAAGTCAATGTGTTCGGCTTTCTCGCCTTTTCGCTTCCGATGGCCATCCGAGGCCTCAAGATGGTTCCAAAACTCCACTCTCAGAACCTCTATCCTTAGAAGGATCGTTGAAGCTCAGGCCTAACGGAACCCTGGGACATCACACCCTCAGAAACTCCATCCTCAGAAGCTTCATCCTCAGAGGGCTTAGCTGTATTCAGTTTTTCGCGCAGGCGCTGATGCTGAAGGTTCAAGTAACGCTGTCTCACAGCAGTTGCTGCCCTCAAGGTGCCTCACGCAGGCTCGCATGAGAATTGAATTGTTTGATGGCATTCCCACTGGCCCGACGCAGGCTCCCATGAGGGCAGGAAATGCGGGCTCATCCATTTTCAAACTGTCTAAGCGGCCCAAGCCTCACGAGGACCTGAAGAAACTCAATCCTCAGCACCTGCATTATTCAAAAAACTGTTGAAGCTCAGGCCTAAGGAAGCCTTGACAAACCACATCCTCGGAAACTCCATCCTCAGAAGCCTCATCATCAGAAGGCGTGGCCTCATCCGTTGTTCGGAAAACCTCACCATGAGATGATTATCACGAGAGTCGCGTGTGTTCAAAGCAATATTCGCTCACTTGTCGGTCATCTGCGGCTCATCGGCGTCATCCTGGCCGTCACGCATGCATTGGGCGCTCACTGTGCAGTTCCCAGCGCTTGGCCATCCGCATCGCAAGCATGTCGCCTGTCGGCTCAGTCGTCGTGTACATCTCATTGGCCAGCCATGGCAGCTCAGCGATGGCCTTCATGTTGGGGCCCTCAACGTTAGCCATTTGCTCGAACCTCATGGTGAACAAGCTGGATACCTCATCTGTGTGCAATGTGATCGTCAAGTGACTGGAAGTTGTCTCACGATACTTGCTCAACTCAACGATCAACTGAACCTTCTTTCGGAGGGCCGCATCGTCACTGGCGCTCAACAGCACGCGCCTCACGGCTTCAAAAAACTTAGCACGGCACGTACACGCGGCTCAACGCCCACGACGCGGACTCAGGCAGGTGGGCCCACGCCGTCGCCCATCTCAGGATTGTACGCCGCCCCAAATATGTGCCCGTAGTTGCTGCACATCACCCTCACCCAGTGGAGCAAGTAACTTCTCATCGTCCCCGAGGGCCACGATGCGTGACCGTCAACGTCATACTCCTCAATCGTATTGCACAACATCTTCACCACCTCATGCGCGGCTATATTCAACGTCATGACCCTCATCTCAAGAAAGCTCACTTTGTCAGCCGTTACGTTCGTGGATGTGCCGCGGTGACTCACCCCGCTGATGACGGCGTTCAGCACTGCGCCCACGTTCTCAACCCATATTTCTTGAGCAGAAGCCATGGCTTCAGTGGTGGGGCCTCAGGCAGGGCGGGAGGCGTGAGAATCTCAAGTGTTGGGCCTTACGTGGCTCTCGGTGGACATCGTCACCATCGTTGCCGTCGCCTCAGACCTGCAACGCAGTCGTAGTTACGCGCAATTGGGACAGAAAAAACGCGCGCGATGTCCGACGACGAATTTGGTTCAAAACCGACATCGGCCGCTGTTGGGCAGATTGCATTCTGCCTCAAATGACAAACATCCGCGGCGACGCCGATATCGAGCCAAGCTCAAAACAAACAGGAACTGCCGTCGGTCTTCGCACCCATTCTTACCGCACTCACGCCGGTCGCACGGTCGCACTGACAGTCCACAGCACAGGCGCGGCCACCTCCAAAATCCACAGCCAAGGCACGGCGAATCCACAAGATCCACATCTCAGGCACGGGACAACCCAAAGCTTGCATAAATCGGCGATCCCCAACGAGGACGGATTTGTTCACGTATTTGTATGGAAGCGTTTTACAGACTAGTGAATCAGCCAACATGTGGGGGGAAACCCTGCAGAGTTGCATTACAATTCCCGCACGATTGTGCTCAAAAATGATCCCGCGTGCAGAGCAACCCACGCGGCATGCTCTGCAGGCCAGTTGTGGTTCGGGCGCCCTGGCCCTTCGAAAAGTGGCGACCACCACGACGATGGTGCCCTGCTGGAGGGGCTGAAGCCCCTTGCTGGCTTCGTAGGCCAGTTGTGGTTCGGGCGCCCTGGCCCCTCGAAAAGTGGCGGCCCTCACGGGGATGGTGCCCCTCTGGAGGGGCTGAAGCCTTCTGCCGGCTGTGTACGGCGGTTGCGGTTCGGGCGCAGTGGCCCCTCTTAAAGTGGCGACCCTCACGAGGATGGTGCCCTTCTGGAGGGGCGGGAAACCTCTGCTGGCTCTGTTGGCCACTTGTGCTTCGCGCATTCATATTTGGGGTCGACGATGGGGTATTTTAGAAATAAATGGCATTCAAGTAGCCAACATTGAAGGAAGCCCCTATAGGCCCTAGAGAGTTGCATTTCACTTTTGCACGATTCTGCTAAAAAATGCTCCCGCGTGCGGAGTACCCCATGTGATAGTACTCCACACGGGAGAGACAACCTACCAACAACATCGCACCCGACGAACATGAGAGGGAAATTCTTGCGAAGGCCTTACGGCTGTGCCGCCGACCCTGAATGGCGACGACGACGACGACGACGACGACGACGAGCGCTCTTGGGGGCCTCTTGGGGGTAGTTTGTGGGCCTCTTGGGAAGCTCTTAGGGGTCGCTTGGAAGCCTCGTGGGGGCCTCTTGGGGCTTCCTGGGGGTCTCTTGGAGGGGGCCTGGGACGTCTTGGAGGCTTCTTGGACGGTCTTGGGGCTATCTTGGGCGTTTTCGGCCGATCTTTGGGCGACTCGGGGCCCTCTTGGGCCGTCTCGGGGGCCATCTTGGGCATTCGGACCTCATTTGGAGTGTTTTCGAGGTTTCTAGGCCGCCCGAGGAAAAACGAATCTGCCCCCCCACCCCCCCGGGACCCCCCCCGGGACCCCCCCCGGGACCCCCCGGGACCCCCCCCCCCTGGGGAAGGGATCAAAGGGAAGGGGCTTCCCTTCGAATCTACAACGGCATGGACAACGATGACGATCCGAACAACGAAAACACAACGATGTCAATCCGAACAACGAAGACGATTCGGACGAGGAAGCCCCTCGCACACGCCGACAGGGTCGAACTGCTCGGCGCTGCTTAAGCTCGCGCACCATGCTCCACGCAAGGAGTAAACATGCAATGCAAGGGCCAACATTTCAAATTGCATTCACGCAGCCAATGCTTGGGGGAAGCCCCTAGAAGATTGCATTACAACTCCTTACATGTTCTGCTCAACAATTCCCCCCCGCGCGCAGAGAAGCCCATGTGGCTTTATTCCCCCGGAGAAATAACCCACCAATAATATCGCGCCCGACGAACATTATATGGAAATTGTTTCCACGGTGTGTCATCGAAGATCCTTGGAATACTATGTAAGGAAGCAGATTTAGTTACATGTAAGAAGCACACATTGTGAGGAAAACGCGAGAGATCTGACTCACAATTATTTTGCGACTATGCTCCAAAATTGCCACGCGCGCGGGGCAGCCCACGTGGCATGATTAATTGGGAGAAATAGCCTACCAACGGTAGATCACTGACTGGCATTAGATTAGAAGGAAATTGAACTTTTGCCACCGCATGGGACCTTCTGGAAGCTCCGTGTACCTTGAGAGGCCCAGGCTCTATCTTAAGTAGTTGTTTGAAGCGTTGCCCGTAGAGCTCTCGACCCCAGGTGGGCCCCACGAGGGCATTTGAAGGCGGCGGAGCGAGCCGAAGGCTACAGAAGCCCTCCCCCGCGAGGGCCCCGCGAATGTTGCGCCGAAGGCTCTGGGAACTTCCCTGCGGAATAAACCTAGCTCAGAAACTGGATCCTCGGAGGTTAGACATCTACGCATACATATACACGTACATACATACACGCGCACACTTTTGGGTCTTGGCGGCCAGGAGCAAGTACATGGTGTTCACTAGTCCGCGGCCGCGCACGCGGCGGCAAGCAAGACAAGGTACACGCACGATGGGCCGAAGGTCAAGGCCATCCATAATTAGGACGAAACAAGACAAGGGCAATAGGCGGACAAGCAAAGAGAGGAAGAAACGAGGAGCGATGAGCGACAGGGACAGCCGAGGGAGACAGATGGACAGGCGCGAGGGGCACGGGCCGACCGAAGGAGTAGGGGGAACCGAGGCGAAGAACGGAACACACCACAAGGGCAAGGCAAGGCACGAAGAGGGGGAGGAACCAGTCGAAGAAAGAGGAATGGGAAAGAAGAGAGGCGCAGCACAGAGGCCGGGGGAGAAAAGAAGGGGAGTGCCCAGCTCAGCGGGTCCACGATGATCTGCACCTTAGCTGCCCTGATATGCCCGTGTCGATACGGGACGCGTGCCGTGTTCAAACCGTCTGTGTTAACACGCTGCTTGTTGGCTCGGCACATGTGGGTCCACGTTTTGGCACGCGTGTCGTGCCAGATCTACGTTTTCAGTCTACGTGACGAGCTCCGTGTCAACATGCTGTGTATGTCATGCTGCGTCTCGGGGCAGCTAAGATCCGCACAGACACACGCGCACTTTAAGCCAGCGGCGCAGAGGGTCCTAAGCGCGAACAACACATGGAAGTGCGAATTACGACCGAACGTTGGCGATAGCGCGGCGTACAAGCAGCAACACCGCAGCATGCAAGTAGTGGGTTTCAACGAGGAGTTGCAAGTCCAAGCGAGACTTGCAGCGGCCAGAAAACGAAGAGATAACACAACTCAGCGTCAACTGAAGCGCGGGGGCCAGCGGTGAATTGCGGCCACTGAATCACAAGAACGGTGTTAGGCAGTGAAGCGCAAGAAATAGAGCTGTACAGCAGATTGGTAGTGTGGCCAACCTAGCGAACGAAGCCGATGGGTAGGGTGGAAAACCACGGACAGGCGACGCCAAGCAGGATGGGTGGGGTCCGCCGAGTGACAGCGTCAACCGCAGCGCACGTAGTCTGTGACATCAGCCATGCCGAATAGCGCAAGAACCGAAACTGCAATGCGAGAGTATCCGAAAGACGTGCAACGTGCAACTTGTACACAACTAAAGAGGTTGTCAACTCCAGAGACTGCAAGACAAAGACGAACCGGGTCGTAAGACCGTGCCGCTGTAAGGACAACCGGGCGCGGCGAGTTGGCCACCCAGTGAGACAACCGCCGCTCACACACAAACACACACACACACACGTACACGTACGCACACACACACACATTTACGCACACACACAAACACAAACACACAAACACACAAACACACAAACACACACACACACACACTCGCACTCGCACTCACACTCACACTCACACTCACACTCACACTCACGCACGCTATTTTTTCATTCTGAGCAGTTTTGTCCTAGGAACGAACCTATGTCCTCGGGGGCCGTCCTTGAGCCTCTCGGGGCCCTAAAAAAACATGGCTCTACGGCGGAACAAAAATTACCTGCCCCGAGGGGTGGGGCCGGGACCTGGGGCCGAGGACTGAAAACATCAGATCGACGGATGTCAGGCCAGGTGTCTCCCCCCCCTCCAGCCATTCTCAAACTCCGCGGCCCTCAAACATGGACTTGTGGCGAAGAAGAAAGTTGCCCCCGGGCAAGGGGCCAAGAACCTCTGGGGCCGAGGGTTCAAAATATCAGTTCGACGGGTGTCAGTCGGAGGCGGCGATGCGGGCGAATGGGCAGGTGGGAGCAATACACGTATTCGCCTTGGAGTCTCGCCGAAGGTATAGACCATCGCCGCGCCTGGATACATGTATTGATCTCTCTTGGGCTATTCGCCCTCATCGTCGCCCCCGAGTCAGGCCAGGTTGCTCCCCCCCCCCCTCCCTCCAGCCCCTCCACCCCTCCGCTTGCATATCCACACGGGCGCCCCAGATAGGGCCTCGCTCTCGAGGCGGCCTGAGGAGGTCTTTCTTTCTCTCTCTCTCTCTCGGCGGAGAGCGGCGGAGGTACAGCGCGGGCGCCTCCACCGGCGGAAGTAGCACGCAGCCCCCTAAAAGACGTGAGTTGTTTGGATCGAGGAGGATCCAGGATCGAGGAGGAAGAGGAGTGAGGATCGAGGAAGATCAAGGATCGAGGAGGGAGGTTCGAGGATCCAGGGTCGAGGAGGGTTTCCGGAATCCGCCATACAGTTCCGCAGAGAGAGGCGCACTCACATCTAGTTGGCTGCTGACGTCGCTCTGCATCCGCTTCCAGCGCGCCTGAACCGTAGCCTCCCCTCCCGTTTCCTGCGGCCCCTCCTCCGGCCCCGGGGCCCTCCTCTGGCCCCTCCTCGCCTCCCCCCTCCTCGAGGTCCTCGCCCTGCTGATCTGCGTGCGTCGGGATACGCCCCCTCGAGGGGCAGCGGGGTCCCCTCATCTCCTGGACCGGTCTCTTCTCGTCCCCTGCTATTGATGACCGTCCGTCCCCTCGCGCGTGGCTGGGCCTCTCCTGCTCCTCCTCCTGCTCCTCCTCCTCCTCCTGAGGACCCCTCAGTCGTCGTCGCCATGGCTACGAAGATGGTTGGGATCGATGCTGTGCGTGCTTCACTCTCTCCCTTCTTGGGGGAGCTGGGCTTGGACGCATCATCATACACTATCAAGTCTGCTGGTCCGACTCCAAGCAGAAGGTACCTCATCTCTTTCAACGGCAGCGTGGGACTCGCGTCCAAATGTGTCAACAAAGTCCTGTCCAACCTCAGGCAAAACGATGAATGGCGTATCTTCCAGGCAGATGTGTCAGGCTCAACTCCCGCTCGCCTACATCTTGGACCAGACAAAAACCCAAAGCAAGTTAAAACGGAAATGGCGCTCAGGAAACTACGTGCTGCCCTCGCTGGCAAATACGAAGGGCGTTGGGCCGTGGACAGAGAACGCGGTGTCCTTCGCTGTGGGTGGACGCATATACTCAAGCTCTCCGCCCAACCTGACGACCAGCCATTCGACATCCTCTACAACGACGAGGGCCTCAGTGAGGTTGGCATTGCCAAGCACGAGGTCCGCGAGCTGGTCCAGTCCACCATTGCACCGCCACCGCCACCGCAGTGGTGTCTTTAACGAGCTGATGCAGATGTTCAATCTCCCTCAAGCCAAAGATGGAAGCACCGCTTTGAGATGTGCTACATGGAATGCGAGGGCGCTCCTGCAGTACCAAGGGGCGAAAGCTACTACCAAGTTACGATATCTTCAGCAGATTCACCTGCAATCCACGTTGCTGGCGATGCAGGAAGTTCACGCTGACCGTGTCCAATTGGAACAGTTCGTGCTCCAAGCTCATGCCCATGCAGTAGTCCACGCCTCATTTTGTGCAGTCGATCAAGGGGGATCGGGTGCTGGAGGTGTTGCTACTATTCTTCCTCGACTCGCTCTTGACGGAGCCTCGTCTAGCTGTGCCACGCCGCTCATTCCAGGAAGGGTCCTGCAAGTTGATGTGCGTAGACGTGGATATCAGTTGACACATTTTAATATACACAACCACGGCCTCTCCAGTCACCAGGTGGACATGGTCTGTGAGCAGATCGACAGGTATCGGGTCGCGGCGGCGTCTGACCCTACCCACCACCTGGCCATTGTGCAAGGTGACCTGAATTTTGGCCCTGACGAAGCTCTGGTGCTACATCGTCCACTTCCCGCGCATGCATCCGATCCGCGGAATCATCGTGCCCAAGCTGCCCGTTGGCTTCGCTCTCTGGGGGCGCTTCTTGAAGTATCAGCGTCTGCGGCTACTCACTATACGAAGCACACCAACTCTGTCAGCTGCATAGATCGGTTCTTTTGTTCTTTACCTGGATGGATGCTATGCCAAGTTCATGCTGAATCCACCACAGTTGGCGAGCCAGAAGCGTTGTCTCGGGCTCAAATCTCTGATCATGCCGCGCTGGTGACTACGTTGCGCCAGCGCCACCATCGACCACGGGGAGAACAAGCTATACCGCGGCACCTCTTCCATGACCCGCTCTTCAAGAGACGTATCGAGGGGGTGGTGGCTGATGGCCAGAACGCCATTGATGCACACGCTGGCTCTATTTATCAGGAGCATTTCAAAGAGATGCTCAAGGAGGCTGCACGGGAGGTCCGAGACATGCTCCTCACGCTGAAGGCGGAGAGTGACGAGACGGCGATCATCGTGGCCCGCAGCTGCGCTCGAGCTATCTGGCGGCAGGACGTCCCACTGGCTCGGCGGCTTATTTCCACTTCGCAGTGGGCATCAGACGCACTGCTAATTGAAGGCCCACAAGTTCGCCTTCGGCATGCTGAATCATTTCACTCGTGGTCCGACGGAGTCCACCTGCGGCTTCTGGAAAAAGAATTGCAAGCCAACGTCGATCATGCCACTGGTCTCTCTGCTTCTCGCCGTCCCATCTCCACCCGCCGTCGACAGCAGCTATTGGAGAGGAAAGCCGCCATCTGGGCCCCTTTCTCTCGCCGACTCATCCTGCAGAAGGTTCGATCCGGCCCTACTCTATCTCACTCGCCCGAAGATCGGTTTCAAGCTTTGAGTAACTATTGGCGCCCTGTATTCTCTCGAGGCTCTGTTCCAACCCACCGCATTGAGGCCTACCTCCAGGATCACCTGAAAGCTAATGTTCAATGCGAAGTCCCTCCTCCCACCAAGGCTGCTATCCGTCGTGCTGTGCGAGGCGCGCGGCACTCTGCCCCTGGGGTGGACGGCATCCCCTATGCCGCATGGAATGCCTCTGACTGCTGTGTCGACGTCTTGTGCAACACCCTCGACTGGGTGCTCAGCGGGGGGTCCCTCTTCGATGCCGCGAGTGTCACGCTGCAGGCCTTCCTGCCCAAGGGTTCTGAGGACGAGGACGAGGCCTCTGGAGGCTGCACGCGGACAGCTGACAAAATTCGAGTGCTTGGGCTTCGAAACACCGACATCAAAATCATGACCTCTGTTGTCAATCGCTCGCTCCGTAAAGTGGTCGAGGAGGTGGTTCCCTGCTCACAAAGGGGGTTCGTGGTCGGCCGTAACTTTGGATACAATGTGATCGAACTCGACGGCATCGGAAGACTTGCTGCAGCCCACCCTCGCTCTGACATGTACGACCCCTCCTGATCTCGTTCGATTATGGTCAGGCGTTCCCTAGCCTTTCCCAAGAGTACCTGCTGATTCTGATGAAGAAGCTCGGGCCCCCTAGGCCCCTCATGTGGTTTCTCTCGTGGCTGTACCTCGCTATTCAAGGTGTGGTGGCCCATGCTGGCCAACTTATCCCTATATACTGGCTGCGGTCTGGGATTATCCAAGGATGTGGGCTCTCTGGGAGCCTCTACGCCCTCGGCACGGCCCCCTTTCTCCAGGCGCTGGAGGACTCCCTCGAGGCTCCTGGATATGGTATTGCTCGTGCGTGTGCTGATGATATAGGAGCAGTGGTATATGAAGCTAGGCACCTTCAGGTGCTATATGATGTGATGGTGGTTACGGAGTGTCTAACAGGGCTGAAGCTGAAGCCCATGAAGTGCAAAATTGTCCCGCTCAAGGGGGAGTTCACTGAGTCCCTCCATTTCCACACCTCGTCCCTGGTCGAGCGCCTGGTCCCTGCCTGGCACGCCTTCGAAGTGGCCCCCCACGTTCTCTACCTGGGCCTCCTGCTGGGCCCCGCCGTCACTGTCGACATGCAGTGGCTCGCACCGCTACAGAAGCTCAAATTACGGGCTCGTCTACTGGGGTCTGGGGCTGCCCCTGCTAGTATCAACGGCGCCTTGTACTCGTCCAGGGTGTTCTCAGTGGTCTCATATGTGGCCCAATTCGTTCCTCTTCCGCAACGTCTCGCCGCTCTGGAACTGGGGATTCTGGGGAGGCCCTCGTATCCCTCTGCTGCTACACTCGTGCGCCGCTGCCTATGCTCGAGCTGCATTAGTCACGTTTTCTGATCACACTACCATTAACGATCGATTCCGACAGCTGGAATCTGAATGGAGATGTTCCCTCATGGCGGGGCGATATGATGATGCGCCTCTGGCGGCGATTCGGACGCGTGGAGATGCACTCGACCATACTGGCACGCACTGGCGATCCCCTTCCTTCTTGCTCGGATACGCATCAATTCTCCAGCCAAGCAGGGAGGCAGTGTACACCACCGAGATCAATAACACATGCGTGCAGGCCATCGCCCAGGAGCTCCTGGCCACCGACAGGAAGCCCAAGCCTCAACGTGCTGCCACCCGTGCCCTTCGGGAGTTGCTGGTGACACCCTTCCCACTTGCCTCGCTGGTGCAGAGACGTCTTCTGAAATATGTACATGAATGGGAACCGTTCCTGGATCGTGTGGCCTGGACAGAGATTGGTGGACTTCTATCGCTGGTCCCCATGAGCTGGGCCATGCCTGTTATAAAGACTTATTGCTCTGGATGGCTTACCTCATCGCGCATCAAATATGCTGGAGGCTCCCGCTCATGTATCTTTGGATGCCGAGCTCACGATGATCGACAGTATCATTACATGCGATGCCGCCCGCTCTGGACAGCGGTGTACCAAGCGCTAGGATATGAGATGCTCCCACTCCTCCCTGACCGATTGGGGCTGCGGCTCCCTGACATCAAGCATGTCGAAGCCGTGACAGTTGCCTTCAACATCTACCACAACATGCGCTTTCGTTTGTACGTCACCGCCAATGACCTTCGATCGGGTGCGAGAGCGGCGGTCAGAAATCTAAGATTGGCCAAGCCCGATTCCCAATGGCAAAAGAAATGGCAGCCCCCAGAGGCACTGATTCTCCGCCGCCTTCCTCTACCCACGTCGACCTCATCGACATCATCTAGCGATATCGAGGACGACGAGCTGCTGCCCGACCCCCCTGGAGATCCCCAAGACGGCGATGAACTGGCCGCTGGTAGTCATGGTCTTACATCTGTGGGCAAGACCTCGGACAGCCCGCCCTGCGTCGACACTGATGGAGTACCGAGCTCTGGTCCTGACGTGGTCGAGAATGATTACCGATCACCGTGCCTCACTCCGCAGCTGGTCCCCACGGTCCACACCGATGATGACAGAGTCTCTTCCCCCTCCGCTCCTGGTACACCAGCTACTCTGATTGCGACGCCTACCAGAGAGATACACAGCGACGACATCGACTGCCCCGAACCCTCAGTGCCGAGCAGATGGGGTACTGACATTGTTAGAACGCCAAGTCCTGGCGCTGGGTGCTCCTCGAGCCCAGGTGTCCAGGCATCTAGAGTAAATTGCGAGGAGTGGCTGCTGCCGTCCCCTGGAGTTGAGGCTGGGAAGGTCAGAACGCAAAGTCCTGGCGACGGGTGCTCCTCGAGCCCGTCGATTCAGGCGTCTAGAGTAAATTGCGAGGTGTGGTCTCTTCCGCCGATGCCGATTAGAACGCTCTGTCCTGCGCTGGGGTGCTCCTCGAGCCCTGGGAAGCAGGCTGGCTCTACTGCCGAGGGGAAGGTCACTGGCTCTGTGCCGTCCCTGATCGTGCGTCGCTCTCGGCAGGGATGCATTCTGGCTACCACTCCTGGACGTGCTGTTGCTCCCATGGCGCCCTGCTCGTCCGTGGCGTCATGTTCCCCGATGACGTTGTCATGGACTCCCTCGCGGTCTCCGAGCACCCTGATGGCCAGCCCGTCGACCCAGAGGCTATCTCCCCCCCCCCCGTGGTCCGCGCCAAGGACCCCGCCTTACCCTGAGCCTTCCCGTCGCTGCCTCTTTTCGACTGCCCCCTTGTCCTCTTTTGCCCCGCACACCCCGCTCTGCCCGCCCACGCTCGGCTCTACGCATGCCCATCCGCCCGTTCCGTCTCCCTTGTCCCTTGAGCCCTCCCTGCTGCTGCCCTCTGCCGTCTCCTCTCGCTCCTCTCCCCTGGAGTTAGCTATGTTGCTGGCGTTTCCCCCGTCTCCCACCCCTTCCGTCGCTCCTTTGAGCCTTGCCCCTGCTCCTGCGTGCTCCTCCCCTGCTTCTCCCTCCTCGTGGCATAATCAGCCTTGGTGTTCTAACACCGCAAAGAGCGAGGCAACGACCTCTGGCGCCCCTGCGCCTCTTTCTTAGGGTAGAGCTGAACCCCCCCTGTACGCTGTCCTCCTCCTCCTCCTCCTCCTCCTCCTCCTCCTCCTCCTCCTCCTTCTCCTCCTCCTCCTCCTCCTCCTCCTCCTCCTCCTCCTCCTCATTCCTCATCCTCCTCCGCCTCCTCCTCCG